>OY744543.1:51173776-51238776 GCA_963556195.1 Sepiola atlantica | reverse complement strand
TACACACACACGTATATATATATATATACACACACACGTATATATATATATATACACACACACGTATATATATATATACACATATATACACACACACGTATATATATATACACATATACATATATACACACACATATACATATATACACACACACATACATATATACACACACATACATATATACCCACATAAATATATACACACACACATACATATATACCCACATAAATATATACACACACACATACATATATACCAACATACATATATACACACACATATACATATATACACACATACATATACATATATACACACATACATATATACACACACATATACATATATACACACACATATACATATATACACACACACATACACACACATATACATATATACACACACATATACATATATACACACACATATATATACACACACATATACATATATACACACACATATATATACACACACATATACATATATACACACACATATATATACACACACATATACATATATACACACACATATATATACACACACACGTGTATATATATATATACATATACATATATACACACATATACATATATACACACATGTATATATATATATACATATACATATATACACACATATACATATATACACACATACATATATACACACACATATACATATATACACACATACATATATACACACATATACATATAGACACACATACATATAGACACACATACATATAGACACACACATATACATATACATATATACACACACATACACATATACACACATACGTATATATATACACACATATATACACACATACGTATATATATACACATATACATATATACACACATACGTATATATATACACATATATATATATACACACATACGTATATATATACACATATACATATACACATATACATATATACACATATACATATATACACATATACATATATACACACACATACGCATATATATATACATATATACACACATACGCATATATATATACATACGCATATATATATACATACGCATATATATATATATACATACACATATACATATATACACACATATATATACATACACATACATATATACACACATACGCATATATATATACATACACATACATATATACACATATGTATATATATATACATATATACCCACATATATACGCATATATATACGCCCATATATACATATATACATAGTTGTTTAAATATCTAAATATTTGTGAGGGTATCTGGATTGTGTTCACTAGTGAGGCTGTGTGTTAAGTTGTTTGGATTCGTGGTGAATGAAAATGTATGTGGGGGGTTGCCCATGGGGAATCCAAATTTTTGTTTGTAGAATTTGTCGTTGAATTGGAAATATTTTACGTCAGTAATGAGTCTAATTATTTCTATTAAAATGTTGGGGGGCGGGGGAAATTGTAAGTATGTTTTGATTTTCTTTAGATGTGTGTGAAGTAAGTTTAGGCATTTTTTGACTGGGACATTAGTATAAAGCGCTGTTACATCTAGGCTATGTATGTTTTTCTTTTCTACGTTAATGCTTTTTATTTTGTTAAAGAAGGTCGCCTGTATTTTTGATGTGGGAGGGGCTGATGGTGCCCATTAGTGGGGTGAGAATGTTAGCTATGGCCCGTGCGATTTTGTGTGTGGTACTACCTATGCTTGATACAATGGGGCGCATGGGGACGTCCAGTTTGTGGGTTTTGGGGAGCCCGTATAGTGTAGGAATAATGGGGTGATATTCAATATATGATGTCCATTTTTTGTTGTTCTTGATTAGGTGTTTGAAAGATTTGTTGAAATGTTCTATGCTTTTGTTTATGTGTTTTCGTCGGATAATAGAGTAGATATTTTTTTAAGATACGAGTTTTTGTCCATGATTACAATGCCCCCTCCTTTATCTGATGGTGATATGATTATGTTATTATTGTTAGCTAGGTGTTTAAGAGTGTCTATGTATCTTTTAGGTAAAACGGGGTCATTAGGTAGAGTGGTTGTGGTTGAGATCATTCCTTGAATGAAGCCTTTAGTGAAGTCTGTGTCAGTATGTCTGTAATTGTTTAGAACTGTGTTATTGGTGGTGTTAGAGTGTATTCCGGTAGCGAATTTTAAGCTGAAACTGAGAGCTTCAGTTTCTATGTCTGAAAGTTTATAAGTGGTGAGGTTTTTGATAAGTTCCGGGCGTCCTAAAGTTTTCCATTTGCTGTCTAGGATTAGTTTGGTGAGTTTGTTTTTTAATTTCGTTGTATGTTGTGCATTGAATCTTTTGATAGATTTTGTGATGTTAGTGATTGTGGGCGTTATTGTGTTGTTATTTTTGAGGTTGATGGCCAATGTTCTGGCCTCGTGGAAAAGGTATGAGCTTTTGTGTTTCAGTAGGTTTGCAGATGATATTAGATATTTTTGGATGTAGTCAGGAAAAATATGGTGTGAGTGTTTTAAAAATGTGAAAGTACTTGCGGGTATGACCTTTTCTTCGATACATCTCAGTAGAAAAGTTCTCCTGTTGTTGTGGGAGTTGGCTGCGAATAGTGTGTTTTTATATTTTCGTAGCTTCTGCTGGAGGGTTTGGTTTTCCATTTCGACAAGATGAGAAAGGAAGGATGAGGGAAAAATGTCATGCAAGTACATGAAAATATTGGGTTGACATGATGGGTTAATGAAAAGAAATAGTAGCCACTACTGGGAGCGCAGGACCGAGGTCCGGGCTGAGAGAAGTCGGTGGGAGTGAATGAAATTAATGTGGATGGCTGTGAGTGAAAAAGTGGAGGGGTGGGGGAAAGAGGAGGGGAGGCTCTGTGTTTTTGGTGTGTAGGTAATGTCATAGTTTTAGAAAAGATTTGAAGAAATGAAGGTGATTTGAAAGTGGAAGGGGTGGGTTGGTAAGAGTGTGAAGGAAGTAGTCGAAAGGATGACATTTTCATTCACCACGAATCCAAATCACTTAACCACAAATAACAGCCTCACTAGTGAACACAATCCAGATACCCTCACAAATATTTAGATATTTAAAGCCCTTTTGACCTCAATTTAATTTCAAACCATCAACACCTGCACAAAACTACATTTCACCTATTTCTCACTAAAATTAATATCACTTTTCTCCTTCTGTTTTCTTTTTCTTTTTTTCCTTCCTCTCATTGTCATATTCTCTGCACATTTCAACACGTTCCTTCTAACGTACTTATATCCACACATTCCTGACATAGCCAGCTGGTCAAATACTCCTACTCTCCAAAAATTTCACACCTAACCACAACAAAATCTTACCTCCCCCCTCACCCATTTAACCCTTTCAACTACTTCCTTCACACTTCACCCTCCCAGGTATTACCTCCTCCTTTTTAATGGACATTTATAGGCTCCAAAACTATTTGACACAATTACACCATATTTGACATTAATCACCATCAGCATGTCAGATCTTTAACCAATAACATGTGGAATCTGTAACACAGTGTGGTAGAACATTTACGAATAGTGCTACTACGTGTGTTAATATTACTACAAATATTAGACACTTATAGACTCCATAACTATTGGAAACAATTGCACAATATATATTTTTTCTTTTAACTAAAAATATTGCTTTGGTATGGGCAAGTACACATTTTTTTGTGGGGAGGATCTACGTCGCCTCTTCTAACTAACATTCTGTCCAAGTAAGTACTCGGACAGAAGGACGCGCTAGTATGCCACGCCCACATCTCCCGCCCTGGGTGATCGACGCGAAATCTGTCGACAAGATCGCACGAGGCCATCAGGTCAGACAGATTACACCACGCCGACCCTCTATTCCCACCGACCTTATCTATCTTGGGGTCTAGGATGGCATTCCAGTCCCCCATTAAAACTACTCGCTCCGGACCCTTGAGGAACGCCACCAATCGTCGAAAAAAAGGAAACCCTCTCGCCAGCAATGTTGGGCGCATAAACCGCAACGATCCAAAACTTGCTGTTTTCAACGGCAACATCGACCACGACCAGTCGTCCTACCGCATCCGCATGAACAACGCTCACTGTCGCAGTGCGTCTCACTAACAAAGAGATGCCACAACTACGGACATTGCCATATGCTGAGTATTGATTTACTCCTCTCCAGGAGTTAGGCACAAGGCCAGTTTTTATCTTACTCCCACAAGTAAGATGTGACCCAAGGTCGGGTAGGGAAAGTGGGGTTTAAAAATTGCCTGGGCAGCCCCATCGGCATTCCCCGGTAGGGGCGCCTCAGGCAGTAAGCAATAAACTTACTCCTCCCCAAAGAGGGGAGGCAAAGCCTGGGAGGGTGCACCTCCTAGAACTGCACAGGACAGACCCATTGACCGGCGTAAATCAAGACCCGAAGGCCAAGACAACACCAGTATGGGGTGCAGTATCCATCGGAACAGATACTACACTTTGATCTTAGACATCAAAGTCGTCAGTCTGCACATCACAATCCCCATACGAACCGCAGCTACATCTACCTCACGGGCCACAAGATCCCTTAGCACGCGAGCAGCTTTGCCTCGGGATCTCATGCCACTCACATTCCAACAAGTCAAGTTCAAATTCGTGATCCCCATCAGTTACTGTCACAGACGGGGCCAAAGTCCTCGGGAGTGAGGACGCCGAAGGCCTGACCGAGACTGCCGGTCAGCAGTTCGAACGAAAAACGTCCATCTCTCGCCAGACCTCCCACGTCCAAGGGGAAAGTAGGTTTTAGTGCCCGAAAAAATGAGGGGTGAACATAAATGGGGACCCTCTCTGGACATTTAAAATTTAACTTAGTTAAAGACGGGTGCTCCTCGTCCATCAGCTTCATCCCGGGAATTGCCCCCTTGCCAGCCTCCAACATTCTCCAAAGGGCCCTTGCCTTACTGCTCTTATCTTGGCGAACAAAGGTGATTATCATGGGGGCTTCCTTGAAGTTTTGGGGATTGTGCACTTGTTTACCCCCTACATGGGTAAAAGCCTCCAATTGTACTTCTTTTGTTTCCCGTTAAGATCGGAATGGACTTGCGAGGCGTTCGCTTCACATATCCTCTCGCCGGGCAAGAAAGGGTACTTTTTCGACTTGTCTTGTCTGACGACCGGTGGAGGAGTAGGTTTTAGCTCTCTGGTCGGAGCTTCTTCCGGCCCCTTAAAAATAGGTACTGCGAGTTTGGGCTTCTTCGTAGCCTTTTCCACTGCGGCAACCAAACTCTCTTCAGGGGTATTCAAAAGGGGAGGGGGGTTTTACTCAACTGAGTCCGAGGGTGGTGGGAATTGGGGTGTTGGAGGCTGGGCAATTTCACTGTCAAGGCTGTCCATTTTTTCCTTCTCTTCTTCCTTCGTTTCTTCATGTTTGTTTTCCTTAATTTTCTTGGCCTTTGAGTCCTTTTCTTTTTCCTTCTGCTTCTCGACTCCCTCCACGGCCCTCTTCTCCTCCTCTCTTTTCGAGTCTTCCTCGGACTCCGATGAGTGTTCCGGGAGTTTCCTCTTTACCGACATCGATGGTGTGTTTGAGTTAGAGTTAGGAGCCGATTTCTTCCCTTTCCTGGAAACTACCGTACTCCAACTTGTGGGAGTCTCCACTCTAGCGGCTGCTGCTGCCTCTGGTGCTGGCATTGATGTCTTCTCAGGCACTTTAGATGTTGTTGTAGGCACAGCCGCCGCAGACTTTGCTATTTTCCTTTTAGGGCAATCCTTGGCCATATGCCCCGGCGTCTGGCAGTGCCAACAATGTGGCCTTCGTCCTTCCACGATAATAGACATGGACCAGGTCTCACATTGCAGCTTGAGGAAATTTGCATGGGTGACCCTCATCTGGAATTTAAATTCCCCCCGTTAAGATGTTCCGGGGGCCGCGGACTGGAAGAACTGCTTCGACGTCACCATACTGTGACATTATCGCTCCCAAATGTTCAGCACCGATACAGCATGGGACGCCGAGAATTGCAACGGTTGTCCGCTTTTGCGCCATGTATTCCGGTTTTATTCTGATCCCTTTCCAGGTCCTGTCGCTCATTGATATTTTCTCGGCCTCCTCCTTGGTCGGGGAGCAAAATATCCCACATGGCGTAGGATTTCTGCATGATGCAGGGATCTTCAGGTCCCCCAGCAAGTTGTACATTCTGTCCTTGTTGACCTCAGTTAGCCCCTTTAACTTGGCGTCTAACATTATCAATGAGACTATACACAGTCTCAGACTCTCCAGGGTACCGGGAACAAGTTTGATTTTGTTCCCCTCAGTATAAGGCTGGTATTTCTCCCTGAAGAGCTAACGATATTCGTCTGGGGTCTTTTGAGTCTGGGGTCCCCATCCTGCTGAATTTCCGGGGGCCTTAGGAGCCGTCTTCGTTGAAGACCTCTGACCAGCAGGGATCTGAGACCCAGAGCTGCTTAGTGCTGGCCATGCCTCTTTTGTTGTTTTAAAAGCCTCCCTCCTTTCTTTCACTCTATGTTTTGTTCTATGTACTTCCCTCTGAGAAGCGTCTGATGATGAATCATCCGAGGAGCACCCTAGAAAAACACCTGGCTTATAGAGATTTTGAGCCACCTCTAAATCTAGAGTGGCTCTTTGTTAATTTATTTTTTCCCACTTTGACCCTTTTCAAATAGAGTGTTGTCGAAACCAGCAAAAAACTCTTCATGAGAAACGGTCACTCTTGGGATCTCTTCGAAATCCCCAAAACAAAAATCTGGGCTGCCATCAGACACGGAACATGAAACTGGGGCACCACCGGCTGTGGTAATCCCCGAATCGAGAACCGAAGAAATTAGGGAGCACTCGGTGTGCTAACCTCCGACTGAACTGGGTTGTCACACGGTGTGATTTCCCCCGACCGGACTGGAGTGTCGCACAGCACGACACTCCCAACAACGATCCAGAGGTGCCCTGCGGGGCTACACCTCCTGGGGGCACTCGGGCGTGCCACCCCCCAACCGGACTGGAGTGTCACACGACACGACACTCCCCGAACCCGCCACTATCACAGGGGTGCCCTTCGTGGCCGCACCCCTCTCGCTGTCTATGCCGGGGACAGCAGCCGTTGTTGAGACCTTGGTGTAGGTCTCCATCGAACTTTGGGTCTGTCTGCTAACCACAACCCGCCGATTCGGAATCAGGGAGACCGTCGCCTAAAGAGGTACGCGAGTCTTCCCTGAAACTTGCAGGCTGCTTAAGTCGGGCCAAACAGTCAGACGCTGAAAATATATACAATTTAAAAGTTAATTGCCAAAAGGAGGCGACAAGAAAGATGGCCCCCAAAAGGGGGGCCGAAGTGACAAAGCTCTACCAATGGGGAGTTGCCTCCCCAACGGGAGAGGAAATAGTTAGAAATTTAAAGTAGAGCATAGAAAAATAAAAAAATAAACAAGAAAAGAAAATCCCCAAAAGGGGGAGAAGAAAAGTGAAAAAAGTGAACAAAGCCCCAAAAGGGGGCTTAGTCAAAAAGTAAACGCTTTAACATAGCCAAAGGCTCGGTAGCGGATCACTGGTCTTTGGGTTCGATAAAAGTTTCACACTGAGAACAGATACTACACTTTGAAATATTTATTTGCAGAAAATACATGTTTATATTCAAAACAAATTAGGCACAAGGCCATCAAAAGTGTGGGGTGGGGTGTCGTTGGTCATCCTTTGTCTAAGGTAATAACATTGTCTATCCTACTCTTAACTAGAATCATCTCAGTCACCACAATACCACATTTGCTCTAGAGGCCGTCCTACTTAGGTTATTATAAAATAAGTTGGCAATCTTAAAATTTTTCCATAAGTTTTTTTTTTTATTATAATAAAATAAATAAATAAATATGGTTATATTTACAGAAATTCATTGGAGTATAATGGGGTAGGGGAGAAAAGCAAAACCCAGTTAGTAAGACTCTCCTAACCCTTTCTAAATATTAGACTGCCCACTGTTTTCCGATTTGTTCCGAACCAAAAACAAGCAGGTTCGTCTCTAAATGGGAGTGGGATCTAAGTGGGGAAAAAAAAGAAAGTGGGGGATGGAGTTTGGAGAGTGAGTGGTGTCCTTCCAAGGCCGAGAAAGCCAAACTTTTAAAAACTTAATGGAGTATTTATAAGATATTAACCTCACTACAGCCGTCGATCCACTGGAGTGTTCGCATTATGTTAGTAAATTCACAAGTAATAATAAGTATGATTTTCTTTGAACAAACATTGTATAATACTATTTAATAAAATCTTACAAGAGTTTTGATGATAAACAAAGAATTTTAGGCTCACCTAGGCCGGTTTTCCCTAATTCAACATAGCTTTTATACTCCATTTTTTCTAATTTGAGAAAAAAATGCCAGTCATTTAACCGAAAATGACATCAGAGGAAGGGAGTGCCGGGAAGTAATTCACTCCCACTACACCCCTTTTATTTCCTTTCTTTCTTCTCTCCCCCTATCTCCCACCCTTTCTACCTTCCTTTTTAATTAATAGACGCTAATATTTCAGCTACGTCCGTCCATCAATCCGTCCACCTACGTCCGTCCATCGACCTACGTGTTCGTCCGTCTGTCTGTGTCCAGGTACGTCCGGCCGGCATTAGCCAAATCTTTTTGAGAGGTGTGGAGGTAGTGTAGTATCTGTTCTGTTGTGATGATACTTTTTAATGGAGATTTATAGGCTCCAAAACTATTTGACACAATTACACCATATTTGACATTAATCACCATCAGCATGTCATATCTTTAACCAATAACATGTGGAATCTGTAAAAGAGAGTGTGGTAGAACATTTACATTCGTGAATGTTCTACCACACTCTTTTATAGCTACTACTAATTGTGCTGCTATTACTACAAATAGTAAAGACTTATAGGCTCCAAAACTATTTGACAAAAATACATCATATTTGACAGTAATCACCATTAGCATGTGGGATCTGTAACAGAGTGTGGTAAAACTTTTACGAATAGTGCTACTACATGTGCTGATATTACTACAAATATTAGACACTTATATGCTCCAAAACTATTGGACACAATTGTACGATATATATTTTTTCTTTTAACTAAAAATATTGCTTTGGGTATTGGAGAGTACACGTTTTTTTTTGGGGGGGGGGGAATTTTTTTTTTATAACTAAACATATTTCTCAGGCTAGGGGGAGAGTAAACATTTTTTGGGGGGTGGGAGTGGAGGGTAAAATATTTTTTTTGGGGGGGGGGGGGGCGGGGGAAATTTTTTTTTGGGGGGGGGGGGGTGGGGCCAAATTTTTTTTTTTTTGAAACTTAAAATATTTCTTAGTGTAGGGGGAGAGTCATCAGAGTCAAGACAGCTTGGGGAAAGTTCAGAGAACTTTTTCTAATCCTAACATCCCAATTATTACCAAGGGTAAGGGCTCTGATAGAGCTAGATAAGAAGTGTGATGTTGTATGACAGTGAGTGTTGGGCTCTCACTGGCTCGACAGAGAAATGACAGGGTAATGATTAGGTGAATATACAACATAAAGCCAGACCAGATCCAGAACATTAGGTCAGTCACCCTACTTGAGAAATTAGCCATCCCAAAACTTGATGTCCTAATAAGGACAAACCACCTTTGCTGGTTTGGCATGTTGAAAGAAGCAAGGGGTATATCAGCACTTGCAGAGACCTAAGACTGGACAGCAAAAGGAAAGCCAGGTGGAAAGTAAGCATCAGGCAAGACTATAAACAGTGGCAAATGGAGACAGTCAATCCCCATAACTGTGGTTACTGGAGACTTAGCATAAGGAGAGCCAGACAGCACCGAACCTCTTGTAAAAGGGAACATAGACGATAAACCGAGTGAGTGAGTGTGTGTGTGTGTGGGTGTGTGAGTGTGAGTAGGTGGTCCATTTGCTCTGATGCACTTGAATTGATGTTTTATTTTAGCCAGAAATATGACTTTTTAAACTCTTATTTTGTGTTATCCATTCAGCCGAACGTTGAGTTTCTCAAATTTTACTCTTGTTTTTTTTTGTAAATCTAATATTAAAACCTGTGCATTATAGCATATAAAGAGGCTGTTGGACAGCATAGAAGCAAGAAATTGTTCTGGGTTGAGTTCTGCCTATTAATTACTTTCCTTCTACCACGGGAAGATGTGGCACAAGGCCGGGGAGAATAATCCAGTGCACCAAAGGTGGGCTGGGTGCTCCTTGCTCTGGCTCATCCACACACAATCACCAAAGTTTTTAAACTTTATCATCTACTAGAGTTGCTTTCTCAAATGTTTACCCTGTGCATTTGAACTTGAAACAAAATGTTCTTACCTTTAAGTAGAATAAAAACAAAATGATAAAAGTAAACTGTTTTCGTTGTTGAAAATGTTTCATTTAGCAAAACCATTTGTTTAGTTACATTCTTGTTACTAGATGATTTTGTTAAATTAAAAATATTTAAGAGAGACACAAAAATGAATTTTTATTTTACTTACACAAGACAGATGCAGTGTATTTGTTAAGTCCCCCCCCCCTTCACTATCCAATGAAATCCTAAATTTACAAATATGATAAACTAATATTTTCTAAATAATAAAAAAAAGAAACGTTATTTCTTTTGTGGTCCTGAAGTCAGAGTCAAGTATTTAGATTGAAATGCCATAAGTGAAAGCATGGTAGTTCTAATGTTTTGTTTGCCATAAACAGTGATTTATAATTGATGAAGAAAACATGAAAAGCTGATAGAGAATTGTTGCTTTAAAAGTAAAAGAGAAAACATGAATCAGAAAATTGTTGTTCAATTTGAGAAGAATAAAATGTGAATGTGCATGGGAGGTGAAGGCAATTTCATATTTAAATTTTTGATGGTTAAATTCTTGGCTTCACTTGTCTGTTCAAGTTCAATTCGATCTATTGCATTCAATTATGCACTAATGTCACAACTTTCTGTATAAATCTGATGAGAGTAACAGAAGTACTCATCACCACCCACTTCCTGTCTATCTCTCCATTCCTCTCTTTATACTTGGGTCTCTTCCCAGTTTCTCCACTGGATAGGTCTACCTTTTTGTTCCCCATTTACTTTTTATTTAAACTTAAATTAAAATGTTTGTCTAATCCTTGTCTCATTAAACCATTGAATTCTAGTAGGTTATTTAAATCTATAAAGTTAAAAGTAAATTCGATTTACTATATGAAAAAAATTGGCTTAGTGGAAAAAAAAAATTAAATAAGTAAATAGATTTAAGTGTGAAGCATATTTTTATTTTTCACTCAATCTTAAACAGTCACTATTTGCGTATTCATTTGATATTTAGAAACAAGATAAATTTTTCAATGCATTTACATTTAAAAGGTTTGGAGAGGAGTAACACCTTTCTGAAATAGCCGATTTGTGGCATGCTCGACTTATCTCAATGCATCCCAGCACTATGTGATACGTAAAATACAACCTCTCCAGAATGAATGACCACATCCTTCTTGAGGTTAACCAACTAATATGCATGGGCATAGACAGAATATGCTGGATCTAGAACAGTAAACCTTGAACAAAAATCCCTCTATTTTTTACTGTAGTTGTAGCTTATGTATTGATTTACTCCTCTCCAGGAGTTAGGCACAAGGCCAGTTTTTATCTTACTCCCACAAGTAAGATGTGACCCAAGGTCGGGTCGGGAAAGTGGGGTTTAAAAATTGCCTGGGCAGCCCCATCGGCATTCCCCGGTAGGGGCGCCTCAGGCAGTAAGCAATAAACTTACTCCTCCCCAAAGAGGGGAGGCGAAGCCTGGTAGGGTGGACCTCCTAGAACTGCACAGGACAGACCCATAGACCGGCGTAAATCAAGCCCCGGAGGCCAAGACAATACCAGTCTATGGGGTGCAGTATCCATCGAAACAGATACTACACTTTGATCTTAGCCAAAAGGCCAAAGTTGTAGCTTATGTAGCGACTGTCGAAGAACGTATTCTTCGGCAAAGAAAACATTGCAGCTTTGTGGAAGATCATTCCTGACAAGCAGAGGTGCTTAAAACAATGAAAAGAAGAAATAATATCTGAAATGATGAAAATGTTTAAAAAAAAATTTTTTTTTTAAATCTTTTGAAAAGTATGGAATGAAGAAAAATCCCTCGGATTTAACCCTATTCATGAAACGGGACAAACTTGATCCATCAAATTACCATGCCATTACACTTTTATCAATTACTTGTAAAGTTTTCTCAGGTTTCTATTTCAGAGAATAAGAAAACAGGATTTCACAAAAGCCACAGTAGGGATTTCGGCCTGACAGGGGAACAGTTGATGCCATTTTTATAACAGATAATGCAAAAAAATATATAGTTATAGTATAACAGATAATGCAAAAAGCCGAAAAAGAAAAATTGCACCCCCATTTCACCTTCGTAGTATAACAGATAATGCAAAAAGCCGAAAAAGAAAAATTGCACCCCCATTTCACCTTCGTAGTATAACAGATAATGCAAAAAGCCGAAAAAGAAAAATTGCACCCCCATTTCACCGTCGTAGTATAACAGATAATGCAAAAAGCCGAAAAAGAAAAATTGCACCCCCATTTCACCTTCGTAGTATAACAGATAATGCAAAAAGCCGAAAAACAAAAATTGCACCCCATTTCACCTTCGTAGTATAACAGATAATGCAAAAAGTCGAAAAAGAAAAATTGCACCCCATTTCACCTTCGTAGACGTCACAGCAACTTTTGACACCGTTTGGCGAAAAGCCCAATGATAAAATGCTAAAGGCAATTGGAGTTAATAGCAAAATCGTAAACATTGTTGAAAACTTATAAAGACACAGAATGTGCAGTCGTTATTAATGGACATATTACAAATTGATTGAAAGTAACTGTAGAGGTATGCCGAAATTGTTTCATTTCCTGTCCTTTTCAACATTTCTTGGGAATTTGTGATGTCTGCAATCAACATTGGTGCTTAGCAATAAGCTCTACTAATGTTTGTTATGCTGATGACACAATGCTGCTCTCTTTGATAAGTTGAAGCTCTTTACTTCTGAGCTTGAAGAAATGAGGAATGAAAGTGAATCTAGGGAAATGCTAAATCATTTCGTCCTCTGATAATATTTCAAAAGACAACAAAATGATTGAAAAAAATAATTTTTTTTTGCATTTCTTAGTAAATGCTTTCAGAATCTGGCATTAATAGAAGAATAAGAATGGCAGCTTCTGCATTTGAATGACTAAAAGAACAGGTATAAAGCAGGAAGAACATATCACAATGTCTGAATTTTTTTTTGTGTGTGTGTGTAGGAGAGGGGCACTTCAGCAGAATTTATCAAATAATTAGAAGCAATGTTTTCTCACAAATTGCTTAATATAAGATTGTTGTATAAAATGAATGACAATTTATGGCACATAGAAAAGCAAGCAAAGAAGTCTAACAAAATCAGAAGTAGAATTTATTGGTGAAATAAATGTAACGTCACAAACTTGAAAACACTTTTCATAATTCACTTAAATCAGCATTTGCACTCACTGATAGCAACAGTTAACATTCATAATTTAAAAAAAAAAGGGAGGAAAAAATAAATATTTATCCAAGTTTCTTTTTACAGCAATACACATTAAATCCAAAGAAAAATGGTGAGTATCTTTTAACTGAAAAAGAACATCATACACATTGTATCTCAGGAATTGTGGTCTGCTTTTTTATTTGAAAGACATTGATTCAGAAGCGTGTTACATTTTCAAAATAAAAGGAGCCAGTCATTTATTTTATAATTAACTGGCAGGTAAAATGACAGTTCAAAATAAATTGTCTTTCATGATGTTACTAATTTATTGGTAGAAATCCTTATCAAAATTAAATCTTTATTTCTTATTTTTTGTGTCTTTGTATTGACATAAATTGAATAAGTGGAAACTCCAGCATTGAGTTTTCCAGGTTGAGTCTGACTGTAACTAAAAATCAAGAGCATGTATCAACAAAAAATACATCTCAGACAAAACTCCAAGGAATTATTTGGATTGATGAATTTCTGGTCTATTAAAATTAGAAAAATCTCAAGATTTTCAATTTTCTTTTCATAGGAGAAAAGGTTTGATTATTTAAACTGCCAACTTAAATTGGTGCTTTTAATATTCATAACATAAGAAAAAAGGAGGAGACTAATAAGATAATTTAAACTTTTAAATTGTATCTATCAAACATGGTCGCCTAAATTTATTTATTATATAGTTGTCTCAGTGGACGTGTCAGCCAAGAGATTGGATCGTAACAATCAACAAGGTTCGTGCTGCACAGCTGGTGCATCAGCTGTATATAGCCACACTGATGAGTGTTAACGAAGATAAAACATGCATGTCTTTAGATATAAAAAAATATTTAATGAATAATAATTAATGTTTCTTAGCAGAGTAAATATTTTTCTTAGAACATTACCTAAATACATTTACCTAAAACCTTGAAAGTAGTCACAATTTATTGTTTTTATCTTTATCTATTGTAAATTATATAGGTATTAAATGTTCCTAGAAACACAAAATGTAATAGTTCCCAATAATGACGAGTTATATAAGTAGTAATAAAACTTGCTTTTAAAATGTATATATACGGCATAATCACGTTGACCCACCAATTCCCGTTAGATCACCAAAGTTAAGCGATGTCAGTACTAAAATGGGTGACTATTTGGGAATACCAGGTGCTGTTTGTAGCCTGGAGAGGACATGGTTTCCATCAGGTTCTATCATGCCTCCTGAAAAGTTATGACAGATAAAATATCTGCATGACTCCCAGACGACGTCCCTTGACGTTATGGGATATGGAATGGATGGATGTATATAGGTAGGTGGAAAGCAATTTGTATTCATGTAACGTTATTTTGGGAAGATGCACAGGGACAAACTCCATCTTTGAGAATAAATCCTGAAGATCATCCATGAATGAAAAATTGTTTTTTCTTAGAAATAAGACAAGATTAGACATGTAAGTAGATATAATGTATTTTCTGGTTTTGGGCTTCTTTGCAAGGAAAAAGTACAAATCAAGAAATATTTGTTTTAATCAAAGACGCCAACAACCACAATGTAACACTTGAATGTGTGTGTATAATTATATATATATGAGGAAAAATACACAATATATCATAAAATGAAATGCTGTGGAGAAAGAATGTATGAAAAAGACAAAAGGAAAAACAATTAAACACAGGAAAATACCATCAAAACGAGATTGACTGGTTTCATTCGGATCAACGAATGTCTTGTTTTTCTTTTTGTCTTCGTCATACATAAATGTGTGTGAGGTATATTTAGCGGATGAATATCCGACAAAATGTATAAAATGGAAAAAAAGGATATGAGCAAAAGGACAAACTACTTGGAAGAAAAAAAGAGTTTCAGTCATTATGTTTACCTTTTTCTCATAGCCTTTGTTCCATTTTACACACACAATTTATTTTTTAGGAACTGTGCCACCAACTTAAACCAGTTGGTGATTGGTACAACATGTAACATACAAGTTCATTGACACAGGATGAAAGTATATCTGCACCACAATGTCCTTGAATGTGGCTCTCCCAGCTTCTCAAGTGTGTTGTCACAGGAACTCGTAAGTTAAATTCTCAACATCCTGATCGAATAATCCCAGAATGAGGACCCTGACGACACTAAATTAGCATAGTCAGCTAGCCAGAGGGTTAGAACCTGTTGATGTGATGGTCCAAAGAAAATGGGATGAAATCACATCAAGGCAATGAACCATAGATAAATGGCTTGCCTCAACACCATTATCCAACTGCACCTGTGAGCATAGCCAGAGTAATGATGCCACTCCTGACAACAAGCATTATGCTTGACAATGACTGTCAAAACATGAATTTCGGCTGTATGCTGGTTAAAACTGACTAACGGCTCCAAATGACATCAATCATAGAGTTTGTTAAAATAAACTGTTGTGAGGAGGGGAAGCAACCAGACAGAATGACTTCCAATACAGCAGAAGAAAATGTTTAGTCTGGGATGCAACTTGCAACATCTATTGACATTGAAATTTCTGGCATTCAAGGGAAATGTGCAACGCCGCTCCATTGGATGTGTGAAACATCATGGCTTTTTGAATGTGTTTCAATAGTGCTATGGCGAAGCAACACTATGTCTATTACGTTTACTCACGAGCAATTCACATGGGTTCAGTGTAGAATGAAGAAAACAAGTAAAGTTACTATTATTCTCTTCTACTAAAGAAGGGGGGAGGAATAATTTGTTTTTTAAATGCTACACAAGGTTGGGTGTGGAAGAGACCTCATTTATTATTAATTTTATAATAATGAACATTTGAGGTATTTGGGGAGGGGGCAACAACGCAGTCTTCTAACAACTGATCTATGTAGTCAACAGAAAATAATGTAATATTATGGCGAGTTATGCGCATGCGTAGCTCACATGAGTGTCAGCTTATTTTTTTGTTCTTTGCTTGAAGTAAACCTTTAACTTTGTTTATGTATGAAATTCGAATTTACTTTTTATTTTTAAAGTGGTAAGAATATAAGGTGAATTCAATGTTGTTTTTATTGCCATGTATAGTGTACAATACCTTTTTTCTGATATTTATATTTTTAGCTATTTATCAATGATTTTGTAATGTTGATATTCCGTAAGTAAAATAAGTCATCATTGAGAAAAGTCTACCTCAAACACACACTATGAATTATCAACAATGTTACATTACGTTAAAGTAGCATAAGATTAAAATATGCCATAATATAAGTGGCAATTCGTAATTTGTAGGTAGACACTGACAAACTGTTCGTTTATATGGAAGACCAAAAGTGCTATGAACAGTTCGACTTAAGATTTATATGTATAGGATAAACATTCATCATACTTTATATGTATAGGATAAACATTCATCATACTTTATATGTATAGGATAAACATTCATCATACTTTATATGTATAGGACAAACATTCATCATACTTTATATGTATAGGATAAACATTCATCATACTTTATATGTATAGGATAAACATTCATCATACTTTATATGTATAGGATAAACATTCATCATACCTTATATGTATAGGATAAACATTCATCATACTTTATATGTATAGGATAAACATTCATCATACTTTATATGTATAGGATAAACATTCATCATACTTTATATGTATAGGATAAACATTCATCATACTTTATATGTATAGGATAAACATTCATCATACTTTATGTGTATAGGATAAATGTTTTCTATTTTTAAATTTTAATTATTACATTATATTTTATCAGAATTATATCAACTTTTAAAGCTTACAAGGAGAGAGATTATTTACGGTAAAGCAGCAATACTTCCATTAGAAATTATTGCTGCTTTACCGTTAGAAATATTGCAATTGCACATTCAGGTGACACTTAGAAAACTTTATTTTATTGAAACTTTAAACAAGCCATAAAAAATGAGGGCTTAATTTAGCAGCAGAAATAATATTTGGAAGATTCAGTTTCAGAAATCACAGCTAGATATTTAATTGAATATTTTCATTTTATTCTTAGCTTTTTAGATTTACTATTTAAATTGAAAATTAGGAGTAATGTAATGTGGATTATGAGGAAAAAATAGATAACAAATTTGATTATGTTGGAATGGATTTGATCATTTGGTTTAGTATTAACCAATTTTTGAAAAATACCAATGATAATTTTACAAAATGATAGTTTAACCACAAGGATAGGAGGTCATACCTTTTCCAATGTTATTAGTGCATAAGATCTGTCAGCCTGTGAACTTACCTTTCAAATTCTTTAGTCAATATATAGGTAACCCCCCACCCTTACAATAATACAGATCAAACGCTGAAAATAAGTGACATAGTACTCAATTGTTGCTGTGAAATTAGAAATCTATTTTGATCACAAAAAATAAAATTTCAATAATTAAAAAATGAAATGGCTACAACTGCAATCGCATACTGTTAGACTTATTTTTAAAATCAAATAAATTGGAAATAGAAGTTAGCCCACCACAAATAATTTTTTAAGACAGCCAATTTAGTAAATATAGATAACTTTATTGCAAATAGGGACCTTTAAAATCAAAAGCTTATACTACTAAGCAAAATAAGCTTTCAGAGAAAAGATTAGGTTTGACTTTTCAAAAATTAAACTTATGGTATCTGTTTTAGTTGCATTTTAATTGCTAATTTATGAAATTCACACATTTCTGATCAATTGGATTCAAGCAAAACAAAATTATGTTTGGCTTAAGCATAAAAGTTTTCGATAGTTGAGAGAAAACTGAAAAAAGTTTAATATTATTACAAGAAATACAAATGTGGCATTTTTAAATGTGTTTGTACTAATGGACAATTTCAGTCATGTTAAGCCTTATAGAAATTTAAAATGGATAATGTAGCATTACAAAAGAAAAAAAATGTCAGTCAAGCATGTATTTTTGTTGGTTGAAATTTCCCTGCCAAACCTTTCATTATAATTTATCTAATCATTTTTTGATAGAACATTAGTTTCACTCAATGTACAAATCGTCACCTCAAATTAGTAACTGTAAAAAATATCAGGAGAAAAAAAAAGGGATTTAGATTCTTGAAAAGATTGGTGAAAGTTAAATCTAGGTTTCAGCTTAAACCAATATTTGTTGTCTAGACTAAGAGAATATTTTAGTAAGAAACAAATTGTATAACAGATGAAGATAAAGTAATTCTAGATGTTGTATATAAATCAGAACTAATGAATAAATAAGAAATCCTTTTATCTGTAAGATGTTATATACATACATATTTTTTATTGATATTTCAACAGTTTGCAAGCATCTCAATGTTTTTCTTTTCCTTTTTTTGTGATTTTCTTTTCATGACAGCAACATCAGATGGGAATAAGCAAAGTTTTTACAATCTTAAAGAATTTAAAAACAAAAAAATTAAGACATGGGGGGGGGGGGGATTAGCAGATCTGCCCAATAGAGCTTTGTTTTCTAAACAAAGATTATTTTTGAGTGGAAGGGGGGGGGGGGGGTTCTTTCTTTAATGTCATTTAGTAGCATACTTTTTCAGTCTTTTATTTTCCCATTTCAATGAAAAGAAAGGTAGAAAGAAAACAAAGACCTTACATGAAGAATGGTGTATGTAGGCTTAGTAAGTATCCATGTTGAAATTAGGTGATAAAAGAAATTAAGGACCCTCCCAGTCTCCAACGTAGCATTGAAGTGGCATTAAAAGAAAAAGAAAACATGAAGCAAGAAACTAAAGTATGGGGTGTGTGTGTTAGGCCAACCCAAGCAGCGCCTTGAACGGCACCAATAGAAAAACCACCACAGTAGTTCACCCACTGCAGACTATAAGGTTTAAAAGGAGAGAGAGTATGAGGCAGTGGCAAGGGGGGGGGGGGGGTAGAAAGTAGCAGTTGCAAATGATCTTGCCCATGTGGCTGATTTAGTAAATGTAGCTCCAGTTATCAAGTTGGTGTGAAAGACAAACGATGAAGCTGCTGTGGCTGCTAAGATAAAGCAGCTAACAAGTGGAGATGCGGGAAATCAAAAAGTGGAAGAAATGGCAGAGGTGGTTTTAGCAAAATACAAAAAAAATGTTTTTGTCTGCTGAATTAAGGATAACACTAATTTCTTCCTTTTTCTTTTCTTGCTTGATTTTAGTGTCTGTTCTCCTTTGGTCTCATTTTTTTTGGGGGGGGGGGGCGTTTGGGGAGAAAAAATAGTTAAGAGTAAATGGGGGCAGGGGGAACTATTGAAAACTAACATTAATTTATTTCCATCTCTTCATCTTCATCAGTATCATCAATTCCATTGGAACTACTTGGTTCTGTATTACTTGCAGATGCTGAGTGATGGCTGACAGCAGAAGGGGGTGCACCCTGCGCAGCAGCAGCTGCACTGCCTGAAGATGAAGGGTTTGACGAGCGAATGCGCAGCATTTGAGTTGGATGTGGTAACCCCTGTCTTTGATATACCAACACATAAGCAGCTTTTGTCTGTGGAAAGAAAGACAGAAAAATCTCTTAGTACAAAGAGATGATTAAAGGAGATTTGAAATATTGAAACATTAGCTCCCTCATCAATTTGAAACATTTTGCAGCAAATAAAAGAAAAATGGAGTGGACTTTTGCGCAAGATTACTTTTCAGAAGGATCTTTAGTAATGTTCACTACCTAGATATTTTCAAAAGAAATTAACCCTTAAATGCTGTATTTAAAGGGGGAGGGGGGTTAAAAAAAAAACCTGACGTAAATGACCAAAAATGACGTTAACATTTTTATGACTATTTGCTGAAAACTCAAAATATATCATGTACATTATTATTTATTAATACATGTGAAAGGATATTCATTTATGAACAAAATGGTTGTATTTTGACGACTTAAAGTGCTTTGGTTTTCAAAATATGACTATTTTAGTAGAACTACCTTGAAATCCATAATTATCCAAACGGTTTCATGGTCGATGGGTATTGCTAGTTTAACATGTTTTCCATGCAGGCTAGTGCTGGACAGCTTTCAGAAATTGATGTCTTAAACAAACCTATCAATAGTTAGGTCTGTATTTACCCCTTTCTTTTAAATCCATCTTTATCACTTCTCAAGTTTTCCTTGGCCTTCCTCTGCCACCTCAACTGTTCTACATATACTAACCCCAAAATTCATCCATTTTCTCAATGTGACTATACGAACGAAGTCTCCTGTTCTGCACACATCTCCTTATACTATTTGAATTTGATCTTCCTCGTTAGTCATTCGAGCTAAGCCCGTCCTTAAGATTCAGATTATACATCCATCATATAATTTTCATATCATTCCTCTCCATGCAATGCATGTACTTAACTCACTCGCCAGGCTTCACTTCAATGCAGCTAGCTAGTAATGGCAGAAGACTCTATTTACTCATAACTCATACAATCACACTAGCACAAGAAACGTTGTCCAGAACAGATGCTTTAGTATTTGCCTGTGAAATAATGGAAAGTCTACTTGGAGACTTGGAGGAATGCTATGAAAAATAAAGATCTGAGAGTGAATGTTACCAAGACCAAAGTGATGATCAATGGAAAATTGGAAAGCCCCTCAGAAAGAGGAAAGTTGAGTGCAACTAAATCTTTTGTAGTACTTGTAAACATTGGGTATACAAGAAGTGCAGAGGAATTACAGGAAGATTAAGAGATGATAACCAGTTTGTGTGCAAGAAGTGTAAGATAATGAAGATAGCTAAGAAAGTATATTTGGATGGTAAGACTTAAGGTTGTTCAGAAGTTTTGTTACCATTGGGGCACAGGGAGGAGCTTGTGCTAGTGTGATTGCATGAGTTAGGAGTGAATAGAGTAAGTTTAGAGAACTTCCGACATTACTTCTCAATTCTTGGTTGGAGCAGATACTGCTTTTGCAATTTCTAGATTTTTTGGTTTCATGAAAACTCAATATTAAGCAGGTATTGCATATTTAAACAATCTCTCATAACATTTCCAAGCATCCCTTTTGTCGTGTTCATTTGTTGCCAACACTTCATTGTCATTTCGAATGCACTTTTCTCCAACAATATCCATATTTGTCTTTGTCATCCTGAATACTCTATTCTTCTAGTCATCCCTTTATATTATATCTGGAAACCTAGCTTGATGTCAATCTCGGATTATAAAATTGTGACATATCCAAGAAAAAATAAAACAATTAAAGTCGTAACAAAAACTTCATCTTTGACATATAGAAGATACCTAGCTTTGGCTATACAATATTAATGCAAATAAAAATGTATCTGAAAATGTTACATGAAAAAGAATATGTTAAGAATAAACATTTTTATAAAATAATAGAAAATGATAGAAAATCTTAAAGGAATATAGATTTTTAAAAATAAATTCTAATTATAGAAGTCAACATTAGTTTGTAGATTGAGTGCTACAATACAAATAAAATGGCAATACAAAAGGTGTTTACAACTCGGCAGGCTTCGAGATGACACTGATGGAACTCAACAAGATTCCAATGTAAAATAAAAAAATTCAACACTTACAACAACTACATCTTCTGATGATGGAGAGACGCTCGAGTCATCAAAATAATACCATTGTTGATCATCCTTGTTTTTGCAGAAAGCTGTATCTAAAAATGTAAACATTTAGATAAATTAGAATTGATTTGAAAGAGCTGATAGAATAAGCAGAAATGATTACATGTACAATGGCTACATGTAGAAAAACGACGCTTTCTATGGTCACATATTTTTGCTGGATAAGACAGTAAATAGTGATGTCAATTTATTCTTAAGTGTTTAAAAAAGCAATCTTTACATTTTCTTTGATGAGTACAAGTTTTTACTTGTAAGTTATTTTATTGACATTCTTATTTCAGAAGATGATATAACCAAAATGATATTTGTTTGTTGAATTGCACTGTTTATTCATTTTCTTAGATTTGAAATGAACAATACTTAATTTTGCTGTTTGTTACTGAAAATAAAAAAACTGACAAAAAAACAAGAAAATTAATATCAATTTTTATTAATCAAATGTTTAAATTTTACAAAGTAAATCTAAATCTAAGTCGGTTTCCCCAATTTCATTGGCTATTATAGCTTTCGAACGAACACGTTCACATGATAATCAGTTCCACCAGCCACTCAGGCCAATGCGTGTTCCCAGAAAATATGTGTTCATTTCATTCTCTTTCAAAATTTCTTTGATTTTTTTTCTGGGGAAGCTGCTTTTCCCAACTCAGTCTTTTACAGAATAGATTGCAGCTATTTTCACTCTCATACTAATATCTACTCGCACGGCCCCACAGTCATCGGGGACTGTTCTTAATAGTGTTATTTTTGGCTAAAGGCAATGCAATTATTTCATATTTTCCTTCTTGCTATTGTCTATATACTACACTAGATTTTAAATCTAAATAAAGATCACTCACTTCAAGTATTCTTTCTCCTTCCCAGGCGTATTTTAAAATGATCGGATAGCAGTTAACCATTATAAAAAACAAAACCATCTTACATTTTTCATACTAAAAGTACTTATTGAATTTTTAACATTGCTAACATATAATTCATATCAAAACAATTACATTCTTGTGTCACATTAAAAAAAAAAAAAATTATATTTTTTTTTATTCATGTTCACTTCCTGATTTTCGCCTATTCTAGAATAAAAGAATATCATCTGATCTAATTTAAAAACACATAAAATAAAAAATGTGACTATCCAACATGGCCACTTAAATTATTATTATTTTTTTTTCTTTAACAGATCTATTTCATAGCTTCAATTCATAGTTCAACGGTGGGGCAATATCATTTTTCGAGCAATAAAATGAAAAATGAACTTAATATTTAAATTGATATAATCAATGAATAAACAAATAACTAAATTTTACTATGAAACATTTTGGGGATGCAGGGATTCTTTTCTTCGACCTTTTCAATACATATGTTCACTTAAGAAATAAACATTAACTTTATATATTAATTATTAAATATTTATGTGAATTTGAATATTTAGTTTTAATGTAAAAAACGTTGTTTTTCTTAATATGGAGGAGGTATAAAATTATTTTTACTAAATTTTAATTGATAAAAATATGTAAATTCCTGATCTATGTTATTCAGTTTACTTAAGGAAAAAAATTTAAGTTTCGCTAAAATATTTTTCTTTTAAAATTCTATCAATGAATGGATGAGTTTAAGAATGTGTTTTTCTTTTCAATCCGATTTTCAACACTTATCTTAAAAAAGAAAAGCAAATGCAAAATTTTTTTATTTTAATAAAAAACACTCAATGAAAATTTTGCTTTTAAACAAACTCTACCATAAATTCATAAATTGAATTGGAAAAGAGAAAAAAGATTGAGAAATGGAAAATGCAAGGGTTGATTTTTTTTACCACTACAAAAAATAGCCAACAATTAAAAGTTAAAAACAAAAGTAAAATGCACTATTTCCAAAAACAAAACTAAATTAATGTAGGCTTGTTATTTATTTTAAACTAAAAGAAATTTATTGGAAAATAGTGAAAACATTGACGTAAGATTTTCTTAAAATTAAACAATTTAATTAGATAAATGTAATTTTACTATAAATCTAAAATTAAATGAATTGTAATTAATAAAAGTATATTCATAAAACTGGAGGTAATAAAACTCATGGCAAGTATAGAATTGTATTAATTTAATTTTTTTTTAATCAAATACAAAATTATAAATTTAACTTCCAGTCATTTTAGACTTAAAAATAATAAACAAAAAGACCTTTACCCCCCACCCCATAAAAAGTCAAGGAAAAGAGAAACAGTTTGATTGAATATTCATTCTTTTCTTATCAATTTATGTTTTTCTAACAGACTTTAGAATTCAAAATATTTGGTATGCTTATGAAATGGATGAATTTTTTTATTATCATTAATATTAATGTTATGTACAAAGTTTTATTAAAAATGTGATGTAAAATAGCTATCCTGGATCTAATTTTAAGTTCTGTTCGATTAAATCAGCATTCATAAACTCCAACACAATTAAACAATGTAACGCCTTCTACAATCTATCTCCTTTAATCAGCCAACTAATATTAATCGAACAGAATTTAAAATTAGATCCAGGTTAGCTATTTTACATCACATTTCAAAACAAAATTTTCTACATAACATCGATAAAAAAAAAAAAAAAAAATTCATCCACTTCATATTTTGAATTCTAACGTCTATGTTTCATTATAAAAAAAAAAAAGGAAAACATTTTTTTCACGTCATAGACACACCAAGTATTTTCAGATATTGATTTCTGTTTTTCTTCACATCAGTCATCTTGATAAAGTCTTGAAATAAAGATGAAACACTGATGAATATAAACAATTTTCTGTTTCCTTTACATTAGAATATTATTTAATATATGCTCCTTCCGGTCGCATATTTTTGCTAGTAGTTGCTCAGTAATTTCTTTTTTTTTTAACAAAAAAATAAATAAAATCACCCCATCCTTTATTCTAATAAATAAAACACGGAATAATAACAATTTTTAAACAGAATTTACCCTTTATGGTGTAAAATGTAAAACAAAAAATCCTCAACTCACTTAAAGTCGTAAAAAGATATTTGAAGTTTTTCAAATCGAAAAAAAAAAAGGTATACCTAAAATAAATTCAACAAGGAAAAAAATAAAATACAGTGAACACGATTCTAATTTCAGTTATTTTAATTGCTCAGTGAAATGTGTTTTTTTTCTTTTTTACAAAGAAAAAAAAAATAGTAATTTTTAAATTAATTATTTTTTTAAATTAAATAATTTGATTCAATAAATTTGCGCTTTAAAACATAATTTCTATTAAGATTTAAATAAAAACAAACCTAAAATGTTTAAAAAAAAATCAAAGTAAATATAATTTTTGAGCGACTCGTACGATAAATCTCAGAATGTGTTGTTTATATGTTATTAATCAAATAACACGCCCCTGTCCATCTCTCTCTTTCTTGAAATAGAACTTTGTGTGTTCGAAATAGAATGCTATACTTAATAATCAGAAGGCAGTAACCGAATGTTGGAGTGGATATCGGCTGTTCCATCATATTCCATTACAATCTAATTTAATTACATAACTCAATTATATAGATTTAAAAAAAACAAACAATGTCTTTAATTCTATTTATAATTTTTATCAATATTATTATCGAGGAAAATATTTTAAATACATCTGGAAATCTGAAAATATTTGCAAATATTAATTTGTTAGAAGCTTTAAAACAAATTAATTATGTAAATTTGAAAGACCTGTGATGTTTGGGAAAGTTTTGGAATGAGTATATATAGGAGCTGATAAGTAGATATAAAAAGAGAGCGATCAAAACTAATATAGTTTCGGCTTTAGACAGATACATAATCTCCATTATTAATAGAGATATAAGATTTAAAATTATTAAAAAATATCTAACTTGGAACAGTGGGTAATCACTAAGGTTTGATAGATTGTACTTTATTTAACTACACCAAAACAATGTTTTGTTTTTGTGTGTTTTTATTTTATTTTTAATAATGACATTGGAGGAGTGGGGCAAATATTAAAATAAATACATGTTGATATTTATCAAAAGATTTTTTTTTTTTTTTTTTTTTAAATCATTCAAAATGTATGTCATGGACACTTATGGTACCTTATAAAAAAATTACGGTCAAATCCACAAAAACGAACGAACAGGACAGCAGAATTATAAGAAAATATATACAGGTAAAAATCTTGAATAAAAATGTAAGATTACAATCGGATTCTGGTTCAGACGGGTAGATTATCAACATACATACATGGAGTAGGTTGGAAAAACCGACCATGCTAAGAACCAATCAAATAGCCAGAACGGTGAAAAAAATTTAATTTGAGGGTGAAATTATTAGCAACATTAGTTTAAACTACAAAAAAAAGAGACATCTAAATCAAATTAGGGAACGACTATCGGAAGACACCGACAGCACTCCACTGGAAGAAGTTATGGTTACCAGATACGACACTTGACATACAGCTACCTCAAGCAGCCTCAGAATAGCGTCAATCCACAAAAAGAAATGATACTGTGACTCCTGAGGAGGTAGGGCTTAGAAGGGAGGTGTATGATACCTTACAGACTACTTGAACTCTTCCACTCACCATAAATACTGAAAGCACCTACTATTTAGGGTTGGAACCACACCAGTAAAGACCGACGTACAACCACTCTTGTTCTCTGTGGTATTATACTTTTTTTCAATATACTTCTTTTCTCTAAACTGAGTTTGTGTTTTCCTACCGGCCCCATTACAGGGTCACAATAGACACCAATAGCACAGCAAGAAAAAATATAAAATAGAATTACTTACAGTGTCCTCCTCCCATGCCACCGTAATGGTTGCTCACTGATATCAGGTCATAAGTAGCAGGACCATGGTTATTGTCGATTATGTACTTTTTTAAATTCAAATTGCTTAAAAGAAATAATAAAAATTATATTTTAATGTTGAATGATGAATAAAACAAAAAGAAAAAAACAATAGTTTTGCATTTGAGTAGGCAAAGTAATTGAAAGTAAAATATAGGTTTAAAAATTGAAACTGAATAACTTACTTAGTAGGAAATTCAACCAATGTGTCAATTTTATCCCGCCAATATCTATTATAAGAAAACCGTTTCAGATGAATCACTAATATATTGGGCAAAGACCACAAATCAAATTTCTTGGTGGCTTGTTGGTGTGCCTTGCACTGAGGGCAATACCTAAAGAGAACAAAAGAAATGGTAAACATCCCAAAATAGTAAGCAGCTATTGCATATCCAAAAATAGTACAGCAAACATTTTATTTGTATAAAATGTTTGCTTTTAAATGGAATATAAACAATGTCAAATTATATCAAACATTTTTCGCTTAATTGATGATTTTACAGCATATCAACACTTCTTGAAGTTGTTTAATTCTGAAACAATACTCATTGTAAACAATTATTTGAACCCAAGTTACTATTTTTAGGTAAAATAATTTAAAAAGAAAAAATTTTAACATCTATTTTTCGTACTTAGATTAAAAATGCTACTTAAAACTATTTTAATTGTAAAAATATTTATGTTCTAGAGATGAGGATTGATAATTTGTATTATTTATACTACAGCTCTCATCTTGGATCCAAGAGGACAATAGTAGTCACAATAATCCAAAATGTGTTTCAATCCATGCAAAAAAGACTAACAAGCCGAATTGACAATGTAGACTTAAGAGGCACAAGTTCAAAAATCCATTTACAGACTTTTTTTTAATGCCTTTAAATTTACTAATTATTTAATTTTAATAACATTTTGGTAATTATGTGAAAATAGATGAATACCACTGATACTTGCACATCATATCAGCTCAGACAGCTACCCAGATATGATATGCGATTTAATTGTGGACCCAATTCGTATGACAAACCAATATGCATGTATACATATATATCGCTGAAAAACTTGATGCCTGAATCTATATGGCTATTGAATGTTGAAGTATTGTATGTTTGCGTCATAATTTATCCCGTTATGAGAAAGTCGGGAGCCTTTTCCCCATTTTTGTCCCAATCAAGAATGCCACTTTTTGGGAGCTGCATTAAAAATCGACCTCAGAAATTTATAAAAATACATTTTTAATCAAGAAAGTTACAAACTTTTTGCCTCCATAATAGGGCAGATTACACACAAGGTCAGTTTCTAATGTAGGGAAAATCTAGCTCCCAAAAAGGGGCACTCTGGATTGGGATGAAAATTAAAATTGCCTCAGTCGAGGATTTCTCTTTCACTGACAGGAAAGATATTGACAAAATAAACGCAGAATTCCACCCTTGTGGGGAGACAAGTAAATAGGGACACAATTTCTGCAATGTTATTTTTAATATAACCCTCAACGTTTTTTTAAATAAATACAAAAAACCAAACCACACAATAGTTAGAGAAAAAAAATCTCTAAAGTTTTTTTTTTTTTTTTTAAATAAATTCATATTTATTTCATATTCGTATAGTTTTAATTAGAAAAAAGTTTTAAATATTATCCGTCTGCTTACAAAATTTTCAAGATTTCTCAATCCAATGTAAGCCATACCAATTTTATTGATTGATTTTCAATCTAAATACTGGACCCCGACTTCAGAACCAATAATAAGATACTTTTAGATTCTACGAAAGAAATGTTATTTTTCTTTAGTAAACACTTTTTTTTCATAATAAAATTTGTAAATTTACGATTTGATTTTTACAGTAAAAGCAGTGGGGGGAAAAAAAACAAACAAGAAATACATTAATAAAGTAACAAGAAATAATTTAAGATTGTTTTTATTCTAATTAAAAAGTAAACATTTCTTGTTAGGGAATACAGAAAAAATAATTATGGAATTAGTAAGTTCCATAATTATCAACTTCTTTATGTGTGTATTAAGTTAGTGAGTATAATTTTTTTTTTTTTTAATTTAAAAAAAAAAAAAAAAAAAAAATCACTTCATTTACAACTACAATTTAAAAGAATTAAAAATGTTACACAATAGACCCATAAAAGCCAGCCAGTGGCTGGGTGCACATTAGAATCATCATTTAATTCTCCACATCATAAAAAAACCTTTCCTCAAAACCTCAATTTTGGGGATTCGGGCCTAATTCTGCAAAAAATTGGTATTTTCCTTTGAAATTCGGTTATTTTATAGGCATTTATGGTGGATTTCATAAAGCCCTTTGTCCAATTCTGGCAAATGTTGATCCAAACAATTGACCCCAAGCTTGCACACACAAAAATATATAGACGTGGTGTTTCAACACTATCACTGTAAAATAAAAATTCTTTTTTAAGGTGATTACATAAAATATCTGCAAAGTAGTAATTTAAAAAAAAATTCATCCTAATTTAGAGTTTAGGGTAAGAGATCACTTTCCTATAAAAATTTAATGTAAAATTATCATTTACTGACCAGAAAACAAACAATCACTATCAAACAAAATAGCAGAGGATTTCTGCAGATATTTTTCCCGGCTTCATTTGTGGTATAAACATAAATCAAAATTATGTTCAACATATTTGACACTCAGGTAATCTTGGCTTGTATATAAATAAACTTCACAGAAGCATTAGAAATTTATGTTGAAGTTAAATTAATTCAACCTAAAATAACAGAAAATTGTTTTTAAATCAAATGGAAACCAGTTAATATCTTCAGATTTAATTTTCCAATTTTGTAAAAAATTTTCATTAAAAAAAACAAAAAACTGGGGAAATTAAATGTGGCAAGGAGAAAACAAAAGTTTCTTCAGAGAAAACTTAGTACAAATAGAGGAAAGAAATTAAAACATACCATGGATCATCTGCACCAAGCTTCTCTTTTGTTGTGAATAATTCCAGGCATTCATTCAATTGAATTATCTGTTTCTTAGCTGTATTTTTCATACGAATTGATTCATGGATATCAAAATCCTGTTTAAAATAAAATTTATCAACAGTAAAAATGACTTGTCACTAATATTGTAAATGTTAACATTAAGTAGATCTTTAAAGAAAAAAAAAACCCTCACCTCAGCTGCTTTTTCATTATAAAATTTTTCTTTGGCTTTAGCATCCCAGTCTACAGCAATATAGGTTTGAGCTGAAGGGGAAAAAAGGGGATGAAAATACATCAGGACGACATCTTGAATAGAAACATCTTTAACACATTGATGCATTGCAATTTTAAGAGTATTAAATTGGAAGAATATTTCTTCTAACGAATAAAATAGATTATCTGCTAGATAAAAATAAAGATAAAGTTTTTGTATTAAAAAGATGTAGAGAAAACAAAAAAAAAGGTACTTACAAGTAAATTTCAGAGGTTTGCCACTCTCATCCATCCGACTATCAACAGCAGCGGTTCCATAAGAATTAACAGGTGTAAATCTGAAGAGTCGATGGACAACAAACGGATTCTCATTCTCTTCAGCATCATTATCTGTCGTGTCTGCTTTTATATTGTCTTCACAGCCTGGTTTACAGGTAGTAGTCCGCTTACTGTTGCCACTCATTGGTGAAGTTGCTGTCAAGGAAATATTGCTGTTAGATGTGTTAGCTGGACCAGGAGAGCTCCCAATATGTCCGGAGTTGTTCACTATAGTGTTGGTCAGGTCATTAGCTAAGTTACTTGTGGAGGTATCCCCACAGTTAAGGTTGCTGTAGCCAACACTATTCTTTGGACTTTCCTCTATGGGAGAATCACAACTGTCATCATCCATATCCTCCATATGTGCACCACAGTCGCCTAAAATGGCAATTCACAAGTCACTCATTTAATTATGCAGTAGACAAGATCAGTGCATCAATAAATACATATCCTGGATAAGCCAGAAGCACCGTACTCCGCCACCTTCAAAGAAAAAGGTGGCAGTGCAGAAAATAATCTAGTAATTAAATACAAAATTTTCAAATTGTTAAATTTACAAAAATATATTTTTTAAAAGAAATTTCAAGAAACAGGAAAAGAAATGATTGAAAGTATCAGAACATTTGAGAAGATTACACACGTTACGGAAACCAGTTAGAAGGATGGTGAATACTACATATGAGCATCTTTAACATTCAGTAGCCAACAATTTTTAATAGCTCATTCAGAAAAGTACAAAACATGATGTAACGCTCAGCAGTTATGCATAACACACATTACAAGCAAAATTAATCTTTCTTAAAGTAAATTTAGCTCAGTTATTTAACTTGGTTATCCCTTGTTATATCTTACGCCACTTTTTGCTGCTTCACTACATCGCCATTTTGAAATTAGACATATCTAATTTTATATGGCAGTATTTTTTTTAAAAAATATTATTTTAATTATTTTTAGATAAAATATACCAACTAAAAAAGTCAGGAAAGAAGTAATGTTTTTTTTAAAACTATAACCAGGGGAGGGAAGAGGATTCGAGTGTGAAGAGAAATTGTAGGGGAGGACAGCCGTGTTTAAGGATGAATATAGAAGCTAGAATTATTTATTTGTTGCTTACAATAACAGTGTTGGCCTTCTTTGTTTCTTTCCAAGTTTATTGTGTTGGTATACATGTAGTGGAAACGAATGATGTCCACAAGAGTATTAGTGTGTGTGTGTGTAGTTCGCTAATTGTCATCCGATTTGGTGAGTTGATATATCCTTCTGTCTGCTTTCATAAGTGTGGAGTATGTGGCAAACTTTTTTTGTTTTTGGATTGCCGACAGTAACAACCATTTACCCAAGTTCCCAACTAAGTTGTGTCAACATCAAAATTCTGCAGATCTTTTAAACCCGGCATAAAACGATTCACAGAGCAATCAATCAGAATACATGTGGTCCATCGAAAATTGGACCACATAATAAATAACTGAACCAGTTTTCATTTTTTTTTTTTAGGATAAAAAGTGTATTTACAAAATTTAACATTTTAAAACAGATTAAAAAATAATTTGCATACAAGTTTTTTTTCAACCCTTCTTGATAGTACAACTAAAATTAGATTAAATTATTTTTATTTTAAAAATTTATGAATTGAAGTGGGGGTTAAATGCAATTGTGTCCAAGATGGGTATATTTGCTGATGACACCTCGCTCTATTCTGAACATGTGAAAAAAAAACAAAAAAAACACACACATATCCTTAGAAAATGATATATAGTCTGTAGTGGAATAGGGACATAAATGGATGGTAACATTTAATGCTACTAAGACAAAGCTCCTTTCCTTTAACATCTATAAGAAACCTTTTTCAAACACTGATTGCCATTGCACCCTACCTGAGAGTCCATCATTCAAACTACTCGGCCTAACATTCACAGGTAACATGAACTGGAACAAATACATATACAGGCTGCTTCAAGGAAGGTGGGCTTCCTGTACAGTGCAATAAAACTTCTCACACCTGCCAGTATCCTATATCTCTACAAAGCCATCATTTGCCCATGCATTATTGTCCCATCTGGGCTGGTCTCTCCCTCTTAAACAGGGTCCAAAAAATCTAATAGGTTCCACACTACCTAACAAGCTCCAGACCCTGTTCCATCACAACAATGTTGCACCCCTGTGCTTGTTTTACAAGTACTTTAATGGAACATGCTCCGATGAACCTGCTGCACTGGTGCCCGATCGACGTAAATACCCTGACCCACCCATCAGCAAAATCCCACCCATTCGCTGTACAGAGAGCTTTCTACTCTAATAGCTCCTTTCCTCTAACTGCTAGCCTTTGGAATTATCTCCCTGTTTTGAGTTTCCTTGATTGTACCAACATGCAGAAGTTTAATTGTAACATGAACAAACATTTTGCTGCACAACTCCCCACTTCAGATATCCCTACTGTAGCCACTTACATCTCAGTGGCAATGTGCCTTGTTTAGGGTGAACAAAAGTATAAAAAAAATCTTTTAAAGCAGATTTTGGCCACAGCTAAAGAAACAGATCTATATTTATTTTCTTACCATACATATTTGTTTCCTTCTAAAAAAGTTGTATTTTCATGCTATTTTATTTTTGGAAATACAAATACTTAAAGCTTTATTTTTAAATTCTTAAATTTCTTTATTTGCATGCTTTTTTCTTCAAAAGTTTAGTTTTGCAATTTTCTAATTATAAAGCACAACTTAAACTTTTTTCATAACATGAATCATTTTCTGTATCAAACTTAATTTACATTTTAATTCAATAAAATTTCTTATTTTTCTACTTAATCTAAAAATGATAAAAAAAAAGTTCATAGATGTTATTGTTACGTTTACAAATGTATATTCAGTGTTACAGTAATTTTAACTTCTATGGCTCATTTTGTAAAACACAAGTTATTTTTTGTTTTCAAACTTAAAATGTTTTAATAGAACAAAAATTCATTTTGATTTATTATATCGTTTTACCTTTTCTTCTATACATGTTTCGTTAATTTTTTTTATTATAAAGTTGGACATATTGTAAATATTTATTTTTTATTAAAAAAAATATAGTAATAATTACTGTTATGTGTTTTGAAGGCTTTAAAACGTAAACTAAATATTTTCATAAATGTATTCAAAATTAATATTCAATAAAAAAATTTTTTAAATTCTAAATGAATATATTTAAAGTTTTAATTCGCTTATCGAAATAAAGCAAAATTATTAAGGTTTCTGGTTTGGAATCATCGTCATCACCATGTTCGGTTTAACATCCATCTTATATGTTGGCATATGCTGGACGGCTTTTAGAAATTGATTTCCAAACTAACCTATCTTTATTTATCCCTTTTTCTCTCAAGTTCATCCATATCACTTCCTCCTAGGTTTTTCTTGTCCTTCCCTGCCAACTGACCCTGCTACCTTAACTTCTAACCCTCATCCATTTTTTTCAATGTAACCATACCAACAAATTGTCCTGTTCTGCACATATTTGTATACTGTCCAGATTTAATTTTCCTTTGAGGTCATCAGATCTAAGTGTCTTTAAGACCCACATTACACATCCATCGTATCATTCTCATATCATTTCTCTCCATGCAACGTATGTCTTCAACTCTCACTGGACAGGTTTCACTTCTATACTTTGTAGTGGTAACACTCTGCTGGTTAGAAGTTCCCAGAACTTTACCCATCCACTCCTAACTCTTGCAGTTTGGCTAGCTGTGCTACAGTGGTATCACCAAGGTAACAAAACTTCTGAACAACTTCAATAACTCCACCATCTAAATATACTTTCTCCATATCCGAGTTCTCATCCATCTCCATTGTATTACACTTCTTGCACACAAACTGGTTATCCTTTCTCAACCTACCAGTAATTCTACTGTACTTCTTGTGTACTCAATGCTTACAAGTATTATATAAAATTTAGTTGCACCCGACTTCCTTTCAACAAACTGTGCAGGGGAACTTTCCTCTTTCCAAAGATTTTACAACTCTACAACCACTGATCATCACTTTGGCCTTAGTAACATTCACTGTAACGTCAATTATTTAATTTAGTACCAAAACTTAGTTTCATTTCTGTGACTAAAAATGAAAGTTTATCTTATGAATTTCTGTACTAAAAAAATTACAATAAAATGTTTGTGTTTTTTATGGAAATTTGAAAAGAACTATTGACTCGAATAAGTTTATACTAACCATCATTTACTTTATAAGCAGAATTATCAATATCTTCATCAAGATCAACATTATCATCTTCATCAGAGGCAGTTTTACTTTCTTCCGTCATCCACCATTTATCCGATTCATCAGGTACTTTCACATAGCGTCTGAAATAAAGATTAAAAACATTTAATTTTTTTAAAATTAAATTCTGATTATTTTTGTTCTAAATATAAATAGTACAATTTTTGTAGGCATTCATTTTAATCCTATGTATCTCATTCGTTTCAATTAAAATAATCATTGACAAAACAAAGATTACAAAATTAAGTGAATCCGCTTTTACTTGATTTTTGATTTAATCAAATTTCTTTTTATATGTAAGTATAACATTTTAATTGAGAACAGGAGTATATTTATTTTTTTTAAAGTCTCAATCATCAATAAAATTGTAATATACAAGATTTTCATAACTCATGAAAAGTTCTATGGTAATATTCTGCCAGATATGACTATATACATATAAAATGAGATGTGAATATAAAAAAGAGAATCATCGGTACTTACGATATTCTATTCAAAACTAAATTATAGAGAGTCTCATAATTGCAATTCTTTCTGGGTGCTGGAAGCAGCAGAGGCTGACCAAACAATTGGTAGGAGGTGAGGGGATGATCATTAAAACCAGGTTTAACTCTAAAAAAAATAAATTTAAAAAATGAAATAAATCAAATTAAAAAACATTAATTGAAGAAACAGTGGTAATGGTTTTCTAATTTGAGAATGGAAAACTGTAAAATATAACTCATTTTCAGTTGTGGCATTTTAACAAATAGGAAGCTGCTCTTACTTTTTCTCTCTCATATAAATTGGCAATATTATAGTGTTAAGATCGTCCATTTTATTCACAGGGACTTCATAACTGAAAAAAAGAAAAAGAAAAGTTAATATAAAAATGAGAAAAATACAAAACTTCATGATTGACAGAAATTTTTTTAACGTTTTTACAGCATGTGGGTTTAAAAAGATTATATATTCTTAATATTTAAAAGCTTCAAACAATTTACTTCAAGAAAACATTTGCATAGAATAGTTGTTCTTATTGATGTGTAACATTATATTACAATGTAGTTCATATGGAATGTTAGATAAGCACGAATATTTTCGCGAAATGAAAAGATGATAACGAACATGAAAATGTCATCCCTGTCTGTGATGTGGTTGAGAGCATCCTCTTGTGAGTAGACTTTGTGAAACTTGTGACTGTACACATCAGTGACAACCATCTGCAATAGAGACAAGACTTATTATTAGATGCTAACATCGACTGTGCAATTACAAGTGTGGAGTCATTCTCATAAGGATAGTGCTAAGAAATTGTTTTTAATCATCTAACCTACCAATAACAATAGAAATCCAATGTTAAGATTAAACACACTAAAGATTTTTTTTTATTATACTTTCACAATTATCTAAATTTAAAAACGGAAAATAAATAAATTAATGAATAAATAAATTGGACTTTGCTACAATATTCACATCACATGTCAAACTCAATATTAATAATCAGCTGGAATTTGACAGCGTAATAAATGATTCAAATATGAAAAAGTTTATATACCTATTAGTTGTTTAAGCACATTTCTTTTTATAAAATATTCTTTTATAAAACATTTCATTTTAATAAATATTCATTTGGTACTTTTAAATTTTGTCAACAATACAACAGGTTTTATAAAATTTTGATCTGTAAACTGAATTCTTTTTTTTTTGGAAAAAGGAAACTTTAATTTTAAGCTGATTAAGATTCTAATAAGAATATTCATTTTTAATTTTCTATTAAGTATTGAAAAAAACTTTAAAACAATAAAGTTATTTAGAGTTATTGTAAAATAAATTTAATCCCATTAACAATATATTTAATCAATAATTTTTAAAATTTAATCACCACGAAGTGAAAAGCAGTTGTGCTGCTGAAAGTTTTAGATTAAAAACAAAACAGGAAAAGCTTTGGACCTTCAAATTTAAACTCCTATGAAGAATATTATTTGTACAATTGTTATATACAACATTATTAATTAGAATCAATTCACTAATCTCTAATGATACTTTTAACAACAAATAAAACTATCTGATATAAATAGAGATTTTGTCCATCAGTTACAATTTTTTTTTAAACGTAATACATTGCCGAATTTGTCTTATTTTGAAATATCAGAGATCTTAACTACTTTTAGAAATAGAGAATATTGTATAAATAGTAAATAATAAATTCCCAACAAATAAAGCGGACACCATGACCAGAAATCAAAACCAAAACCTTGAGATCTTCAGTCTGAGGTTCTACCAACTGACATATTTGGACTTTCTTATAAATAGAGCTTAAAACATTACCGTAATAAAATAATTATAGCTTTGGCATGACATCATAGATTTTATGATTTAAGTTATGTTTCAAAACATGAATTCAAACATAAACGATAATAAAATATAAAAGAATGGGTAAACATTATCAATAGTGTTGGAAATATTTTGTCACACTAAGTATTATTGCCGCCATTTTTATTCAAACAATTGATTGAAGCAGACAACACAAAAAACGAAATAGTAAGCAATATTTTAATTAGAAAAATGACTTTTTTTTTTCATTTTTAATACGTTAATATTAATAAGTTTATCTTATGTTTCATGTTTGCAGCACCTTTTCATCTTTATTGCTCACAAAAAGTCCCATATCTGCATATATATATAGGAGAAAACTTGAATGCCTACTAGACACCACCCTTCGGGTGTCTTCGGTTTCTCTGTACAGGGGTTTGTCAGAGATCCTGACATGAGGATACTTCCCATTTGAAGTAAACCCTGACCAAATATTTAAAAAAAAAACGGTGTTCTGTCTCAAGCCATCCAGCACGCCCCCAAGTTGCAGTTGGGGCACCCCCTCTATTAATAGAGGGAAGCTTTGAATAACAAATTAGAAGCTGTTGACAATGAGAAACTGGTAAAAAATATGAATAAAAACTAAAGTAAATACTGGGAGGCCGGCACACAGGATAAAAAGGTCTCTCAACCTGTTCATACACCAGGCGGGAAGTGGCACTCCAGCCATGACACAGGCCAACCAGGGTCAGCCACCAGGCCTTGAGAAAAAGGGTCCTGGCCCCCTATCTCCTTCATATGCAGCAAAAAAAAAAAAAGAAAAAAAAAAGAAAAAAAAAAGAGGCTTAAAATCCCAACCAAAAGATACTATTTTTTTGCTACCACTTCTCAAAGTTTGAAAGTGGAGCAAGACAAAACGAAGTCTTTGCCAAAAAACGACATGAAGGTAAAAAAAAAAAAATGTGTACTGAATAGATTCAGTACACATTTTTTTAATATTATTCTGTAATTTGCATTGTCATATGTTTATATATATACGTAATAGTTCTGTCAATAGTAAAATGGCTGGTGTTGCCAAGAAACTAAAAAGAAATAAAATAATTTAAATGCATCAAAAAAAATAAAAAATACTGATTTTATCTATTATTTTATTATCTTTTAATGGGGTGGGTAATGTAGTATCAGTTCTGTTGTCATAAAACCATCATCCCAGGACTTACCTCATGGCTTCCAGGTAATACACCCTTTTTTGAGAGAGGAAGTAATTTAGTATGTGTTCTGTTGTCATGAAACTATCTGCCCAGGAACTATCTTCTTTTTTGAAGGGAGTGGGTAGTGCAGTATGTTTTCTGTTGCCATGCTACCATACTCAAAGGTATTACTTTCTCCTTTCATGGAGTAATTCTCCTAGGTATTAACTCCTATTTTTATGTTGTCATGATACTATCCGATCGGGTGGGGGTGGGGACTTTGTCTCCTCCTTGGGTGGGGGGGGGTATATTTTCATTCATCATGATACATTCCTCCCAGACAGTACCTCCTCTTGGGGAGGGGGTAGTATATGTTAGTTACTAATGATATCATCCTCCAAGAATTACCTTCTCTTATTTATTGGGGGAGGAGGGGGGGGGGTAGTGTACTATGTATTCTGTTGTCATGATATCATGTATGTAATTTGTTCATGATATCATCCTCCCAGCCTAGAAAAAATATGTGACTAGAGGTAGCATGTATATTTGTTAGTGAAATAAATAATGAAAACAAATGTTATTTACCTTATCAGGTTGAACATTCACATGTTTGGATAAGGCTGAACACAAGTCAAGTACTGTACCAAGCTTGGGAACAGTTAACTTATACTGAAAGGAAATAGTTTATGTTAAACTTTTTGAAGGGGTCTCAAAGTGAAATAATACAATTACTTTAAATATTTAATGGACACATTCTTGTTTAAACTTAAAATTGAAAACATGAATGAAGATCCAGTAAGATTATTTTCTTTTAATATTAACAAGGAGTAAAACTGATTTTATATACAATCATAAATATTTTAGGTCCAACCCTTTCAATATAACAAGACATTACAATAATTATTTACTTATGCCAATTTGAATAGAATATTTCAATATACGAATTAAGTCATCATCATCATCCGGTTTATTTGTTGAATCAGGCCACAATTAATCCTCTGATGAGGGTGGGGCCTGATTGTCTAGTCTCGAAATCTAAGTCTTCCTCTCCACTTCTGTCTTTGGCAAGGCTTGATGGAATCCATACCCATGGCCTTCCTATCACGTTTGACTACATCCTCCCAAGTCAACTTGGGTTTGCCAGTGGTGATGTTCTCTGCTGGCACATTCAACTGTCGGACTTTAGCAATCCAGCCATCGCTACGCTCAATGTGACCCAACCAACGCAGTCTGTTCTTTCGCATGATGTCCGCAAGGCTTTTCAAGTCGACCTGTGAGAGCAGGGATTCAAAAGAAACGTACTGTTCAGGCCTCACCAAACAGATCCATTTGACCATTGCCCTGTCATTACGGCGCAGCTTCCTTAGTATGCCAGCAGAGACAGCCCAAGTTTCTGAGCCATACAACAGCACACTTCTGACACATGAGGAGTATACACGCCCTCTCGTAGTTGTTGGCAGGTGTTTGTTTGTCAGGATTGGTAGCAGCTCTCTAAACTTTTTTCAGGCACACTTGCAACATGTAGCTGCCGCGAGTTCACAGCCTCCACCTGATGACAGCACATCTCCATGATAACAAAAGTCTGTCACTACTTCCAGCTTGTTGTCACCAGTATCCATCTCCGTCAGTGGTCTGCCATCTATTGGTCTTGCCGTGCCGGTGCAACGAAAGCACTTAAAGTGAGGATCTGCTTTGAGAGAGCCCTTTATGCCACTGCACCTTTTGTGGACCCAACCTGAACAGTGAGTGCAGATGATTGAGTTGCTGCCAGTTCCTTTCAGACATACAGCACACGGGTATTTTCCCGTTTTCTGTAGTAAGCTAAGGTTTGGACCTGCGATCATGACCTTAGTTTTACCCATGTTGACTCTGAGACCTTTCTCCTCCATGCTACTCTTCCATCTATCCAGACGTTCCTTGAGTGACTGAAGTGAAGTATCAATGATCGCTAGGTCATCGGCATATAGCAGCTCCCACGGGCAGCCAGTATGAAATTCCAGTGATAGAGCCTCGAGTACAATGATGAATAAAAGGGGACTTAAAACAGATCCCTGATGACCGCCTACTCTAACCTCAAATTCGTCGCTGTAGCTGTTACCGACTCGTACCCGACTACGTACATTGGTGTACATAGACGTTATCACCTGAACCAACCACTCAGTAACACCCAGCTTTCGCAGGGCCCACCAGATGACCCTTCTGGGGACACGGTCAAAAGCTTTCTCCAAATCTACAAATGCCATGTACAGTGGTTTGTTTGCTGCTAGATGTTTCTCCATGACTTGGCGTATGATGAAAATTGCATCTGTGGTGCTCCTACCGGGCATGAAGCCAAATTGCATATCAGCAATCTGTATTTGTTGTCTGATCAGCTGTTCAACAACTCTTTCCAGGACTTTCATGACCTGATCAATGAGCTTGAGTCCACGGTAGTTACCTCTGTTTAATGCATCGCCTTTACCTTTGTACAGACTTACTATAATGCTGTCTTCCCATTCCTTAGGTATGCATCCTCCTCTGATGATGGCTTCAATCAGTTCATGCACCAAACTGGCCCCTAGTTCACCGGTTGGTTTGAGCATCTTAGCAACTATACCAGATGGCCCAGCTGCTTTATCAGCTCCCATTTTACGGATTGCTTCAGTGATCATCTCCTGGGTAATGGGGGTACTAGGACCTTCTATAGGAGGTTCATAAGTCAGCTCATCGGGGTTCCATGGAAATTCAACGTTCAGCAAGCGTTCGTAGTGCTGTTTCCATGACTGTTTTTTCGCTTCATCATCCAATGAGAGTTCACCAGAGTCGTTCCTTATAGGTTTTTCACCCAAGACATCTTGATTGTCACGGCGCATCTGTTTTGCGAACTTGTAAATGTCACTTGACTTGGGATTTATTTTGAGAAAAATCTCTTTATCGCCCTCTGACTTAGCGTGGTGTACAGCAGCTTTAGCAGCACGCTTGGCTCAATTGTATGCTTCCCTACTACCTTCTGTTTTCCATGCTCTGTAGCATCGCCTCTTCTCTCTAACAGCTTGATCAACAATCTCATTCCACCACCAGGTTTGTTTCCTCCAATTGTGCTTGGATGACACTCCACACACCTCCGTCGCTGCATCATTCAATCCATCCTTGAGCCTCTTCCAGTGCTCTTCAACACTCACTCACTCCCGATGTGAAGAAACAAATATCTCAGCAAATTTAGCCTGAATGATTGGATCTTTCAGCTTCCACAGTTTTATGCGTGGTGTAAACTTGTGTTTGCATTTGCGGGAAGCTTCTGCCTTGAGATCACATAATAGCAGATTCTTCACCCAGGCTGACTGACATTTGTGACACGTCTCCTGAAGCTGCGCCGGAATAGTATGTAGTCTATCTGGGTCATGATTCCTCCAGATTGGTATGTAACTAGGTGTTTAGGCCTCTTTTCGAACACCGAGTTGCCAATCACTAGATTATTAGCAACAGCAAACTCGAGTAGTCTTTCTCCTCCAGCATTCCTCATACCAATAGCATGTCCACCATGTACTTCTTCATAACCGCAAGGAGTGGAACCAATATGTCCATTCCAGTCACCACACACAAACAGTTCCTCAGTACTAGGTACAGTCGCCACCAGGCTCTGCAGCTGCTCGTAGAAGTTGTCCTTTGCTTCCTCGCTTGTGGAGCGTAGATGCAAACAATGGCAAACACTAACTTTCCAACAAGACGAACAAATATTATCCTGTCGGATATTCGCTTCACCTCAAAAACTTTCTCCCACCAATATTCCCACTCCACCTGTCCCTTTATCATTCCCAGACCAGTAGAACTTGCAGTTGGTATCTCTCCAGACTATTTTTCTCACACCTTCATTTCTCCATCTCGTCTCTTGTAAACAACACAAGTCAATCTTCTTTCTGGATATTGTCTCCACCACCTCATTTGCCTTTCCTCGCATGGTTCCAACATTCAGAGATCCAATGCGAAAAAGTTCTGGATGTTCGTATGATTTGCCATAGCCAGACCCTGAAGATCCACGCATCCTGGGATCTACGAAGGCCAAGACATTACCAGCAGCATTAGTGCTACTGGCACTGCCTTTCTTTTTGCCTGCTGTATTTCGACTAGACATTGTATTTAAGGCAATTTTACGGCTGGATGCCTATCCTTTACCAACTTGAACACTTTTGGCAGTCCAAGACCTCCACCGTTCCCATCTAACTAGGGCTGATGTCGTTTCCACTTAAGCATGTACAAATATCATACATTACCAGTGAGTTGCTTATCAAGATGTTGTTGGTGAAGTATAAAACAAGAATTCCACTTGTCTGAACAAAATAGTGACACATAAGTGAAGTAGACGTGCCCGAAATGTCGTTAAATATTTTTTTTACCTGGCGAAAGAAGGAAAACAACGCTTCTGTTGAATTAATCAAAATAAAGAATCCTTTTGAAATATACTCGTGCGATGGTCGCGAGTAAAAAAAAACTAAAAGTCCTTCTCTGCCGATCGGGTGTTTTTAAATGAGGAATTTGAAAACGTTTCGATGTTTAACAAATGGACGAGTGATGACGACAAAGGAAAATAGATCCGTAAGAACAAGTTGAAGAACGTCAGACACGGGTGTTTCTCGTGTTGTTTCAGCAATTGAAATTTAAAAATAAAAATCGTTGGAAACGGTTATTAGAAATGAGGAATATGAAAACGTTTCGATGTTTCACAAATGGACGAGTGATGACGACAAAGGAAAATAGATCCGTAAGAACAAGTTGAAGTAAATTAAAGTTGGCAGGAGTAACAAAATCAACCACATTTTCATTTAATATATAAAACAAATTTAAGCCATTAAGTAAAGAAATTATTGAAAACATTTTTTTCTTCAAGTCATTTGACAAATATAGACATTACATAATTACTTACATGAACAGGTTTTTTGGCAGGATCTAATGGCACCCAGAAAACTTCCATTTGTCTTTCTTTCTTAATCGGTAAAGGCAATGAGAGGTAACAGAATGGGTCAAAAGTGACAGATATTTTAGAACATTCTGGACAAACTAAAGTAGATTTTAATAATCCATGAAATGTATCCACTATTACTGAATCATTCCTTTTCCGATAGTTGTTCCAGGATTCTTTTGCTACTTCCTGAAAGGCAAAAACAATTTTATAATAGAAACCTAAAATGCAAAAAAGAAAAAGTAATGTGATGGAAAAAAAAAAAAAAAAAAAAAAAAAAAAGAAAAAGATTTTACCATTAAATCTTTTATTTTACATTTTTTGTTTCTTTTTTAAATTTTTTATTTAATTCTATAGAAAATATTTGGGCTAAAAACTTATCTGGCTTAAAACGAGATTTAAATATATATGCTAATTTTATGCAAATTTTACTTCGGGAAATTTTTTTATTTTTTTATTTTTTATTTTTTAACTAATACTAGTTGCCTTGATCAGAGTATTTTTATTTCAAAATAAAATATATTAAAATGTATCTGGTATCATCTGAAAAGTACATTTGAATTTGTTTAACTCTTAAATATAAAGAAGTATAGGTTAAGAGCCAGTATTTCATTGTGTTTATTATTAAAACTAATTTTTAAGCATTACCGCAGTCCTTGTAAAATAAGAGCCAGATTTGCAGTGGCTAGTTTCTACTAGCCACTGCAAATCTGGCTCTTCTTTATAACAAAAAGTATGAAATAAGTTAATTTAAAATCATTCAGAAATCTTATCTTATGAAGTTGTCCATATTTAAGTTTTAAAAGAACCTTTGGCACCTGTCTGGGTTCTAATTTCCATGAAAAAGAAAAAAAAGTAATTAAAATGACAAATATTCTTAATATTGTAATTTGAAAGGATAAACTTGTTTGTTTCACAAAAACAGAGAAAAAAGTAAATTACAGTTTACAATTGTCGACTCATTTTAACATAACGAGTTGTTGTCCTTAATTTCTTTCTTCTTTTCATTAAAGTGAAAATATCTCCGGCGCAAAGAAGTAGCTTAAGTGGTCTTAATATATTGAACAATAGAAAATCTATCAAGATACATATATGCAATAATAAGTATAATGTTGGTATGTTTTTATTGTATGTTATGTTTAATTTTGTAACTAATTTATGATAGGAGATTATAAAATAATCGATATTTGCTGTAAAATTAGCAATTAGTTAAAGAACCATTGTAAATAAAAGTGATAGATTATGACTACAATGCACATTCGTAGTGGTATCAATTGGTGAAGCATACTCATCATAGCAAAAGCATAAAATGTTTTTCTTTTTCTCTCTCTTTGTCTTAATGGATATGTTTCACACTACCCTGAATAGCGCACCAAGTTGTGAACTGCATATTCATATATGAAGCATACTGTTGTCTTTATTGTTTTCCTATTTTCATGATACAAAATGATTTCAGGAGCAAGGCAAAAAAAGCTGAAGTGGTCTTAGCATCATGAATAAGCTAAGAAAATAGTGGAAAAAGCATTGTTAATGCATATCTGTGATTGTAAAGAAAAGTGATTGTTTATGACTGACACATCTGTAGGGTTATTAAATGATGTTGAAACAATGAATCTCACGCAGTGTATGCTACTGAAAGAATTGTAGGTCTGGATAGAATATGTAATCAATGAAATCGATTGGAATTTTCTTTGTATTATGTAAAGAACAGCGACTGAAAATTTACATAAATGGTTAGTCAGAATCAAATATCGATCTGTCAGATGCAATGCTATTTAGGTCTAACTCTGAAAATCTGACTGACTTTAGTTTATATATCATTGGGAGTACTCTTCATTTCCCAACCTGGCCCTCTCCTCGCGCATGTGTGAAATTTAACAGAATGATCCCCCCATTTCTGGGCGATTCTAGCTTTTTTTTTTTCAGGGCAGTGAACCAAAAACAATTTTGCTATGGGAGATAAAAAAATTTTAGGGAGAAGGGTGGAATTTTCATGTTGAAAAGTTAGTAAAAATATAATTACTTACTCTACCACTAACCCAAAGTCTGAGTGGTAATCCCCTAAAAAAAAACTTTCCATAACCCTACCACTAACCCTAAGTCCGTATGGCAAGCCACCCCCAAAAAACAAAAAACCTTTTAAACCACAATCGTCTAAAAAAGTAGATCCCCTAAAAAAAGAAAATGCACAGAGTTTACTTTTCAGAGCAAAACCAAACAGTTAAATGCCCGAAAACGCTGGAATAGCCCGAAAATAAGGATCATTTTACGTTAAATTCATACGCAAAACTGATCCCCCACTCTAAATTCTAAAATAATTGTCAAGTCTTTCAGGGTGTTCACACATAATCTAAAAAAGTAGAATCTCATAGTTTGGGGCTAATCTACCATTTTTTTCATACTGAAAGTATCAAAAGATAAGTTTTAACTTCATTTTTGCTTTTATATTTCTAAAATTAAAATTAGCTTTTTGTGTAAAATCTTTTTTATGTTCAGTTTACTTTATGTGTCAAAAAAGTTTAAAACATTAAAAATGTTTGGTCCAAGAAATAAATAAGAAAAAAGGACATTAAGCGAAAGACCCAAATGAGGGAAAAGGAAAGTATGACAAGATGAGACAGAGAGAGGAAGAGTAAAATAAAATAGAGCCAAGAAAAAAAAAAAATCAGATTTAAGGAGAAATCCCACTTTTTCTGAATTAAAAAAAAAAAAGTATAATTCGGCTTTTTCTGAAATACCAAAAAAGTAGAATTCTTCTAAAAGCAAATCCCTGATATATCTTTATAATAGAGTAAATTGATTTTTCCCATATTTCATTAACAACTACAGCTTTCTATTCAAAAACTGCATATATGAATCTGTTTCAGCAGCAATTTAGGTCAATTCTTGATGAGTGTTTATGAAAAATAGATCTTGTTATTGACTTTTTTTACATTCTAAATTGACAGAATACCAGATTAGCAGATTGTCATTCAACAAAATTATTCCCACATAAACAATCCTGCTTCCTTTCCTTTTACTACATTATATATATTATAATTTATTATATATTATTTTGCATAAGATCTTTACTCCCAGATAACTCCAGTTAACTAAAGTTGCTTAATTATCTTTTATTTCTCATAAACTATCACTTTCCTACAGCTTACAAAAATTTAGGTGAACCGTTCCATTTCAATTGAATGCAAAACAATTGCCTTTTTTCGTACTTTTTTTGGCTTTCCAAAATATAGGTTTAATGAAATTTAGATTATACCAATTTTATCTCATTGTAATCCGATTCTATCTTCCCAAAATGTGGACAACACTGCTTTCCATATACTTTGATGTTAATATTACATAATGTATTCCAGCCATATTAAGTGGTTATCATTTTAAACACATTAAATTGGCCTTTTCTACGATTATTTACAAAACAATCTGCTGAACTAAGTAATTGCGCATAGGTATATGTACCTATGTGCAATTACTTAGTTCAGCAGATTGTTTTAAAACATGCAACAGTTAACTGAGAATATTCTATTCTGTTGATCCGTTATTTCGTTTACACAGATGTCTGCTTTCATAGTAACTGCAGGAAAGATCACACAGTAGCAGTTGTCGCTATGGTTACAGCCATGTTTTCACTAATAATAACTGCTGTTTAATTGACCTACTTTTAACAATAGACATTCACAGTGGATGACAGATAATTCAATGAATTTTTTCTTGCAATTTTAATCCAGTATGGAAAATTCAACATCTTCAGAAAACTGACTTTACTTACAGTTATGTCAAAAGCATTGGTTTATTTATCAAAATTAAAATGCAAAATGCCTTCTTAGCTATCAAACTGAAACATTGCACTTTCAGGAGAGAGTTCCGACAGAAACCAGACTTTGGGGTGAAATTTACAAATAAATGGTCCTTTAGAATATAACTTAACTGTTCCGTTCCACCTACTGTGTGCATACCATTTCTGTTTGTTTTTAATTTACAGAATTATTTTGGAGCAAAGAAAAATTCTTTACAAGATTTATTTTTCTTACAATGACGTCCACTTACAAAAACAAGATCATCCTCCCAATCATTACCAGATGGGTGTACTGCCTGTAGCCTTAAGCACTCTCATCTGAGGGAGTACCTATGGAACCTACCATGCATTCTAACGGTCCCTTAGATGGATTTGATTGACACAGTCTTTTTGTGCTTTGCAACTAATCCAGCACTACACCATCATCAGAAGGAACCACTTCGTAGTTTCGGCCCCTATTCCTTGACTGCTTTTCTGAAGAGCCCCTCTGTCAGTAGGTGGTTATGTAGCACTGGAGGCCTCTTCTCATAAATGCCATCAAACCAGATACACCTTTCAGCCATCAGTATCAACTAAGTTTGATTGCATTGTGATGTCAAACTACCCTGCATATGACGTCAGCACTATCTCCATCTCCCTTTTTTCGTCGTCCAAAATTCACCTTCTCCTTCCAGTTCATATCATCCCTCTTCAGCCATATCCAATAAGATGGTTTCTCTGCTGTTTCCTGAAGATCTTTAATCAATTTTCTCAATTCAAAGTTATTACAATAAAAGCGATGTCGAAATAGGTTTACAACCGTTCGCTCTACATTTCCTCTTGCCCCAATGGCCAAATGATGGAATTCGATCTTCCATCTTTTATCTTGACATTCTTGTATCAACTCTTCATATCTAATTTCTTTCCTATTTTCTACAGCAGCAAAGTTTTCTTCCCATTGTACTGTTAATTCCAGTATTATTCCTTCTTTCTTTTCTTCACACCACACAATATCTGGTCGTTGTCCAGATGATACCAACAGGAACACCAAAAAGTTTTCCAGATCTACACTTAACTTCCAGTTTCCAGTCCATCTGTCATCTATTTTTATAGTCGTTGGATGACTACTCAGATTACTTTTTGCACCTGCTTTGTGGAATTCCATCTTCTTTATTTGTTTAATCTTGGGTAATTCTCCATCATGAAATTGCTTTATTTTTTGGTTGATTTGTTCTTCAATTATTGCAAGCACCTGATTGTGACGCCATGTATACCTTTCTGTTGCCAGCTCAGTTTGAGAGAATATGCCTTAGTGTTCCATTCTTCCTGCATCGACATCTATCATTATCACACATCTTCCACCGAACAAGACTAGCAGGTGATGGCATTGCATATGTTGATCTACTGCCCGTTCCCAGACCCATACTTCTTTCCATCGAATTTTTCGCTCAACAACACACTCCTCCTATCGTAAGCACTGTCCTTGATGATCACATTTAACAAGATGTAAATATTGGTTCTCTTGAACTCCTTTCCTAATTTCTTTCACTACAGCATCCCTCTTTTCTCTTGCATTACTCCTGGAAAATGGTTTAAAGTTTCTAAATACATTTGTTCCATCTTGCGTTGCTCCAACAACATCTGCATGTTCCAACTTCGCTATTGTATGATCAACTGCAGTTTCTACTCTCCATTCTGTCCCAGTTCTTACTTCAGGTAGATTATCTTTGATTTTTCCGTCACTGGAAAAGCGAAGCATCATCACGGTACGCACTTTAGCAGTCTTATATTCTTCTACAATAGACGCGACCGGCAGTTGTAGTTGATTATTTCTGCCAAATATCGAAGTATTATTGAGCAACTTTGGCAATCCCAGCCATTTTCTTATATACATGCTGCATTGTTGTTCTATTCTTTCAACTCAGGCCAATGGTATCTCATGTATCTGTAAAGGTCACATTAACTTTGGGTATAGCGCATACTGTAAGCACCAACATTTGAATTTTCTAGGTAGATCAGTCTTTTCTATAGGTTGTAGTCCCTCTTCCTCTTGCTGCTGTATTTCCGCTCCCTTACTTCTGTCATTTAATGCACCCTTGTACCATCTTCCTAAACTCTTCACTGTCTCTTCTTTAACAGTTGGTATCATATCACCTATCTTATACCAAACTTTCTGTTTGCCTTTCACATATGTAACACTTCTGGATTTCTTCGCTTTGAATTTCATTTTTGACCACAGAATCAATTCGTCAAATCGAAGAACTTCCTCCATTCCTTCGACACTTTCCGATTTAACTGTCACATCATCCATAAATGCTTTAAGTGGTGTATCCATTAGTGTATTTCTGCAATCTGTTGCTCTTAATATCATTTCCATAACAAGTACAAATAAAATGACAAATTGTGCAACGTGCAGCAATTCCCACTTTTAAACTTTGCCAATTTGTTGTAAAACTTCCAGTTCTAAATCTCATTTTGAATTGGTCATAATATTTTTTTTTTTATCATCCTTTGCACTGCTTTAGAAATCCAAAAGAAATCCATAGCTTTCTGTATTATCATATGTGGTACTGAGCCGTGTGCATTGGCAAGATCTAACCATACCATAACCACATCTCCATTCTATTTTTTTGCATTCTGTATATGTTCCTATATTGCATAAGCATGTTCAATGCACCCTGGGATTCCAGCCTTCTGTAACGATTCATTGATAAATCCTTTTTCTGCACAGAGGTAATTATCTGATTTGCTATGATACCTAACGTTATCTTTCCATCAATATTCATCAATGATATCGGACAGAATTCTCCCAGCTTTTCTGATCTTTCTTCTTTCGGCAGATAGATGTCTTCTGGCAACACACCAACGATCTGCTACATCTTTACTTCGTCACATGTCTCTTATCAATAAAAAGAGCCGCAAGCGGAGTCATGGACAATGTTCGTATACTTTGTAGCTAACCCAATCATTTTCAGGGGAACTCTTTGCCTTCTTCACAAAATCATCTAATTCCTTCTTTATATCATTGATATCAAATGGTACTCCTGGCTGTGTTGGTCTTTTCAAACCTTTTATATATTTTTATCTTCTCTATCTTTATTTTGATCGCTGTATGTATTCTTTAGATTCATTTCCAATTCTTCTATTGGGCATTCCAGCTTTCCACTCTTATTCTCTGTAAAGAGCCCTTTGGCAAACATGAGTTTTTTACAAAATTCTTCCGACAACTTTCCCTCTTCCGGTGTAATCTCCTTTCTTCCCTGTTCAGCCATTTTTTTGTTGTTTTCATACTGCCACCTGGACATATGGTTAGAGTTAGGATACAAATAAACAATGCTTTTGCATTATTTAGAATTCAACACAGCTGCTAAGGTAATGGAAGGCCATGCACCCAGGTATTACCACCTCCTTTCGAGAGGGGTATTCTGTTACTTAAGTCGCTTTCATCTATGAGTGAGTGAGTGCCAACAGGACCTACCAGAATATTTTGAGATGAAACTGACTTTTAATGGGCCCTCAGACTATAAATTGACTTTTACCAGCTTAGTTATGCCCACTAAGCACCATTACCCTTCTTTCTTTTTTTTTTTTATATTTTCACCTGGACTTACTGTTAGCGATAAGATTAATGAAAAGCGTGTATTTTTTTCTTTTTCATTCATATCAAATATTACCTTCCTTCCAGTGTTTTTGTATAGACAATTATTTGCCCCCACCAAAAAAAAGAATTCCTCATCTCAACATAAGTTGGTGCGAAGATGCACTTTCGTAGTTAGAAAATACAAAAATTTAAATGTTCATTTATATTTATAAATGTTATACTTACAGAACCCTACAACTAATATTTATAGCCAAGTTAAATAAAATAAAAATTAGAATTAAAAAAAAAAGAGAGAGTAACAAATATTCCACAGGTGGGAGTTTCTTAGGTTCTTAAATTTTCGCTGGCAACGCCCTTTGACAAGTTCCTACTAGTTAGATATAAAGAGTCGTATTTTCTGTCTGTGTGCGAGTTCAACTAAAGTCACAAATGACAACAAAATACTCTCACAAACCTTAAATCATTGGATTCAGTGTGACCCCGATCTGGTTATAGTAATGCTAAAGATGATTTACAAATATCTATTAGAGAAAAATGCAGATAAATATAATCTTAATTTAAAAACTATATATTCAACTAATATGGCTTTCAATTATAATAAAAATGATATCTCCTGAGAGAAAATAAATTTACATCAAGTTTTTATCTTCAGCTGATGCTTTTGCTCCATAAAATTGTAGATTTTCTTTTAATTAAAATTAAAAAATAGAGTTATATAAGTAGCTTTGATGGTGTAAGTGGTGATACCAGAATTTTGTATATGCCGCAGCAATAGCTGACAAGAGATTTTATGTATGGACAGGCATAGAGATTTTATATTGTTTTGCCATTTCACATGTGCACTCAATCAATTATCGGTTAAAAAAGTAACAATGTGCCATTACTGACTGTTTCTTAGTTAGATATAAATGATCCATTAAGTCATACATAAGTAACAATTATTATTACATGAGAAAAGAGTGAATCTTAAAGCTAAAGCTTGTGTCCATTAAACTTGAGGAGGCCAGACAAGACTATTGGGAATCTGAGAAAAACCTGTGCCGTATGCTACTACTGTTAAATGACAAGTTGTTTAAAATTTTCTTTCATAGAAAATTTTAAACAATTAAACAGATCAATAATTTCAAGTACTTTCAACCACATTAAAAGAACTCTTGTATTCAATATAAACTTGTTCACTCCAAACTACTTACAGCATCTGGTCGGTTCTCGGCATCTTTCAACTCAATATATGGCTTCTTACGAATTCGATTTAAGTCTTCATGAAGACCATCTAACAGAAAAGCCATCAATTCTTGAGAATCCTGCTGCTGGAAACCTGAGAACTGAGGTGCAAATTTTCCAACTGCAATCTAAGTAAAAAATGGTAAACATGTTAGCATGAAAATAAAGTTGGAGATAACAATATTAATATCATCCCATTTATATTGATAAAGGTAGCAGTGTTAGAAAGAGTATGGATTGTTAGCCATTCAGGAAGCATTCACATATTAAAAACTTTTTGTCAATAGTTTCATCAGTTATAGCAAGTATTAAGATGAAATATGCAACTAATAGGGAAATTTTAGAAGTGATTATTTTCAGTTGCTTAGAAATAGAATAGTATCTTGGTTTGGTTGTTTTATTTTATGGCATATCAACCCTTTTTAATGCCAAAATCCAGTCATTTTGGTAAACGTTTTTATGCTTTGTTTTTTATATCTTCAAATATTTATTCATGGTCACTGGTTTGTTTTTTTTGTAGAGGAAAATTAGTTTTGTTTTTGACTTTGCAGAACATGATTGAGTTTTGCAAAAGGAAAGGATAAAAACAATAACATCAATGTTTGGTGTATTTTAGGTGAGGACGCCAGTATTTTCAGACAGTCTCATCTGGTAATAATTGTATCGAAAGTGTTGAAGTATTGCATACATATACAAGCGCAGTTTAACAGCTTTCTTGCAGGAAATAGATGAACCAACACAATTAGTTTTATGTAAATATAAACATTTTTGTGGGTAAAAATGAAAAAAGAGGGGCATTAAGAGTCTTCACTTTTGTATTGTATTTTTATTTAATATGTTAAACTATGGCGTTTTAAGTCATGTGTAGGTTTGTATATATATGAAAACCTAAAACTTTTTTTGTGACGCAATAAAAAAAAAAAGATATTACTTTCTTTACTATGGTGAAAAAGTAGTCGTACCTAAAAAAATCTGGTAAATGGAGGCAATTTCTTTTTTGTTAGACATCAGAAAAGATTGGTTTTTGTTATAAAAAGAAAAAAAATTGTATTTAATAAAATTAACTTTTATATATTCATCAATCATGTACTGATTTAATAATATATAAGCAGAAGTTTTTTTACTTGCAAGTACACATGGTTTTCATCGTTATAACTGAAGCACGTAGAGAAGTTTAAAAAATAATAATGCACCTGCTATGAACACCTTAGCATTTTTATTCTTATTTTGGAACGAGTAATGTTGAAGCTAGTATTAGTATCTGTATTATTATTTTTGCGTAAAATTAATGTGGTAACTGTAAAGAAAAGAAAATGAAACGTCATATGGAAGTAATTTGGAAGGTAGAAATTTAGTGAAATTAAACCGTATTTTCCATTTATGGATATTGGGCGAAGTGTAATTTAATGAAAGGAAAAATTGGACGTGTTTAAAATATTGTAAACTGAAACAGTGATCTATGTGATTTTAGAGAAATTTTACTATTAGTAAATGTAAGCTATAGTGTCTTATGAAATTCTATAACCGGTGTATATGATTGAAGTAGAAGAACTTGGCAGGTAGGGAGTCAAAAGTTTGCCACCTTCCTCTAAATTATACTAAAAAAGACATTTTTTTAAAAATCACATAGTGAGTAGGATAAGATATAAAAATCAAAGAAATCAAGCGAAAGTAAAATTTGTTTGTAACAACACTGACAAATATGTGCCCTATTTGACTAATGAAACCAAATTTTACATCTAGCATTTGTTAAAGCTATCAAGCACCAAGAGGGGCTGACTAATTTATATATTAGATATATTAGTTTTTTATGTTTTTATATCAGCACAACTGTGCATATGTTTTCTTATTAAATATTAATTACTATTATAATTATGTGTATATACATGCATATCAGTGTATATGTATCTGAATAATCGTGATAATTTATTACTTTGTGTTAATCTAAAATAATTGAGAATCAAATTTTTCTTTTTAGGTGAATTAGCATAGGGTGAAGAGCTCTAATAATACCTTATTTTATTTCACAATAAAAAGTTATAATTGCGAATTGGTGAGGGAAAAAAAAAACAAAACAAAAAAAACTGATAATTTCATAATACAGTATTTACAAAGTACCAGCAAAAATGTTTAAAAATCAAACAAAAACATTTTGTCAACAAAAATTACTGATAAATATTTATTGATAATCATAAAAAAATTAAATATAAATAGATATTTTATAAATTTTTGAAAATTAATTTATTTTTTCATTAGTGGGCTTTTGCCTGTGTTTGAATTATTTTGGTGGGCTTTTATCTGGTCACCGCTAATTCCACCCCCCTCCCCCCTAAGTGAGGTTCAAAATTTTTTTTTTGTGAACATCCTGAAAAATATATATACATATTTAAGAATTTAGAGTGGGGAATCAGTTTCACACAAAGTTACGGTAAAATGAACTTCCATTGCAGAGACATTCTAGCGTTTAAGAGCAGTAAACCAAAATTTTTATTCTGCTCTGGAAGATAAATGCTGTGCGTTTTTTTGTTGTTGTTGGGGAGGGGGGGTACTTTCTTTAAGCCATTATGCATGGCTTAAACCTTGCTAGTCGGACTAAGGGTTAGTGGTAAAAATATTTAGTCAACTAAAAGTAAGAATGCCCAGAAATTATCATTTTACATTAAATTTATATACGAAACTGATCTCCCACTCTAAATTCTAAAATAATTGTTTTTTTGATAAGTTTTTCAAGGTGTTCACATGTAATCACGTAAAAGTAGAATCTCATTTTTGGAGGGTGATTTTGCTGTGGTTGTTAATCTACAAATTTGCCATTATTATTAGTAGTAATAGTATTACTATTATTATCTGTATCTTGTTTTTCTTTTTATAGTAAAACAAATCAATCTACTATATATATGTTATATTGACAGTAGCAATAATCAACTAAATCTTCATAATTTGGATAAAAATATGAACATTCTTTGATAGAGGGAAGGCACAGAATAGTTCTAAAAAAGAAGCAACAAATCTCTAATTAAATATTTAGAAATTTAAAAAGAATCGGAATTGGTAATTGTATCGTAATCTGGAATTTAGAACAGAATAAGAAAAAATGTTGGAATCGTCTCATATACCAGCAGGGCTACACAGCATTGCCCAGGGCTATAAAAAACAAAATAAAACAGATTAAAAAGTGTGTATAACATCTTTATAATAAAACTACCTTCCGTTTTTCCACATCCCTCTACCCTAGCCCTCTTTCACCTCCACCCAGCCCATTCCTTTCTTGTTTTAATGTATTGAAAATAATAATAATGTAAGTCATTCACGAGAGCTTGATCCCCCCCCCCCCTTAAAAATATAATGAACTCTATATTTGTTTGAATTTCTACACAGACAACATTAAGTTTCTTATCTTCACCCTCCCCCTTAATAATATAACTAGACCTATATTTACTTTAGTGTATTCCCAGGCAAAGCTGACTTTCTTGTCTTCCCCATCAAGCATATATCACATAGGAAATGTACTATTGTATTGTTGCACACAACTGCTTTATCTAGGATATTGAGCACTTACTCCCGAGCAACACAGAGTATGTTTTCTGGTATACAATAGTATAACAAAATACAGTGAAAATTTTTTTCCCGGGCAATATGGCGTTTAAAACACCTGCTTTATGTAGGATTGTTCTATCTAGGATATTGATGACTCCCAGGTAACACAGAGTAAACACACCTGTTCTATCTAGGATATTGAGCACTTTGGATTAATTTATACCACTTATTAAATATAATACTATTATGGCTTCTAGGCAACAGAGTTAACAAAAGAAAATTTCTTTTTCCCAGTCAATGCTGCATTTAAACACTCCTGCTCTATTTAATATTGAGCACCTTGAGATTACTATATAACACTTACCAAATGTAATACTGTAATCTTACATTTATTGCTCTCGTTTAAAAGGCTACTGAAACCACCCCAAATAAAATTACGGATGCCTCCAGAAACCTACTAAAACCACCCTTTTCGAGTTTGTTGCTCACCTCTAGTCCAAAGAGATGCTTAAGAAATGTTAAATAAAGAAAATGCTGAGTCATTTCAGAAAGAAAAACATTGAATACAAGGAATACAATGTTTTCTTTCAAAATAATTTTTTCTTAGTCACTGATGGTGTATGTGTGTTAGGAGGAGGGAGAGGGCTTTGTTTTTAATTTACAATGTAGAACTGGAGCACAACCTCCAGAAGTAAATTGACCTAAAAAGATTAGAAAGACTCTTTTCATCCAAAATATTAAGTTTCTATCCATGATATAAAAATATACATAAATAGAACTGTGTGATGCAATCATTGAATTAGAAAATAAGAATGAATAGTGAATCAATGAAATGTTCTTTAACAAATTAGTTAATCTTAGTATGTTGACTGCACACACATGATCAAAAAGCTATTATTCTATTTTGAATATGAATTTGGCATTTTAATCTCAGTGCAATTAACGACACAACTTTATAAATAGAGATACACACTTACAGATCCAAATGAAGCCTTCAATTTTTCTACAAAAAAATTTATTAACTGTAGAGATCTAACTCGCATGCTCATAATGAACAAAGGAGCACAAATCATGCTGCTGGGAATAAAAAAAAGTTTATTTAAAACGTATTACATCTTAAAACCAAAGAGCACATTCTAAAATTGATAAATAAGAAACTTGGGCAATATATATATATATATATATATATATATATGTATATACTTACTTTAAAATTCCTTGGAACTGTGTAAGTGTATTTACCAGACCACATTTGTTTAGCAAGTTCTGCATAAGTCTTAGCAATTTCTCCTCTCATACCAAGAGGGTTGTCTTCATTCAACTCATCCAGCCATCTTTCTTCAAGAAAATAATGGGTCAAATAGGAGACATTGCTCATACACTAGAAGAAAACAAAAACAAAGTTATGGCAAAATATTGCATTTTGGAATCATTTCCAACAAATAAAAATATTAAAAACTTATTAGAAATTATAATTTACCAAAATAGACTAAAGATAAAATCTAACAAAATTAAAAGCTCAAATTGAAGAAATGGAATAAAATGGGTTCCTGTATTGGGATAATTAATCAGAATCATAAAAATCGGAACTTTTGGGGGTATTGGAAAAATTTAAGTAATTCCTGATTCCCAAAAACGATTATTTTGGGGTTTTTTTAAACTTAATTTTCCATTGTTGGTACTAATGATAAAATTTGTTTTTAAACTATCAGTAAAACTAAAATCTATAGATCATAACATCAAAATATGATGTAAATGTATCTTACTTGTGTAAAAATAGCCAAAAAACTGAAACTTTGCATAGATTCGCTAGGTAGCCATTAAAACAATGCAGTCGATTTACAAGGTTCCGAAAAATGTTTAAAATTTAAATGAAACATTTTGGTTCTAAGAAAAATACTGTCAAACATAATTGACAATTCAATTAAAAGTAAAATAATTAACTTTTAAATTAATTTATTTTATACTATTGGGCTTTTGTCTATTTTTTTTTTTTTTTTTTTTAACTATGTGGCGGACCCCCAGCCAGCATTGGTAAATCTTAAAAGGAGTGGCCAAAAACATTTTCAAAGGCTTGAGTTTAATTAGATATAAATGAATTCATGAATTTCACACTTCTGTGCGAGAACACATTTTGGCGTCAGTTCTTCTTTGATTTTCCATGTCTGGTTGTAAAACAACCTTTTATTAAAAGGTGGGTTGGGATGGAGATAGATGGCAATAAAATCAAAGACTAGTAATAAAAGAGGTCATCGTGTTATAATAGTTTTACTATCTTTTAATTTTTTCAATTTTATCATTATTTTGTGATTTTATTTACATTTTACTGTTATTTCATATATCTATTTTTACCTTTGTTTAATCTTAGCGCTGAAAGTAGGCACTATAATTTCTAATATATAAGGTTTTTAAATTTTAATATGCATACAACCTAAGAGTATTTAGGTTGTATGCATGTAAAATTTCATAGATTTTCAAAATGGTTCATTTCAGGAAAAATCTATTGGCAAGGTATTTTATCATGGTATGTACGAGAATCTAATTCCACCCAGAGTAAGAATGAACCAGAATACATATTGTAAAGAGTAGAAGGTAGTTATATATACATATTTACAAGGGTACCAAAATTCAAAGGATATATAAGTTGATCGTCACACTGACCAAAATGAGTAAAGTAAAAATCCATTTCTCATTTATCGATTAAGTTCATCATTTTCTCTTTGAGTTATTACAAGAAGTTAGACAAGTTTTGTTAAGGACAGATTGTTAGGCTTTGTCTTAATCTGAGTTTTGGGGAAGGCCTTGATACCTATATTATTTGAGCCTACATTCTAAAAACAAGCTTTGAATATTAAATGGTATAAGATTTTCTTCTATGTGGCATTGTTTGAAGACCTCAGTTTTGATGTTCATACAGATTATGGAAGAGTTATTGATTGCTTGTAGGATCCTGAATTTTTCAGTGGTGGAGGTAGGACTATAAGGCTTTTGTTTATCGATGATCCTCCATTTAATTTCATAAACTCAAGTTATTCTTGCTCTCCCTCTATAGGATCCATTCTAGCCTCAAAACCTCCAACCAACCCCTGCTGCTCATGCAGAAGAGGGAAGTTTGCCCCCTAGGATGAGGCTGCACAATCAGATCCATAGTGTATGAAGTCAAAGTCATATCTGGTGTGGATACCAAGAAAGAAATTTACATCAGAATGACTCGAGGAACTTTCAAACAAATAATACATTTCATATCCAGGAAAAAACACATCACCTTTCTAGCAACCACTATATGGGCACTCAAGAGATCCAACACTCACTACAAAATTAAATGGAGGATCATCGATAAACAAAAGCCTTATAGTCTTACCTCCACCACTGAAAAATTCAGGATCCTACAAACAATCAATAACTCTTCCATAATCTGTATGAACATCAAAACTGAGGTCTTCAAACAATGCCCCTATAGAAGAAAATTTATACTAGCCAAATGGACTAACAACGAAAATATATAACTCACTAATAAGCCCATAAGGCTGATGAACTCCACATCATATGAAAAATATATGGCCTACACCCCACCAAGACTTTTCTAATTATCATCAAATTAATTCTTTATATAGAACATAACTCATCCCCCAGATATATTACACATACCACATCCAACCTACTGAAGTGACCGTGTCAGTTATTGAAATGATGCTGAGTGGATGTAAATTTAAATATGTGAATGTGAATTAATAAACAAAGATATGAGAAAGAATTTGAATGAGAAAAACTTAGTATTGTCAAGAATTAATTATTTATTTACTTTTTACAATTAAAAGAGGATTGACTAATTAATTGAACATTTATTGTGGGACAACGTCTTTACAAAATATCTGTTGGGAGCCATGGGGACATTATGCTGTAATTGTTCTAAGGGAAGCAACTCTGTCTCATTATTTTTTAGGTAGAAATTCTCTATCTAACACCTCCCCTTTGAGCTGGTGACGTGGCCTGACTAGCATTGGAGTCAAACGATTTTGTATGCAAACAGACCTCTTTTATAGTGTCTTCAGTTGAGTTCTGAGGTGCGTTGTTGAGGCAAATCGAATGTATCCAACAGTATTTCCAATGGTAAAGTATCTTCCTGTGTATTTTGTATGTCTTGCATGTCGGTTGTGAGGTGTGAGGGTCCCAACTGATTTGCGTATTGAATCCAAACAGAAGACTGCACATTGACGTCATGAACGACATTTCCGCTTTTACGCGAAATGTAACCCTGTGCCCACTTTTAATTACCATTCTGATAGTCACGTGCTACGACTTTCTGTTCCGGTTTGAAAATGTGTATTACTGCACCATGATGGCAGTTGAACTGCAGCTCAATCTGCATGTTTATCCTGTGAGAATTTTGCACATCTGGACGAATGGCATCCATTGGTAAACAGACTTTCCGGTTCAATATAGCTTCAGCCGGTGAACTACCATTAGGGGTATTTGGATTTGAGCTCTATAACTTGCAAGGAACATCTCTAGTATTTCTGGAGGAGTTTCTTTGAGTTTTAAGAGTGCTCTCTACAAAACGTTCGACTTGTTAAGATTTCAAGGGCAGATAATTCGAAATCTTCTTAAGAAAGAAGATGGAGGCTTAGTGAACGAATCGCTGTTATGATACGCAGAATGGAAAAATACTTGTAATTAAAGTTCTAGTGGATAATTTTTTCTACTTTTTTGTACAGTGAGTAAGAATATAACACTGAATAAGTATATAATATTGTTTTTATAAAAATTAATATTTTCATACGGCCGCTGAACAGCACAAGCACCAAAAAAATTTTTTGGTGCTATTTTACTTATAGGCCGATCAAGTTAATTGTGTTCATGTAAAAGAATTATTTTGTACTTACTCAGTCATATTTTATCTCTCACGCCCCGAAAAAGAATTTCAAAATATCAAGCAGAACTTTAATTAGAACGATTTTTCCATTTCCATAAGGGTTATATGAAATGGCGAGTCTGCGATTTTCGGAGTGGCCGGTTAGCTAACTAAGGGCAGATAAGTGTCGCGAAAAGTTACCATGTAAATATGAAAAAAGAAAAAAACCCAAGAAAATTATATCGTGGAAAGTATCCCGGTGAACAAAGTAAAAATAATTATTTAATTTTCTATTTTTTAATTTAATAAATATATATTTTATTATTATTGCTTATGTGTTTCTTTCTTTTTATAATCCTAACAATAAAAACGGAGTTAATGCCCTTGTCTACCGACCGCTCACAGCCCAAAATGTCGGCTCGGGCACAAATACAGGTTGAACATCGAAATGGAAAAATCGTTCTAATTAAAGTTCTGCTTGATATTTTAAAATTCTTTTTCGGGGCGTGAGAGATAAAATGTGACTGAGTAAGTACAAAATAATGCTTTTACATGAACACAATTAACTTGATCGGCCTATAAGTAAAATAGCACCAATTTTTTTAGCTTAATCTGTATGATGTTATGAATCATAAGTTCCAATGTGTTAGCTGTTAAAATAAACTTTCTATGGACAGTCAAAGTTGCTCTTTTGTATCGTTTTCGCACAATTTTTGTGACAGCATGTGATGCTCACCAATGTTTAAAACTGGGTATATCTAGGAATGATTAATATATTATCTTTCTTTTAATGAACTATGGCATATTTATAAAGAGTTTTCACTTACTTAAAGCTTTTATCTTCAGTTATACACTGATTAAGTTGGCCTTTTGTTCAGTATCACACAAAACGTGATGTCCGACAAACTTTGAATGGCCATAACTCGGGTACTAATTGAGATACCAAGATAAATTTGTTTTGTTTTTTTAAAATCTTGCAGCACTATATATGCATACCTAAAGTTTTTTGGTATATTGAAGAAAAAAAAAAAAAAAAAAAATCAGTTCAGGATACCTAGTGTAGTCTTTACATACATCGTACAAAATCGCCTGAGGTATGTGCAACACTGATTTGAGTAAGAGGTCGGAAGCTGTAGCCTCGCAAATCATTTGTGAAGTAACTGGCAGTGCTCTGACATAATAATAATTTCTGGTTCCACAGATAATGTTGAAATGACTGAATCCTCTTTGACTTTGGTTTGCTTATCCGAGTCTGGATAAAGCATCTGCATGTTCGATTGCATCAGTTGAATAGTATCTGATGGAGAAATCATAATCCAACAGCATAGTGGCCCATCTTTGCAGATGATTAGCTGTGTAGACAAGGACACCTTTCTTGGATCTGAAAATGCTAACAAGGGGTTTATGATCTGTGATAAAGGTAAAGTGATATCCATATATCATCTTGTAAAATTTTTTTGTAGCAAAAATTATCGCCAATGCTTCTTTCTCTATCTGACTATAGTTTCGCTCGGCAGATGTCAGTGACCTGGATGCATGAGTTATTGCTTTTTGGCTGCCATCGGGAATGCTATGTGAAATGACAGCTATACCACCATAATCAGAGGCATCAGAAACAACAATAATATCCATGGATGGGTTTGTGAGCAACATATCTAAAAAAAGTAAAGATTTAATCTTATTAAAGACAGATTGACACTCAGTGGACCATTTCTACGTTACATCCCTTTTTAAAAGATTGTTGAGGGATGCACAAACTCGAAGTTCTGGCAAAAATGCGCTGAAGTGGCTAACTATACCAAGGAAAGAGCGTAATGTTTTAATATTTTCCGGTGCCAGCATTTTTTTTTTGGCTGAAATATTTTCTGTGTCTGGTCATCAACCATTTTGTCAAAAATAAATCCTAAATATTTAATTTATGTTGGAAAAAAAAAATTCACATTTTTCTGCCTTTACATGGAATCCATACTGCTGAATTCTTTCAAATGTAGAAATTAAACGTAGTTCTTGCTGTGTAGCACCTGTAACAATGATATCGTCGATAAATGCTGCAACTCCTGTCAATCTGCTAAAACATTGCATCCATTATTTGCTGAAATATGGCTGGTGCTGGTTGGACTCCGAATGGAAGGCGGTTGAATCTAACCAGTCTCTTGTGAGTGTTGATTCTTAAAAGCTCTTTTGTCTCCTAACCAACCTCCAACGGCAGGAAAGCATCTGAAAAATCAATTTTCGCAAAATTCACCATTTAATCTTGCAAAAAGATCCTCTGGCAAAGCTAAGAGGTACTGGTGTGCATTTAAACAATTGTTTAATCCTGTGGAATATCAACACATTCGTACTCTTCCATTCGCCTTTTTAACCACAACAATGGGAGATGTTCGTGCGGAGTAATTAGTTGGTTGTAGTACTCCTGCTTGTTGCAGACGTTTCAACTCCTTGTTCACTATGTCTCATGCAGCATAGGGTACCAGACGTTTGGGCCTGAAAATAGGTTTTGCATCAGACTTTAATTTGAGAGTTGTTTTTGATTTGGTGCAAAAACCTAAACTATCCTTAAAAAATATTTCCAAATTTATACTGGAGTATTTCTGTAAATTGTTTATCAATGTCATAAACTGATGAAATATTTAGAGTGTTAAAAACATATTTGAGAGAAATATCAAGTCTTAAATTCTCTATCCAGTCCAAACCCAACAAATTCAAACCAAAATTACCAAATATAGCATGTTCCGGTAAATGTTGTTTATTAAAACACACATTGGAACTCAATTTACCCGTCAGATGAATTGTGTCTCGGTCGCCTGACACACTTCGAGCTATATGCTGCGTTTCTGTTAACTCCGGCTTCTCAACATTTACCCACGTTGATCACGAGATGAGTGAAGATGTCCGAAGCCATGACAAATTGAAATTTAACTGGGTTGCTATTTACAGCAACAGTGATTAATTTCCTGCGAGACTGAAAATCGATTTTAAATGTTGCAGAAACAGAGTTTGAATTTGATTTGTTCCAGGTTTGTTTTGTTTTTCTTAAATTTCTTGTGTCAACTGTTTTTTTGCCTTTTTGAGAATTACCAAATGTTTCTTTGTGTCCGAAATTGAAGCATTCCTGACATTTGTTTTTATTGAATCGGCAAAAACTTGAAAAATGCATTTCCTGACAATTTCAACAAGCACTTGGAGGGATCTTACTTGCTGGAGGTTTATTAGCCTTTGTTTGGACACTGTTCGTTGTGGATGGATTATTGGATTGTTGAACCATCATTGTGTCACGTTTTAGGCTTAATAAACGTTGGCATTTCGTAGCGAAAACTTTAACTGTGACATCTTTATCTTGGTCCAGTCTTGAGAGTAACTGTGTTCGAATGTCTGAATCCTGTGGAGATTGAAGTCCAGAAATAAACATAAAATATTTAAATTGATCCTGTGTGAGAGATTTCATTTGAAATCTTTGGCATTCAAGATTTACTTGACCGGCAAATGTAATCATCAGCATTGTTATTTTTTTTTTGTCATTTTTAAGCAATTATAACAGATCTTGAATAACGATTGCTGAAAATGTCAGTAACTTGGTCAATTGTCTCAGAGAAGGACAAATCTTTCGCTTGTTTAGGAAGAATAAAATTTATGTAATGATTATATTCGTCTGCTCCTAATTTTTTTTAATAATAAACATACCTTTGTGGCATCATCGATACGGGAAAATTTGGTTGAAAAAAAAAATGTCTCTCCAACGTGCAAACCATGAATTAAAAGTTAATCCTCAAGGTTCATCATAGACAAAGTCTTTGCAAAATCATTGGTTATTTTGCTGTTATCCAAGGTTTTGGTTGGACGTTGTAAAAAGTGTTGTAAAATCCTGATTTGTGATTCCTCAAATAACTTTTGTTGATTTGTTAAAATTTTTTCCAATAAGTCTGGGGAAATCGCCATAACTTTTGTAATGATTTTCCTTCAAATAATTTGTTTTCTTTTTTTCAATTTTCATACAGTTGAAAGAAAAAAAAGCTTGGTCGCCATTGAAGTGTTGGTTATTGAAATGATGCGGAATGGGTATAAATTTAAATATATGAATGTGAGTTAATAAACAAAGATATGAGAAAGAATTTGAATAAGAAAAACTTAGTATTGTCAAGAATTAATTATTTATTTACTTTTTACAATTAAAAGAGGATTTACTAATTGAACATTTATTGTGGGAGCTGATACAACGTCTTTACAAAATGTAACACAGCCAAGAAATTGAACCAAGGGAAGCAACTGACAAGTTATCTCCCTTTAATATGTCTCATTATTTTCTAGGTAGAAATGCACCTACCGACCCCAATATAACCTACACTCACACCCCTTAACCTCCCACCTATCACAAATATAACTTAAATTATTAGATATACATAAATATATATATACATAAATATATATACATAAATAAATATATATACATAAATAAATATATATATATATATATATACATAAATATATATACATAAATAAATATATATATATATATATATATACATAAATATATATACATAAATAAATATATATATATATATATATATACATAAATAAATATATATATATATATATACATAAATATATATACATAAATAAATAAATATATATACATAAATAAATAAATATATATACATAAATAAATAAATATATATACATAAATAAATATATATATATATATATATATACATAAATAAATATATATATATATATATACATAAATATATATACATAAATAAATATATATACATAAATAAATAAATATATATACATAAATAAATAAATATATATACATAAATAAATAAATATATATACATAAATAAATATATATACATAAATAAATATATATATATATATATATATACATAAATATATATACATAAATAAATATATATATATATATATATATACATAAATAAATATATATATATATATATACATAAATATATATACATAAATAAATAAATATATATACATAAATAAATATATATACATAAATAAATAAATATATATACATAAATAAATATATA
>OY744543.1:51163776-51166276 GCA_963556195.1 Sepiola atlantica | reverse complement strand
GATAATAAAAGTGGTATGCCACCCATAACAACATCACGTCTCTTGAGATCACGCAATTTTTTTATCTGGAGCCTCGAACGCTTGTTTATGTGCCATTGTACATTCATCCCATACGATCAAGGAACAATTCTGTATAACTTTAGCTGGATCTGATCCTCTTTCTATTTGACAAATTGGATCAGCATCTTTTGTTAAGGATAATGGCAACTTAAATGTGGAGTGAGCTGTCCTACCACCAGGAAGAAGAGTGGTTGCAATGCCCGATGATGCCACTGGCACAGCTATTTTGCCTTCTGACCTAACTTTAGCAAGAATTAACTTGGTAACAAATGTCTTTCCTGTACCTTCCGGGTGCATCAAGGAATATCAGGCCACCTTGCTGATCTTCTACAGTATTAACTATAGTACGGAAAATATGAATTTGCTCATTATTTAGTTGTGCGATACCATCTCGAACAATTGATGCTTGCTCATGAGTTTGATAACTAATTTCACGCGTCCATGCAGTAATGACCGGATGTGTATTAGATCGATTAGGTGAGGTAAGACCCAATTTTGTCAGTGTTTTACCATTGATCCTATAAGTCATAGCTTCTATATGTACTAAAGCCATATTGAAGATGTCGTCTGAAAGTGTTATATCAACTTCAGGCTGTTGATTGCGTTTCCTAAGAAGGAAATCGTCAGTAAAAGCTTCTTTGTGTGCATCCCAAAGTCGTTTTGGATGAGACACTGCACATGATCGCAAACAAATGTCTCAAATTGTTTGCAGAATCAGATATAGATGCTTCCCGTAGTGTAGCATCCCAATGATTATAATCTTCAAGTAGTCCCGGTGCACTACATGCATCCCTGAATGTAGTCATAACTTGACCATTGATCGTTTTTAGGTCATTAAAGCTCTGTGTACCTCTAACATTGTGTAGAAGCAGTCTCAAACAGAAGCAGTGAAATTGATTTGGATGCACGGTGCATACCCTGCCCAAAACTTCTGTTTTTTTAACGCACGGATAGCCTGGAACTGGCAGATCCTGTAATCGTTGCTTGAAGACCTTAGTTTTTGTGTCCCAGGTATAATAAAGTGGAACTTCTGAGTACAAAAGTGTACATGCAAAAAAATCTGTTTGACACAATTTGAAGAAAGCTGTTAGAGTGGTTGAAGTTGGATTTGCAACTCTATCTGCCGCAGTACTTTCAGTAAAGTATATCCGCTGTCCATTTTCTAGATGAACTGATAGGTGAATAACTGGGAGATGATATACATGTATGTGAACGTTAAGTATTCTCCAAATGGTTTCATTGGTTGATATGTAACGTCCCATTTCGTATCTCTTAACTTCATCATGAGCATTACTTTCAATTGTGAAGGTATCTTGATCACTACCTTTATTTACATATTTACAAATGAATTTTATTGATTTCACGCTGTTGCAATATTCAACATTGATATGTGCATCAAAAATCTTACAAAGCAGTTTATTATGTGGTACAACGCATCGGTTGTCTACAGGAACTGTTATGTTGCCAGGTAGGGTTTGAGACAGAGTGAACATCTGCTTATGTTTCCACATGGTCCATGAATCATATGGTGCCTAATAATATCATGTAAAAGCGGATCTGCCACTGGATCCGGAATTTCCACACTGATAACTGAATCTATGTCAGAGGATCTCAATTTTTGTTGCACCTCCATTATGCTCCATCGCCATCTGAATATATATATAAATATATGTAACTCTCAACTTAACCAAAGAAACATACGAACCATATAATAAAGAAAACTTTAACCCAATCTATGTACACCCCCTCTCCAACCACCCCAAAACTATCATTAAACACATCCCTAAATCTATCCAACATAGGATAAGCAATAACTCATCAAATGAAACAATCTTTAACAAACATAAAGAATTCTATAATAAAGCACTAAAAAACAGCGGATACAAGAATACACAAATTAAATTTAATAAACCTGCAACGACTAATAATAAAAACAATAAAGCAAGAAACAGGAAGATAATATGGTTTACACCTCCCTTCAATCAAGCAGTTAAAACCAAACTTGGTAAAAAATTTTTAAACCTCATAAATACATATTTCCCCCCAAACAATATCTTACATAAAATATTCAACAAAAATACACTTAAACTAAGTTACAGTTGCAGCGAAAATTTAGAAATGATAATTAAAAAACACAATAACAAAATCCTAAACAGCAACCTAAACCCTGAATTAGATAACAATAAAACAACTAAAGTAAAGTCCTGTAACTGCATAAACAAAAATGAATGCCCCTTGCAACAAAATTGTTTAATAACAAAAACAATTTACCAAGCAACAATCTCAACTAAGGAAACTCCAGATATAAAAAAATACTACATAGGTATGGCAGGTAATACTTTCAAAGAAAGATACACCGGCCATAAATGTTCATTCAACAACCCAAGCTACCAAAACAGAACATCACTCTCAAATTACCACTGGGAACTAACTAATAAAA
>OY744543.1:51146264-51153764 GCA_963556195.1 Sepiola atlantica | reverse complement strand
TGCAACTTTAAGATCAAATAAATCGAGATTTTTTCTCACTGCCGAGATTTCACCGGCAGATGTGTCGCCTTAAATTAAACCCGGGTTTTAACAAAAAAAAGTAATACATTACTTAATAATAAATATTTTAAAGTTTATTATTATTTTTCTTAAGAAATTAAATGTACATATTCAAATTAAAAAGGAATAAAACACTATGATATTTAATGTTATATATAAATAATTATTTGCTTACATAGGCGTTTTATTTATTGGATATTTTTTATGGTATTCACCGGTTGAAAATTCATCGGGCGAATTTGACTTCCCGTGTTGATTGTCTGTTTAATTATCACACATATATATTGAATTGTCGAGCGCTGGCTTATCTAATCCCACTTTCCCGACCTTTTGTCACACCTTACCTTGTGGGAGTTAGATAAATAAAAACTAGTTCAGCCAGGTGGTTTTACCCCACCAAATAAACCGGTATCGTTCGGGCCTTTGGGTCTGGATTTACGCACGTCTATTGGGGCTTGTCCGTCCTGTGCAGTTCTAGGAGGTGCATCTCCCAGGTTTTGCCTTCCCTCTTTGGGGAGGAGTAAGTTTATTGCTTACTGTCTGAGGCGGCCCTACCGGGGAATGCCGACGAAGCTGCCCAGGCAATTTTTAAATGGCCAGAGTGCTCACCTCTCGAGCATTGGCTTTCTCATCCCACTTTCCTGACCTTTTGTCAATCTTACCTTGTTGGGGGTAGATAAATAAAATCTTCTTCAGCCAGGGGTTTTTACCCCACCAAATAAACCGGTATCGTCCGGGCCTTTGGGTCTGGATTTACGCCCGTCTATTGGGGCTTGTCCGTCCTGTGCAATTCTAGGAGGTGCATCCTCCCAGGCTTTGCCTTTCCTCTTTGGGGAGGAGTAAGTTTATTGCTAACTGTCTGAGGCGCCCCTACAGGGGAATGCCGACGGGGCTGCCCAGTCAATTTTTTAATGGCCAGAGTGCTCACCTCTATAGCGCAGGGTTATCTAATCCCACTTTCCTGACCTTGTGTCACATCTTACCTTGTTGGAGGTAGATAAATAAAACTATTTCAGCCAGGAGTTTTTACCCCACCTAAAATATATGTATTGGAGTTGATGGGAGAATGGATAAGGACACATTGATGTATAAGGAAATTGTGGATGAAAATAGACAGAGAATTATGAAAAAAACTAAGGGACCAGAACACCATTTAACTTTTACAAAAGAAACACCATGTGAAAGTAAATATCTGACACATAGAGTTCTTCCGAATAGTGGTGCAACAGGTGCTGTTCATGCAGATCAAGTGGTGGATGTTTTGCATGAATTCCACAGTGAGAACAGTATCAAGGCTATACTTGTTGACAACACTAATACCAACACAAGTTGCGATGGTGGAATGGTTGCAATTTTAGAAAAAAAACTTTTTAAAACTCTTCACACAATTGGTTGCTCTTTGCATCATAATGAACTACCTTTCAGAGCCCTTTTTAAAAACATAGATGGTTGCGCAAAGGGCCCTACAACATTCAGTAGCCCTCTGGGGAAATTATGCTCAAATGATTGATATGATTTACCCCAAATATCATTTTCCAAAATTGATGAAATACATGATCTTAGTTCTGACCAAAGACTCCTTTATGAATACACAGTAGGTATTTCTAGAGGTAAGGTTGACTCTAGATATGCCTCCTGGAAAATTGGTCCTTTAAACCAAGCAAGATGGTTAACTTTGGCCATCAGGCTTATGTGTTTATGGACTCGTGGTGCATACCCACAAAGGCACACAACAAAACTACACTATGTAGTAAATTTTATTGTAAATGTGTATGCCACTTTTTGGTTTGAAATTAAAAGAAATAGTAAATTCCACAATCAGTAAGTGCACATTTTTAATATGACCCAGAGGATTAAGGAGCAGCCTCAGGAAATCCAAGATATCACATTTAGAAATATACAAGGTAATACATTTTGTTTACTGCCTGAAAACTTTCTATATTCCATGGTTAAATCTGAGGAGTTTGAAGTAAGAGAAGAAACTTTAAAAAGAATTTTGGCCATTAGGTAAGTAATATTTATTCATATATCTCTGACTCAATTATTTATTCCAATTTATAGAATGATTTTTAAAGATTTTATCTAATTTCACCATAATTATTAAAGCAGTACAGATTGGAATTTTTTAATAATTCAATTAATTAATTTGTTCTTTCAGGAGTGAGGAGTCAACCAGAAAAAGATTAAAAAGAATACTACCTATTAATTTTAATGCCACACATTGGACACAATTAATAGATTTAAAATTATGCGGCATTTTTGAACCACCAATGACGGAAGATTTTACTGAATCTGAACTTCGAGAATCGTTGATGAATGGAACCAAGCTTGACTTGCCAGATTTGCCCTCACATTCTCAGGGTGTGGAACGGGCAGTTAAGTTAATAACAGAAGCTTCACAAACTGTATATGGTTTTGAAGCAAGGCATCAACACATTACAGCCAAAGTTTTGAGTCAGAAATTGAGACCAGCATTTTTGTCTAAGGGGTCTTATATGGAGCAATTTGACTCTCTATATTAAGCTTCATTAAAATAGTGTTAGGTTTTTCCTTATTTCTTTGCTTGTTATATTTTCACTAATAACAGAAAAAATCATTTTTTTAGGTATTCAAATATTACTGTTTAATTCATAACGTTAAAAGGTAGTTTACAAAAGCAGATACTGAAAATGAGGGGGGGGGGGGGGCAAATTTTCAATTTGAAGATTTCTTTAATTCATATCATTTTTATAAAATAAAAAGCCATTCCCTGCTTTTAAATGCTAAAATTATTTGGTTTTCACACCAATATTCAAGCAAATCTTGCAAAAACGAGGAATTTTCAGTATATTCTTGTCTACGATCTTTGATACCAAACGCTCAAAAAACCGCTGAAGTTTTTGATCTAATTTTTTGCATGAGTATTTAATAGGTCTATATACAACTTTCGGAACGTGCCTTTTTTTAATATTTAAAAAAAAGTGTAAAATCGACCTACCCTAATATATATACATAAATATATATACATACATAAATATATATACATACATAAATATATATACATACATAAATATATATACATAAATATATATATATACATAAATATATATATATACATAAATAAATATATATACATAAATAAATATATATACATAAATATATATATATATATATATACATAAATATATATATATTTATATATATATACATAAATATATATATATTTATATATATATATATATATATATATACATAAATATATATATATTTATATACATAAATATATATATATTTATATACATAAATATATATATATTTATATATATATACATAAATATATATATATTTATATATATATATATATATTTATATATATATATATATTTAATTATTTCCACAATCAGACAACGCCGCAGCCCACAACCTATGAAAAGAAACAAACCGGAAGTCCTAGACTCGAGTTTCGCCCTCCTTTGGGCTCATCAGTAGAACAAAGGAGGGCGAAACTCGAGTCTAGGACGGTTTGTTTCTTTTCATAGGTTGTGGGCTGCGGCGTTGTCTGATTGTGGAAATAATTATATATATCATCTCACATTCAAGAAATCTAATATATATATTTATATATATATATATATTTATGAAGGAGAATGGAAAGGAATTAGAGAAGCAAAAGCCAAATCAAAATTCAATTCAAAAGTTCAAAGCAAGGTATATTCCGCAAAAAGGCAATTTATTCAAGTTAAATTTTCCTTAAGCCAGGCTTTTCAAAGATCAAAATCTTATCATCAGAGGAAGTCGCTGGGATAGATAAGTTGGCAATGGCCAAGATTTAAAATTTGAAAAAATAAAATAAAAGTTGTAGGGAAAGAAACGCAGGGCAAAACTGTGCCAAGGTGCAAGCAAATGTCCGATTGCCAAAAAGTCTGGTGTCGAAGAGTCCAGCGGAGAGAATAAGATGTAGATAGGTAGGTCGTTAGAGGCATGAGAAGTAATGAGAGAGGTTTCAAAGTTAAATTCCAAGAAGCCACAACTTCAGGTACGGCGAAAATAGAAAATCCAAAAAGGGTCAAAAGTCCAATAAGAGGTACATTCGATGATGCAGGCAGGCGTCAGAGGAGAATAAGATGGAAAATATTCGCCATTAAAGATACTTCCCAGGCAGAGATGACAAAGGAAAGTGTTTAAAAGTGGGAAAAAGGGGCAGCGAGAATATTTAAAGTCTGCCCAGTTGAGAAAGCCGGCTATAAATGAAGAAAAGCAAAGACAGTGAAAACAAGAATATAATATGCGACCAGTAGGCAAGGGAGGAAACGGGTAAGGGGTGTGTGGGAGGAGAGAGGGACGGGTACGAGGAAAGAGAGGGGGGAGGAGAAAGGGAGCGATGCGGTGAAGGAATGTGGATAAAACTAAGAGTGTGAAAGTGGGGGGGGTGAAACATAAAGTTGAAATTGGAAGTTAGCGCGAATTAGGATTCAACTAGAAAAGGGGAAGAAAGGAGTGGGGGTAAGTTAACGAATGTTAGGATAAGGGGTTAAAATATCAGAATATGTATAAGAACAGAGTTCGGGGTTTAAATGTTTAATCAAATGACCTTAGATATAAACAATGAGGCAAAATATATATGAAGGGTAGGACTAGAAAAATGAGTTAAAAATTAAAAGAGTAAAGATAAAAAATAAAGATAAAAATAGTATAAAAAGTAGAAATAAGAAAATAAAAGAATAAAGAATGAAAAATAGATAATAAGATTAGTCTTAAGCTCGCAGGGAAAATTAAGGATTGACCGAAAGAATAAAAAATAAAAAATAAAAAAATAAAAAAATAATAAAAAATAAGATACTAATAATAGAATGAGGGAAAAGTCGATAAGATTGGAGCTCAAGAATGAAAATTAGAATAAGGAAAAAGAAAAAGGGAAACAAGACCTCGAGAGGATATCCAGAATGGGAATCTCCAAGGTGGAAAAAATATGGGTTGAAGTAAATAAGCAGTTACGGGATGCTAGTTCAAATAGATATGGGAAAATATAAACTTTGAAATTTTATTCAAAAAGGTTATATGGAGGTTAATTAAGAAAATTGTTAAATAGGTTAGTGAAGGCCGGAAGGAGTAAGAGATATACAAGGTTAAAGAAGTGACAAAGGATTAAGCCACTTCTTTAACCTTGTATATCAATTATTCAACACAGATGAAACCGGCTTTGTAACGGACCCCAAAACAGACACTGTTTTAACAGCAAAGGGATCAAAGAGAGTTAATCATAGTATTGGGGGTTCTGGAAGGGAGCAGATAACTGTTACATGTGCAGCATCTGCTAGTGGCAAGTTACTTCCACCCATGTTGTCTACAAAGGGAAAACCCTCTACCAGGCATGGACACAGGGTGGACCTGTAAGAGCTGCCTATACTGTCAGTCCAAAAGGATGGATGGAGGCCACGCATTTCTTGAACTGGTTTGAAAATATTTTCTTGAACCACACACGTGATGTCAGTGACAAGGTATGACTTCTTGTTTTTGATGGTCATGCATCACACCTCTCTTTGGCCCTTGTGGAAAAGGCAAGAGCAAATAATGTTGTGCTGATGCGACTTCCAGCTCACATGACACACCACCTGCAACCACTTGATCGTGCCGTGTTCAGGCCTGTGAAACTGAAGTGGCAGTCCCTCCTCCGCAAATTTGCCCGAACACACACAGGGCCAGTGGGAAAGAAGGACTTTCCCATGATGCTTAAGGCACTCATAGATGAATCCTTCAAGCCAAAGATCAGCAAATCAGGATTCAGTTGCACAGGCATCTGTCCTTTCAATGCCCAAATGGTCACTTTGGAAAGTCAATCTCGTGTCACTGCTCAAACAGAGCCCTCCACATCTTCCTTCACACCAGCTGCTCCAGTGTCTGCACTGCCCACTACTCCAGGACCCTCATCCTCTGCCCCCACTCCAGGACCCTCATCCTCTGCCCCCACTCCAGGACCCTCATCCTCTGCCCCCACTCCAGGACCCTCATGCCTGTTTCCTCTCCGACTTCATCATCTTCATCCGCCTACTTAAAAGACTTTTTCCTCAAACAACTTACTCCCCACTTTCAGTCTGACTCCCCAAGAAGGAGATCAGCTAGAATACAGCTATTCCGATATGGGGAAAGCCTCACAGCAGATGTAAGTGTCATGAGACTCATGGAGACATCTGCTGCTAAGGAGGTTGCTACAGCATCCAGAGAATGTGGCAGAGAGAAAGGAAAGGGAAAGGCAGGGGTAAAAGAACACCAAGGCAGGCCACACCATCACCACCAGGATCAAGAAGCCCACTGTCAACATCAAGGGATTCTGACACTGATGAATGTTGCAAATGTGGTATAGGAGATGGCATTTACTGGGTTCAGTGTGATATGTGTGATTCCTGGTATCGCATACAGTGCATCAGCATCAAAATTTCAGTTGAAGACCTCCAAAATGAGGAATCGTTGTGTGATTTTTGCAAACAGTAGCCCCGGTGCTTAATGCCCCAGGTAACTGAAATTTGTGAAAAGCAAACTTGAGATTTTAAACGATTCACTAAAAATATTTTCTACTCTGATGAACACGAGTTAAACAAGGTATCACAAATATATTTTGCCCATGATAGTCCAGAGAAAGTTTTAAAACTAACTTTAATTGAGATGAAACACTGAGTCAGTGAAAAAAGGGTGCCTAATACCCCGGTTTACCCTATATATTCTTAAATATATATATTTAAGAATATATATATATATATATATATATATTTAAGAAAATATATATTTAAGAATATATATATATATATATATATATATATTTAAGAATATATATAAATATATATATTTAAGAATATCTATATATAAATATATATATTTAAGAATATCTATATATAAATATATATATTTAAGAATATATATATATAAATATATATATTTAAGAATATATATATAAATATATATATTTAAGAATATATATATATAAATATATATATTTAAGAATATATATATATAAATATATATATTTAAGAATATATATATATAAATATATATATTTAAGAATATATATATATAAATATATATATTTAAGAATATATATATATAAATATATATATTTAAGAATATATATATATAAATATATATATTTAAGAATATATATATATAAATATATATATTTAAGAATATATATATATAAATATATATATTTAAGAATATATATATATAAATATATATATTTAAGAATATATATATATAAATATATATATTTAAGAATATATATATATAAATATATATATTTAAGAATATATATATATATATATATATTTAAGAATATATATATATAAATATATATATTTAAGAATATATATATATAAATATATATATTTAAGAATATATATATATAAATATATATATTTAAGAATATATATATATAAATATATATATTTAAGAATATATATATATAAATAT
>OY744543.1:51071264-51143764 GCA_963556195.1 Sepiola atlantica | reverse complement strand
ATATATATAAATATATATATATATATATATAAATATATATATATATATATGAATATATATATATATATATATATATGAATATATATATATATATATATATGAATATATATATATATATATATATGAATATATATATATATATATATGAATATATATATATATATATATGAATATATATATATATATATATATATGAATATATATATATATATATATATATGAATATATATATATATATATATATATATATATATAAGAATATATATATATATATGGACGGCGGCACCGGGGGGAGGGGGTGGAGCTGAAGCTCCCTCACTTGTTGTACTTGCCCCCCCCTCACTTTACGGTCATCAATAATCAAGTTGATATGCATGTGTTTAATTTTATCTAATTAGCTTATCTATTAATTGAGTGTTGGTCTTATATTGTCATCATTACAATATAAGACGAACAATCAATTTTATCTAAAATTTGGCGAAAACCAAGCGAAATGGGTTAGTTTTTGTTAAAGGCCCCTATTCTATAGGTATATTTACGGACTCTCATTTTCTCAAAAAAATCGGCACCTCGAAGCAAAACATGTGAAACTTGAATCAAACTGATTTTGGCATTTCTTTAGTTTAGTTGTGAATCATAATTTATTTGCTTTGCTTTTTTGAAGACAGCGGCAGACAATCGACCGGAATAACAGAATTAGGAGTTTTTATACAAAATCTTTTTTTCTTTTTTTATATATAAAGTAGAGAGGATTTTCCCCTGTACATATTTGCTTAATAGGAAAATAACCCTATCCATCACAGGCTACTAAACTCACCAATTCATAACACTTATTCACTCGAGCGTGTTATAGTAAATTTTCATTATTTTTTACCAATAAACACTAAATATTACATTTGACCCACTATCTACGACTCTCCAACAAACCGACTCCATATAGGTGGTAGCAAAAACGTTTCTCTCTAACAATTCTGTACTGTCACTCTACACATCGACCAGAAAACTGTTTGGATAATCACAAATTTCAGGGTAGTTCTATTAAAATAGTCATATCTTAAAAAGTAAAGCACTTTAAGTGCTCAAAATACCATCATTTTGTTAGGAAATGAATATCCTTTCAGGTGCATTCATGAATAATAATATACATTATATATTTTTAAGAGTTTTGAGCAAATAAAGGCAAAAAAATGTTAACGCTATTTTCGGCAATTTACGTCACTTTTTTTTTAACCCCCACTTCGTTTAAAAGTCTCGTACCATTGCTCTATGTCGAAGTTCGTCCTGAAATTTGGAAACTAATCAGGGAAAGCATCACTTTTAATGCTTGTCGGTGTACGAAGTAATTCGGCTCATTCATTTTTTTGAAATTTTAAAAATAAACCTTCAACACTGCGTCGGTTGAACATTTTTGAAAAATACATTTCCGTCTTCCAATTAGTAAGTAAATCAATGTTTTTACTTTTTTATGCATTAAAATTATAATTGTATATGTGTTCTCTTTTGGTAGTGATAATATTTCATGACCCTATCCGAAAGAAAAAGGCGTTTTCTATTTATAGCTGTTGACTATTGCTGCTACAGCAATAGTCAACAGCTATAAACACGAGGCGATTTTTGTTTATTTTCATTCTAGAACAAATTTAAAAAATTTGAAAGTATGAATATAGAAAATGTTACATTTTTCGTACCCAACTAGTAAATAAATTAATCTTTTATCTTTTTTTTATGCATTAAAATTATAATTGTATGTTGTTTTGTCTTTCCGTAGTAGTAATTTTAAATTACCTTATCCGAAAAAATAGTCCTTTTTTTGAGTGAAAGTCAACAATGGCTGCTACTATTGCTGATATAACAATCAGCAGCAGCTAATATAACCTAGCTTTGTAAAAATAAGACAAAAATTCTTGTGCTTAAAAAAGTTAATCCTATTTGGTTCATTTATAAAAAATACTTCCAGAAATACTGGTTTTCACTCAACTTTCGAACTTCTAGTAGTAATGACTTTCTAGTCGCCAATTTAAAAAAAAAATTAAGATTCTACCTTTTTAGGCGAGTACGTGTGAACACTCTTAAAGTCTTGGCATAAAAAAGAAAAAACAAAACAAAAAATAATTTAGAATTTAGAGTGGGGGATCAGTTTCGCATATAAATTTAATGTAAAATGATCTCCGATTTCCCGGCCATTCTTGCCTTTTAGTGAAATTTATAAAATAAATAATTACTCTACCATTAACTCTAGGTACGACTAACAAGCCCACCTCCTAAAAATGCCTTCTTGAATGTATCGTACCATTAACCTTAAATATGAGTGGCAAGCCCCCCCCCCTAAAAAACTCCCTTAACCCTAAGTCCGAATGGCAACCTCCACCCAAAACAAAACACCTTCCTTAACCTTATCACTAACCCTAAGTCCGAGTAGGAAGTCTTAATCCTACAAAAAAAGCCCATAATCGTCTAAAAAAAAAAAATAAATAAATAAAAAGCAGACGCCCATAAAAAAACCGCACAGGATTTATTTCCCATAGAAAAAAATTGATTAATGCCCTAAAACGCTAGAATGGCCCGGAAATGGTGAATTATTCTACATTAAATATATGTGAAACTAATCCCCCACTCGAAATTCTAAATTGTTTTTTTTCTTTCTGATAAGTTTTCAGGGTGTTCACACTTAATTGCCCCTAGCCCTACCACTAACCTGAAGTTCAAGTGGTAAGCCCCCCTCCTCCCACAAAGACTGATAATAGTCTAAAAAAAACAAAAAAAAAACAAAACAAAACAAGAAAAACGCACAGGATTTATCTCCCATAGAAAAAATAATTAACTGGCCTAAAACGCTAGAATGGCCTTGAAATGGGGGATTATTTTATATTTAATTTATGTGAAACTGATCCCCACTCTAAATTCTAAAATAATTGTTTTTGTTTCTTTCTTTCTGTCAAGTTTTTCAGGGTGTTAACATGTAATTGCCTAAATAAAAAAAGTAGAATCTCATATTTTGGGGAGGTAAGGGGGTGAGTTAGCAGAAGGTGTTAATCTACAATAATGCCAAAGAAATCTTGCAATATATTCATTTTTAAACAGTCCTAGTATTAGATTTCAGTTTCTTGTACATAAAATGTATTACAATTCAACTTTGAGTTTTCTAACTTCTTTCTTTTAATGGATACATGGTATTTTTAAGGTATTGCAGCATATTTATGTGCACTTAGTGCACATTAATTGGAAACCATTAATTTTTGGAGATTTTCAGTGGAACATTCTGATTCCTTGTACAAAAATACACTTATATGGTAATTTTCATTGCTTAATCTTGTGTTTTAACAAAGATATAACATTTTTACTGAAAAATTAGTGTAAAAAATGTGACGAAACGCATATGGTCTTAAAGAGGGGAAAATATCCAATTGTGCGAGGCACAAAAATAGTCATAACTTCCTTATTTTTAGTCAGATTTAAAAAGTTTAAAAAGATTCTTTCTTAGATCATCAAGCTCTTTCTATATATGCCATTATTGAGATATTTTAAGCAATTTAAATTTTTTCATGTGTATTGCTAGTTAAAGGTAATACCAAGAGCTAATCACTCAGACACTGTTGTTTGTGAAAGGCATTTTCCACCTGGTTATGAAACTGTTTGTTATGGGAAAAGCCCGACCCAAAGATCCTCCATCAATATTAAATAATTTGCCATCAAGTGTGATACCAAGTCCTTTATCAAAACCAAGGACAACAAAAAAAAGTTCCGCTTCTGTGCGAAGTGTACAAAATGAGGAGTTTGTATATTTCTTAGATAAAGATAGAATTGATAATTTTACAAATTTGTGTGCTGATATTGACCATCATGATTTTGTGCCAGCAGTTACCTGCTACAATTCTAACAATCAACAGTTCATCCAGTCTTGTCATTTTTTTACTGAAAGTATTCCGATTTTTTTAATTAAAATTTTTGAAAACTTAACGTTTGAATGTTACCATGCAAGTATACTCACACACATTTCTTCTCTGTTGAAAAACAGAATAAATAAGTTTCAACATTAGTTCCAAATTGAGAAAGCAATTCGTTACCTTAGTAACTTGAAAATTGAACTAGAGAAACAGGTTTGAGACAACATATCGAAGTTATGTCACCACGAATAGTTGGCAAAAAAGTTTACGAGTCGGAAATGCTTGTCCGAGCATTTGAATATTTTGCCACATCTCGGTCTCTTTATAACAAACTTCGAGATCATTACAAATTACCCAGTATGAAAACACTAGTGAATATGACCTCAAAAGTTTCGAAGGTAAATGATCTGAATTTTCTTGGTGATGTGTTTAGCAAACTGTCAGATAAACAGAAAAAATGTATCATCCTAGTTGATGAAGTTTATATTAAAGTGAGTTTTCAATATCAAGAGGGAAACATATTTGGTGTTTCCAAAGATTCTGAAGAGGCATTAGCAAAAACTGTATTGGGTATTATGATCAAATGTTTACATGGTGGACCAAAGTTTTTGATTAAGATGATCCCAGTTGCCAAACTAAATTCGGAATTTTTGTTTCAAAATGTTAGAAATGTTGTTGATTTAGTCAATCATTCGAAAGGTAATGTAATTGCAGTTATTTGTGACAATAATCGGACTAATCAAGCTTTATTCAAGAAATTTGATACTGTTAAAAATAAGCCTTGTGTTACTAAAAATGGTATATACTTGCTTTTCGATTATGTACATATTTTTAAAAGTATTCGAAATAACTGGATAACTGAGGCCTGTTCAGAATTGCTGTTTTATTCTGATGGTAAAGAAATGATAGCAAAATGGAAAATAGTGAAACAACTTTTTGCACATGAAAAAAATCAATTTGTTAAGTTATCACAACTAACAGAAGTAGCAGTTCTTCCAAAACCAGTTGAGAGACAAAACGTTTCCCACTGTTTGAAAGTGTTTTGTGATGAAACTCATCCATTATTACAAGATGATGATACAAGAGAAACTTACTTTCATCGAAGAAGTTTTGGAAAATAGTGAGTGTAAAAGATATTTATGGAAGTGTCAAGACAAATGATCCATTGAAAAGCGTATTATCAGATCGAAATGATGGAAATTTTACATTTCTTGTAAATTTTGGAAGTATGACAAAACAAATGAGGAGAAAGCAAGGGAAGAGAATAAAATCTTTCACATGGCTATCAAGCATACATGTAATTGTTTGACATTTACTTGACAGTGGGTTCAATTTTGTTATTCTTGAAGGATTTACCACCGACTGTCTTGAAACTGAATTTTGTAAATTGAGACAAGATTCTGGTGGTACTTATTTTATTACCATACAAAATGTTATTCAGAAATTCCATATTCAAAAAAGAAATTACTTCTTCAGTTGAAAGTTGATGTTAGAGAGTATAGCCATGATTCAGGCCATACTTGCTCACAATGCGGATATCTGTTGGATGAATTGGCATACAAAACATTTTATCACCTGCCAGACCTAGAAACTGGTATCTCCAAAGATATTAAAATGTCGCTTTTTTATATAGCAGGATATATCACACAAAAAGATTGTCTTACAGAAGAGGAAATATTCAATGATACTGCTTTTATGTATGGAAATTTTTGAAAGGAATAGATCGTGTTGATTTAAAAGTTCCACTGGATACCACTGTTCAGTGGGAAATTTTAATTACTACTTTCAGATTTTGAGGTGAAGAACTTTCCTTAGACATTTTTGTAAGTAGTGCCATCCTTGTTTTGCCACAACATTCTGGTTATCGTAACTCATTGCTGTAAACCCTGTCTATTTTATAGGATCACCTATATTTTTTTTTAACTAAACCTTCTATTTAATCTATTATCTCATTTCATCTTCCATTTCAGTGAATCTGTTTGCTTAGATTAATCGACTACGAGACAACACTAGAGATTTGGATACTGAAATTTTAGTTTAAACTTTGTTTTTGGATGTGAAATGAATACTATAGTCAAAATGTTGTGTTGAAAACAATCAAAATGAGGACAGTTTAAATTTTTGGTTAGTAAACCACATATCACATTTGAACAAACTTCTTTTTTTTAACCACACAAATTCTCTTAAAAAGAATCCCACATTGAAATAAAAATCACTCATTGAAATATGCATTTGCCTTTGTTTATTCAAAGTTACCTGTCTCTTCATTTATAGGAATTCATCAATAATTGTAAAATTTATCAATTAGCTCATTGTGGTTCTTATTATTTTGTATGTAAAACACATAAAAATATCAAGCTAATCTCACAGGTAAATTTTTCCTTTGTTTACAACTTCTATATCAAATATTTAAGAAAATTAACATGGCCCCCAGTAAAAGACCCCAGTTGCATGATTGCCTGGCCTGTAGTAGGGATGGCCATGATCTAAACTGATGTTGGTAAAGGGAGGACTGGCACCAAAATCGTGCTGCATGGATAGCTCCTTCAGTGAATAGGTGTCCCTGATGTCTGGTTTGTCCATGATAGTAACTCACAAGTAATGACCCAATGTGGTGCTTGCCAGGGATGATAAGGTGTTTTTGGCTTGTAGGAGTTTCTTGATGGTGCGGGTCTTAGAACAGTGGTGCCATTTCCTACATTCGCTGTTCGTGGTGACTTAAGCTTGGTGAAAAGTGTGGGCTATATGTATGAGATCGGCTAAAGCCCTGGTTATTGATGGCCAAGTAGAGAACCTCTCTAAATGTGGGTATGTGAGCCGCATGTTCGCAGAAGATATGGTTAGTGTAGACACTTGTGGACGGACGTCCATGTAAATGATAGGTTGATTAAATCGTAGCTTACTCTCTCTGGGCAACTTTCGCATTCTGATACAAGAAATGCAGGAATGTTAAGCCAAGTTGTTTTCTGACGATGAGATGCAGGTATAGAGGGGTGCCAAGGTCAGCAAAATTCTAATCGGTGTGTACATATTTCCACTGTTTAAGGCGAGAGGATCTACGTATATGTAACATACGATTGCTAACGAACACGTAGAAACGTCTTGTTTCATTGTGTATGTACACTAAGACTAAATTACTCTTCATGTAGAAAGTAGTAAAGTGAAGCTGCAAGTCTATTTCAAAAGAGATCAGTTCGGTTGCCAGGAGGATAGCACAAAGCTCCCATCTGGGGACGGAATATTCAGGTCATGGGGCAAGTTTCGCTTTCCCCATGATGAAGCTGATTTGACTGTTTCCTTTGAGGTAAGCTGCTGTGGCGATGGCCTTGGTAGATGCATCTCAAAATATGTTCAGTTCCTTATGTACTGCTGCTCCTGAGGCCGGTATAGTTATAAAAACCCTAGGGATACAGACTTTGTTTATGTTTCCAAGGAGTCTCTCGATGAAGACCAGGTTAGTTTCTTCAAGATGAATTTTCCTTTGAATTGGTCCATGATTTCAAGTATTTTTCTCATATTTTTTTAGCTTTTGAACCACTAGGAAAATTTGCATAATTCAAACAGTTTTAGAGCTCCATTTATAACTACTGTGATTAAAATAGCAATCTTATAAATAGGGATTTTACCCATCAGTTAGTCACAATTTTTTTAAATGTAATAAATACATTGTGAAATAATGGAGATTACTGCGTTTAGCTAATCTAATATTCTAATTGTTACGTCTGATGTTTACATGTTATCGGTTTAATAACAACCCAAAAATGAAGAAAGGACGAAGTAGAATTTTTAACAAATTTATTTAACAAAAACACTGATTAAATGAAATATAGAAACCGCTGGACGCGTTATGCTTAAGTCTGATCATGAGATCGCTGTATTTACTTTTCAACTGTCATGGCAAACAACTCTTTATCCAAAGGGCGATAACTCTTTCCCAAAGAAAGAGTTATCCAAGGGAAAAAACTCTATTCTGTTAGGTTTTCTTAGCACCAATCTAATCTAAATAGGAATAAATGTGAATCTTTCCTACGTATATCATCAAAACTTTTCAGTCTTACTGAAATATAATGATACAGTATATAAGTAATCTCTAAACTCCGTCAAACAAAACCCGTTTTTGCACATTTGCATATTTATTTTCTTTTAAGTTTCTAATAAATTAATATTTTGTAATATACATTTATAATTGGTATTGTCAAATTTTATTTTATATTTTCCCTGATATTAATATTATAATTATTAATACAATTAATTAAAGAGATTTTTTAACGAAAAAACGATTTTAAAACTTTCAGTTTCAAGGGAGATAATTACAATAAAACTTCCGGTACTGATGTTACTACACTTTAATCTTAGCCAAAAGGCCAAGGAGAAATTAAAAAATTATTCTTTTGTGACTAGACATTTTTAAATGCATATAAAAAAAACTCGATTTAATCAGAATTTATAAGTGTAGTATCGATTCTATTGTCATAAGACCGTTCTCCCAGGAATTACCTCCTTTTTGGATGAAATTTATTAATTAGATTTAAATTGTATTTTTTTATCCTGAAGAAAGAAAAAAAAATTATTCATTTTTTAAACACTTGAAAATCGAACTTTTATGCAATGCTTTAATTGCTGGCGGCCATGTTGTAATTTCCTATCTTCTTTCGCGCTTGACATCTATAACAAGGAAATACGTTTGACTAAATTTTATTTTGCTTTAACTACATATTGTATGTAATTCTTTCACAATTATATAATCCTCCTAGCAAAAATATGCAACCGGAGAGAGCATATATTTGCTAGTAATCTAAAAATTTTTTTAATTAACTGGGAATGCTGATTGCTATAATAAAATTAAAATAATTGTGATACATAGAATGTAATAATAATAATAATACTACTACTACTAATAATAATAATAATAATGACAATGATATTAATAATTGTTATAATGAAGTATGTAGATATGGTAGGATGAATGAGGTAAATAAAAAATAAAAAATGGAATATAATTAAAGGATGTATCAATTTGACTATGCGCTCTGAAAGGATACATATAATTGAATACTTCGGTGGAATTTAGTCTCGATAGGAACATAACCAAGTACTTCATATGATAAACTGTTCCGTTAAGCAATTAGTCTATAAATTATCCATTAATTTTACATCATGTCAATTATCGTTACTAGCAAATGCTCCCTCCGATCGCATATTTTTGCTAGTTGTTTTATTTAATTGCTCAGTAAAATGTGTTTTTTGTAACAAAGGAAAAAAAAAAGAAAAAAAAAAGGAAAATATTTTAAATACATCTAGAAATCTGAAAAAACGAATCATGAGTGTATATTTGCGAATATTAATTTACCAGAAGCTTTAAAACAAATTAATTATGTTAATTTGAAAGACGAGTGATATTTGGGGAAGTATTGGAATGGGTATATATAGGAGCTGATAAGTAGATATAAAAAAGAGCAATCAAAACTAATATTATTTAGTACAATTAATAGAAAGAAGTAATAGTATAGTTTTGTGCTCCAGACAGACAGATACCAAATCTTCATTAGTAATAGATATGTTTTCCGGGAAAACTGACTCTCACAAATACCTCTCCTCCAAATAAGGTAGAAAACTTTTTTTACTCACTCTTATTTATGTAACTCAAAGACACAGTAACTTTTTCAATAGGCTACATACCATTTAGGCACTGTTATTATTTATTTTTGAAAACTATTATTATTGCCTACATACTACACTCAATTCTGCATAGAAATAACAATTGCTCCATCAAATTACATTCTACCTAGATTCCTTACAGTATTCAAGGAATATCAGAATATTAGTTAATCATTTTCCAGAATGAAAGAATAACAAAAACGAACAGCTCAATTGTCTAACACCTCGGGTAATCGTAAGTTACTTTGATTAGATTTCTTTGCTTCAAAAAAGTTATAACCACCATTTTTGCTAACTGGCATTAATTGATTAAAACAAAAAATACGATAGTTGAAAAGGAATTGGGATTTAAAGAATAGTTTGACTACTTTTTTTAATGTAACAAACTCATAACATTAATAAAAAAAAAATGACTGTTGTTTTAAGTAAAACACATTCGTCGCAGCTTTTTTTCATTTTGTTTTTTAAAATATGTTATAACTTTGTTACATTAAAAAAAAGTCAGTTTTCTTTATGAAAAATTCAAATTCCTCTGTAACTTATAGCATTTTCAATATTTTTTTTATTTTTATTTTTTTAATAAAAAGTACAATTCCCCTAAGTTGTGTTGGTTTTAGTATCCCAAATTCTCTTAGGAGAGTTATTTCCCTTCGATCAGCACTTTTCTCTACAAAAGTGCCTACAAAAGCACCATCAAAACAAAAAGATGCCCTATTAAGTTTTAACGTAGAATTTTCTAATTACAATGGAATGATTTTTTAAATGTACATTAAATGTCAAATAAAAATGGTATTTTGACTTTATTACTGAAAACCATCAAATAAATTTAATAAATAAAATGGATTTGTTTTTAAATTTTAATTCTTTATAGTATGCAATCATTTTGATCGGTTTCAAACCGTCTAAATTACACTTAAAACGTTTGTTTCCTACAACAGAAACAGTACACTGATGGCAGCCCACGGTTAAGAATTCGGAATAGGGGGCATGTGAGCAAGAAAATTCAATATTGCCAACTTATGTCACCTAATCTATACATTTACAATATTTTTACTATCAGACTCATCAGAGTTAGGCGTGACATAATTTAAAGCGCAGAAATTGTTTAGTATTCTACCGTACAATAATAATACTGTAGAAAATATTGGGGAGGGGGATTTTCTTACTTCTCGAATTTAGCTTCTTTTTTTTTGCATTAAAAACTAATTGAAAACAGATTAATAGGGTGAGGTAGAGCATAATGGGTCGATTTTTATGGATTTTGAAGGAAAAAAAGACAATTTCATATCAATAATTATAAAGATCAACACATGTATAATGAGTCCATTTTCCGGTTGTTTTCTAAAATATCACATTGTGTATGAAAATTTGGTGAATTCTTTAGGTGGTGGGGCATAATGAGTCACCATTGTGTCTTCAATAAAAAAACTCATTTTGTCAAAACAAAATGTGATAAGCAGTTCCAACCTGAAACATAATAGGTACTTGGAGAGCTTTATATTTATAGCTACCACTACTATAACAAGTCTTTAACAGGAAAAATACAGAACGTCCCCATAAAATAACAACTAGGCGAAATAGAACAGCACACAAATGTCATATACACAACCTCTCGCAAACAACATGTATTTTCACCTAGACAATCCTTCCTATCATTTTATATCCTCCAAATATAGCACACAATTATCATAAACACAAGCTCATTATTACAAATCTATTCAAATTACTGACTATTCTTTCCAACAGGGAGGCAAATCAGTGCATCTTTCAAGAAAAATCTGAGGTGATTCATTATGCTCCACCTTGGAAAGTGAATTTTTGTAACTGTCAGTAATTTCTGTTGATGTTTTCCAAGACAAAGTTCTTTTCTTTTAGAAGTAGATGAGATAACTTTATCATCAAAAATTTAGCCAGTCAACGAGTAGCACTTTCCAAAAATAAAAATAAAAGAAGTTTTTGAATTGACTCATTATGTCACACTGACCCATTATGCCCCACCCCCACCCTACAAATGGAAGGGTAACAACAAAATAGAAACTATAAAGCGATTATACAGATAATAGCTTTTTTTTTAGTAAATAGAAAAATTCTGGATATCTGCTTTTAACATTGTGGGATCTGTGTTTGTGCTGGATCCTTCAAGGTTGGGCATGGAATTTCTATAGTTAATCTCCTTTCCCGGGCAATGCTGGAACATGGTCAGCTAGTTGTAAATAAAGTACAAATCCATTAATACATATATAACTAAACATTTTAAAAGGGTAGAATTATGGTTATATGCTAACTTAAAAGTGGGGAATAGCAACCTCTATTAACTTATATAATTAAGGGCATCTATCCAATACACATAATATATAAGTAAATAGACTTAAACATATATGTATGCAGTATGAGACATACGCATCACTAAATATATTCAAAACCATTCAAGTAGCAATACACATCGACCAGAAAACTGTTTGGATAATCGCAGATTTGAGGGTAGTTCTATTAAAATAGTCATATCTTAAAAACTAAAGCACTTTAAGTGCTCAAAATACCATCATTTTGTTAGGAAATGAATATCCTTTCAGGTGCATTCATGAATAATAATATACATTATATATTTTTAAGAGTTTTGAGCAAATAAAGGCAAAAAAATGTTAACGCTATTTTCGGCAATTTACGTCACTTTTTTTTACCCCCCCCCCCCTTCGTTTAAAAGTCTCGTACCATTGCTGTATGTGGAATTTCGTCCTAAAATTTGGAGACTAATCAGGTAAAGTATCACTTTTAATGTTTGTCGGTGTACAAAGTAATTCGGCTCATTCATTTTTTTGAAATTTTAAAAATAAGACTTCAACTCGCCGTCGGTCGAACATTTTTGAAAAATACATTTCCGTCGCCCAATTAGTAAGTAAATCAATCATTTTACTTTTTTATGCATTAAAATTATAATTGTATATATGTGTTCTCTTTTGGTAGTCCTGATATTTCATGACCCTATCCGGAAAAAAAAGGCGTTTTCTATTTATAGTTTGAAAAACATTGGCGTAATAGCAGTAATAGCAGTTATAAACACGAGGCGATTTTTGTTTATTTTCATTCTAGAACGAATTTGAAAAATTTTAAAATATGAATATAAAAAATGTTACATTTTTCGTACCCAACTAGTAAATAAATTAATCTTTTATCTTTTTTTATGCATTAAAATTATAATTGTATGTTGTTTTGTCTTTCCGTAGTAGTAATTTTAAATTACCTTATCCGAAAAAATAGTGTCCATTTTTTGAGCGAAAGTCAACAATGGCTGCTAGTATTGCTGATATAACATCAGCAGCAGCTAACTAGTCTTATAAAGGTTTGTAAAAATAAGACAAAAATATTTTTGTGCTTAAAAAAGTTAATCCTATTTGGTTCTTTTATAAAAAATACTTTAAAAAATACTGGTTTTCACTCAACTTTCGAACTTCTAGTAGTAATGACTTTCTAGTCGCCAATTTAAAAAAAAAATTAAGATTCTACTTTTTTAGGCGATTACGTGTAAACACCCTTAAAGTCTTGGCGAAAAAAAGAAAAAACAAAACAAAAAATAATTTAGAATTTAGAGTGGGGGATCAGTTTCGCATATAAATTTAATGTAAAATGATCTCCGATTTCCCGGCCATTCTTGCCTTTTAGTGAAATTTATAAAATAAATAATTACTCTACCATTAACTCTAGGTACGACTAACAAGCCCACCTCCTAAAAATGCCTTCTTGAACGTATCGTACCATTAACCTTAAATATGAGTGGCAAGCCCCCCCCTAAAAAACTCCCTTAACCCTAACACTAAGTCCGAATGGCAACCTCCATCCAAAACAAAACCCCTTCCTTAACCTTATCAATAGCCCTAAGTCCGAGTAGGAAGCCCTAATCCTACAAAAAAGCCCATTAAAACCAAACATAATCGTTTAAAAAATAAAAAAATAAATAAATAAAAAAATTAAAAAGCAGACCCCCATAAAAAAAAACGCACAGGATTTATTTCCCATAGAAAAAAATTCATCAATGCCCTAAAACGCTAGAATGGCCTGGAAATGGTGTATTATTCTACATTAAATATATGTGAAACTAATCCCCCACTCGAAATTCTAAATGAATTGTTTTTTTTTCTTTCTGCTAAGTTTTCAGGGTGTTCACACTTAATTGCCCCTAGCCCTATCACTAACCTGAAGTTCAAGTGGTAATCCCCCCCCCTCCTCCCACAAAGACCCTCATAATCGTCTAAAAAAAAAACAAACAAAGTAAGAAAAACGCACAGGATTTATCTCCCATAGAAAAAATAATTAACTGTCCTAAAACGCTAGAATGGCCTTGAAATGGGGGATTATTTTATGTGAAACTGATCCCCACTCTAAATTCTAAAATAATTGTTTTTGTTTCTTTCTTTCTGCCAAGTTTTTCAGGGTGTTAACATGTAATTGCCTAAATAAAAAAAGTAGAATCTCATATTTTGGGGAGGTAAGGGGTGAGTTAGCGGAAGGTGTTAATCTACAATAATGCCAAAGAAATCTTGCAATATATTCATTTTTAAACAGTCCTTGTATTAGATTTTAGTCTTGTACATAAAATGTATTACAATTCAACTTTGAGTTTTCTAACTTCTTTCTTTTAATGGATACATGGTATTTTTAAAGTATTGCAGCATATTTATGTGCACTTAGTGCAGATTACTTGGAAACCATTAATTTCTGGAGATTTTCAGTGTAACATTCTGATTCCTTGTACAAAAATACATTTATATGGTAAATTTCATTGCTTAATCTTGTATTTTAACAAAGATATAACATTTTTACTGAAAAATTAGTGTAAAAAATGTGACGAAACGCATATGGTCTTAAAGAGGGGGAAATATCCAATTGTGTGAGGCACAAAAATAGTCATAACTTCCTTATTTTTAGTCAGATTTAAAAAATTTAAAAAGATTCTTTCTTAGATCATCAAGCTCTTTCTATATGTGCCATTATTGAGATATTTTAAGCAATTTAAATTTTTACATGTGTATTGCTAATTCAAGCACACCCATGTAACCACATATGTGTAAGGGCACACACAGGCCTACTACACACACATTAAATATACTAATACCTATATTAGTAAATCAAAATACGCATATAAACACAAAAGCAGCATATGCTGACACATTTTGTTTTGTTTCTTTATTATGGTTTATTATAATTTAGCAGGATCCGTGTTCTGGTGTTGTCCAGGGGAAATAGAAAAGAATGATTTAACTTTAAAAATTAAATGTTAGAGCATCAAGCTAACTTGTTCTTTTTGTTTTTATTTCTTTAAAAAATCGAATATACATTAATACATTGTGTTATTTAAACATGCTTTCTCAGTCGAGAAGGATTTCTGCTTCACTGACCAAGGACAGAAAAGATAAAGTGTAGAAATTATATTTTTAAAAGTAAAAAATACAAATAAACTGAAAAGGAAAAAATATTGTAAAATTGGCAAATATTTAAATCAAGGGTAGAGTTAGAGAAGAGCATGAAAAGTGTTGCTGGTGTTACATTACATGGCACCAAACAGACATTTGTTAAATTATATGGCACCAATTACGCATTTGTTACATTACCTCATTATTTTTTTCTATCAATATAAAAGTATGTTACACTAATTAATTATCATCGTTCGGGCTGACGAAACCTCAAGGCCAACGCTTCCCAACATCATAAATGAAAGTCGAAATGACATGAAAACGCCGTCGGAAGCGCCGACCAAGGCTCGTTTCATAAAATCGATTTAAAGTTCTTAATATCTTTTCTTTTTAAAACATTTTTCTTTCTTTTTACATTGTCACAGATTTTCTTTTCACTTTATCAAATTAGGACCCGAAAATGTTCAATTGTACACAAAAAGTTACCTTATTATATTTTCTTTGTCTACTGGTCGTCGTCAATATCTGTGCTGTAGAGAGATTCAATACTTTTATTCATGCTTTGGTTGTGGAGGGATTTCCTTCCATTCATCTCATTCATACCTTTCGTTGTGGAGTGCGACGGATGCATGGGGATATATGTCGGATCTCATTCGAGATCCAGACCATAGGACGAGCGGCTACATCGTGGTGTTATCGCTCTCAACTCCCAAAGCGTTCTTTTTAAAAAATTCTAGTTTTCGAGAAAAACAAATGATGCAACAGATACTTGCCTCGCATCGGCCAATCAAACACGACATTCAACAATCATTCCATATCTGACCTTCTCTGACCCGAGATTCCCTGTGTCGACGCCGAATTTGTCACTTTGTTATGGTTTGACAAAAATGATTCACTCATAACAATCACCTCCAGTGCATGTCAGCTTAACCCGCACTTATTGTCTCAACTGACCCCAGCCATAATTAATACTAGCTAACTTAATCGTTTCCAAAAATATGGGGGCCCCATCTGTAATATAACACGACTTCCTCTCTTAATCCAGGATTTTTTAAAAAAAAACCCATCCCCGGGGTTGGTCAAAATTGGGAACACAGCGGAGCTAACATCATCTTTATTCAGCCGGAATTTCCTTTGGTACAATGACACTGTTACTGAGATGTAAGAAAAAAATTACATCTTACGATCGATTTCGGCTCAATGGTCATCTCATGTCATAATACACTCAGTGCTCACCTGGCCTCACATCTGCCTGACAATCTTGCCCCGAATTGTCCGTATGTTATCTCTGGGTGCCCATCTCACTCTCACACATATTCATTGAATCATGGGTCTATAACCGATTGCCACTTAAAACTAACTGCTGCACATTATCGGATATAGGGGAACAAAAACAGAACCCCCTTTCATTAACACGTAAACTTACATGGTCAGCCTCCAAGATCTACGTGAGGCACCGTCCTTACATCACTTGCTAATCTGGACCATACATTTCGGACACCTCAGTGTCCCCGGCGCAAATGTCCGAGAACAATCACCCGTGTTTCTAACTCCCAGCCCTTTTCATTAAACGAGGATGTCCCTATCCGATGGTTCTAACTAGTCGGTACGGCAGCAAGGTGAAATGTCACATCGAATCAACCCCGCTCCCGGAACATGCCGAGTGACCAAAACTAGACTCGACCTATAAACTAAAGATAATCAACACCCGGTACTTCCTTTTAAAATTGATCCCCTCCATGATTCCATTTGCCCCCGACGCGCATGCCAGAGTTACACCACACCCCAGCTTGATTCCAATCCCCACTAGTGTTGAGCGGACACCAATTCCATGTGTTCCCTTCCCGTGGCTCTATCTATGCGGTAAAGGGGTGGGGGATTTGCTCAGCACACATGTCGGCAAACATTTAAAATCCAAAACGATGGGACCACAATTGCAAAGCTTAAAATTTATACAACTTTCATACAATCTATCAGTGTAGCTGGGTACAAACCTGGGTCACAAAAAAACAATTTCCATAACTGAGCACCACCCTTTTTCGTGGTCCCTCTGAATGGCCAAACTTCCACCATTCCCTCCTTGTCCGCAACTTCACGCACACGGCACAAACGTTTTGTTCAATCTTGCCAACCAAACGGCTGCTCTCTAAATAGAGCCATGTGAGCGAACCAACTGACCACCGCCTTCGTGGTCCCACAGAAGCACCATACCTCCATCATTCCACCCCGTTCACAATTTAACGTATGCAAGCGTTACCACAAGCCTCGCCAATAACCCGTGGGTACTCTAAAAGAGACCATACGAGAAAACGTCGGGAATCCTTCAGACTTTCCAAGCCTGTACATACTCTGTACATGGGGATTTTTCCCCCCAGAGAAAAAACACAACCCTGCCTAAGGGTTTCCATAACCTGACCCAAACCAACTCTCACTGTCGCCAAGTGCCCGAACCTAATCAACTCAATCGCCCGACTGACCCAAACTTATATCCATTACATTATCTGCTTTTTTTTTTAAAATCTTTTTTGTAACTTTGTTATAGCATTCTTGCTTACTCGACTGACATCTCAAAACAAGATTCATTCAAAACTGTCGGTTCCAATTTTGATTATTTTTTTTTGTTTTGAATGAATCTTGTTTTGAGATGTCAATCGAGTAAGCAAAGTTACAAAGTTACTGCAAATTATACAGTTACTGCAAATTATACAGTAAAACATACAACACAAACTTTACATCAATTATAACTAGAAAAAAACAAAACTTTTTTTTTTCCTCAGAGATTCAATACGTTTATTCATCTGTCTTGGTTGTAGAGGGATTTCCTTCCATTCTTCTCATTCATACCTTTCGTTATGGGGTGCGACGGATGCATGGGGATATATGTCAGATCTCATTCGAGATCCAGACCATAGGACGAGCGGCTACATCGTGGTGTTATCGCTCTCAACTCCCAAAGCGTTCTTTTTAAAAAATTCTAGTTTTCGAGAAAAACAAATGACGCAACAGACATTTGTCTCGCGCCAGCCAATCAAACTCGACATTCAACAATCGTTCCATATCTGACCCGAGATTCCCTGTGTCGATGCCGAATTTGTCACTTTGTTATGGTTTGACAAAAATGATTCACTCATAACAATCACCTCCAGTGCATGTCAGTTTAACCCGCACTTATTGTCTCAACTGACCCCAGCCATAATTCATACTAGCTAACTTAATCGTTTCCAAAAATATGGGGCCCCATCTATAATATAACACCGGTTAAAATCAATTATGAAATCTGAAGAAAAACACTTTTTAAATGAGTAATGCTAGTGTTATCGGCTTATTTCCTAGCAGATGATATGTTTCATGGTTCGATGATAAAATAATTAAAGTCTGTTAGTGACTTTAAATAAAAAATATGTCTAAATAAAAGTATTGGTTGAAAAATAGTTTTCGCAACACAAGTTTATTTAAGAAACACTAAAAACAATTTAATGTTTTCAATAAAGTATTGTATTTCCCTCACATTTCAATATCCCAGAAATCTGAGTATCCACTAATTTTATAAATATTTTAATTTTTTAAATAAAATATTTGTATAACTCACTACAAGACTTTCTACTCCAAATTTAATATACTAGCAAATATATACTCCCTCCAGTTGCATATTTTTGTTAGACTGGAAGGATTATATAATTGTGAAAAAACTACATACAATATGTAGTTAAAGCAAAATAAATTGTCTTGGACTATTAAAATAATTTCCAACACTATTGATAATGTTTACCCATTCATTTATTTATTGGTTATTATCATTTATGCTTGAAATCATGTTTTTAAACATGATGTAAATCATAAAATCTATGACATCACGCTAAAGCTATAATTATTTTTTAAGGTAATGTTTCAAGCTCTATTTATAAGAAAGTCCAAATGGCTTGTAGAATCTCAGACTAGAGATATCAAGGTTTCGGTTTCAGGTCATGGCATCCGCTTTAATTGTTGGGAATTATTATTTACTTTTATGTCTGTTGGTGTTTAATGACCTTTCAACCATTATAAGGTCATCTCAGGTCAAACTGACAGTTTTTGCAATGTTTCTTTTTTGAGGAGTTGTTTTTTTTTTGTTTTAGCATGTATGATTTGACTACTCTTAACGTCTTAACGTATGATCATTCTGTTTTATTTTCAGATTTCGATAAGCTTTTTGGGGAATGGGAGGGAAGGTATTATCTTTTGAAGAGAATTTTTCAAGTTGTCTGCTTGATGACAAGATAATTAACTTTCCTATTCAAGTTAATTGGTATTTTTCTTGTCTAATGTTATTTTATTAATGCTGTATTTCGAATTTTTTGTGGTTGCTGTTTTAGAGTCAGATTTTTTTTTTTGTTTGAAGTTTATTTATATGTAAGATATCTTCTGTTTCCATACTTTCCAGGGTCTCAAATCTGTTTTTCGTTGGAGTATTTTTTTATCTTGAGGTTGATCTTGATTTTCTGTAATCCTGCCCCTTGGTTGAGGTTTCTTTTCCGGTTGAGTCCATTTCATGAGGGGAGGGCTTCAAGTTCTCCTTGTTTGTTTTTTTGTGTTTTTTTGGTTGGTTGTTTGTATGTTTGGTAATTGAGTTTTCTTTGGGAACTTGTTTCTTTTCCATGACTGTTTTAATGATAGTTTTCATTTCTCATATTAGTGTTCTCATCTCGTTAATAAGTTGTGTGATTACATCAGTTTTTATTTTAGTTCGGTTGTATATTTTGTGTTTTTGTTGGTTTGTATTTAGTATATATATCTTTTGGTTATTTCCGAGTATTTTGTTGTTATTATTTTTCTTGCTCTCGGGAAAGGGATGTTCTTGGTATATTTCAACCTAGATCTTTTTCCTTTTTCCACACTTCACATTTTCTGGAGTTTGTGGGGTGATTTTCTTCGCAATTTAAGCAGTTTGCCTTCTTTTGGCAGTCTGTATGCTTTGAGTTTTCACCGCATCTCCCTGTGGAGATCTATTGCATCTGTCTGGATGGTGACCAAACCTTTGGCAGTTAAAACATCTGAGTGGGTTAGATATGTAGGTTTCACTTTTATTTTCATATATCCTACTTCAATTTCACTTGGTGGTTTTGGTATATTAAAATTTAACATGTACGTATTTGTATTAATGGTATCTCCATTTTTTAAAAATCTTATTCTTTTAATGTCCGTTACATTTTGTTTTTTTTAAATTAGTCTTTATTTTGTCCATTGTGCATAATGAGAGTTTGGAGCTTTTAACAACAGCTTTTGAGTAGTTTAGAGATTGATTTTTATATCAACGAAACTTTCCCACTTTAATATTTCTTCGACTTAAGTTTGTTTTTTTTTACTTCGATTAATATTATTCCATTTGAAATTGTTTTTTTTAATTGTTTTAGGTTTTTTTTTTTTTTAAAGATTTGTTCTATGTTAAAGGGTGATATTTCAGTTATCGGTCTATCTTCAATTGTTTGTATTACAACGAATGTTGGTGTATCTTGATACATTATTTCAATCTCGCTATCCGAGCTTTCGCAGTGAGGTCGCTTGGTGGATTTTGGTGCGTACATTTGTATTTTTATTTTCTATTTCATCCTTCCTGTTCCCCAGCCACCCCGGAGCCTAACTGAGTGGGAGGTGCCAGGTGGGAAACCCATTCGCCCTGGCACCTCAGGGCTACAGGAAGAGTATACTTTCATCTGGGGAATCCACAAGCACCTGCATTCCGTAAACCTCACTGGCCAAGTCCAAAGATGCCTCTCGCGTGTATGCAGCCATGTTGTGGCTTTCTTCTCCAGAATGTATTGACCCTGAGCCACCACCTTTTAACACTCATATATTGAGTTTATTATTTTGTTTATTTTATTTTTTGGTAAGGTTATTTATATAAAAAGGTCTATATTGGCAGTTTTATTTAGACACAAGTTTGTTTTTTTTGTTTTTGTTTTAGGGCTTGTCGTGACCAGCCGTTTGGACAGATCAGGCCTCTCCGACCGCCTGTCTAGTCTGGTAAGGGCCAAAGTAGAGTGTTGCAGCCAATGACCTTTTGTTCTATAGTCATTAGGCTGCTCAGCCGCCAGGATCCTGTCTTTAAACATCACAGGTCGCCACCCATAGCAAACAGGTGGCCCCATTGGAGAGTTGCAGTTGTTGGCAAATTCTACAGCTCCAGCCAACCGGGCGATATTTACTATTAATGCAATATTCTCCATTTATAAAAGTAGATCTCTTATATTTCAAGAGACAAAATTCTGCAAGGTATTTATTACATTTTAAAAAATTGTGACTGACTAACAGAATCTTTATTTATATAAGATGATGATTGCAGTGTTATTTCCTAGTTTAGTCATATAAACATTGCCAACCTAAAAAACAACTGTGATCTATTTGCATTAATAAAAACATGTAATCTCTGTTCTGATACTATACGTCATCTGTTCTGTGTAAGGAAAGATATATCCTTCTCGACTGAGGCAATTAACAAAGAAAAGGTTTGTAAGAAAAGTTATAAAATAATTTTGAAAAATGCTCAAAGAAAACATGAATAGTGGAAGAATTGTTGTGCTCACTATGACTAACGGTTTGTGTATTTGGCATCTAATCTGATATTCCTTCATTCCGCAAATAGTCATAACGTGTCCCGGCGTTCATGCATTTGACATTTAATCCGATATTCCTTTATTCTGTAAATAGTCAGAACGTGTCCTGGCATTGTGCGGGGAAAATATAAAATATTGATTTAATTTTTTTAAATAAATAGAGTATCAATTCTGAGTAAAAAAAATAACTATAATAAAAAAAAATAAAAAATAATCGAAAAAGCTTACCAACGCAGACGTTTCAACTCTTAGCGAACATTTGTTGTTTTTCAGGAATAGGAATATGAAGCATTCGTTACGTATTTTGGAGTAAGTAGTGTTTGCTTCATTCTTATGCCATGAAAAATTAGTACACAGTGAATCTGATGGGGAGAGGGGGTAATAGACAATAAGATGCGAGTAAAAATGGCAGCCACCTTCTCTTTGGGAGGTTCATTTGGAAGAGTCTGGTAATCCGGAGAAAATATAAATATTGAAAGAAGAAATGAATGCATAATCTCTGGAAACACGCATGAGGGCTTAAGCTAATTGGATTGCAGAACAGATTAGCGTATGATGGTTTTGGTTATTAAGCTATTGTTATGGAGTAAGCTAATCTACCTATTTCAGAAATAAATGAACTTACCCAGACATAATAAATACAATAACATCAAAGAGTCATTAGGCAGCGAATTGTGGCAGTTATGGCCCCAAACTCATGACGCATACTTTTGTAATACACTTTTTTTAATTATACCACTGTGCTTGTCTTCATTATTACCAGCCGTACAAACAACATCATTGTAGTTTAATAGCGGGAGAACTGTTGATTGTCCATTGTTCACCACACGATTTTCTAGAAATCGCGAGTACCTAATTTCTGTGACTGAATGCGTTTTTGATTATTTCTGTATACCTTCTCTTTGCTTCACCTGAAAGAGCAGCCAGGCAAGCTGTCTTACCTGTACCCTCAACTTGTCGGAACCAGAGCGTCCCAGACTAGTCATGTAAGACTTAGTGAAAGAAAAACTTTCACCAAGTTACCCAGATAGAGAGAAAGAGAGATGGTGTTCATTGTCCTAGTCAGGAAACAAGGCCAGGCACTGGGTGCTTATGGGGCGTCCCAGTGCTAGTACCTCTCTGCCAGGCTAATAGACAAGGAAGGAGTGCAATCAACAATTCTCCCGCTATTAAACTACAATGATGTTGTTTGTACGGCTACTGATAAGGCTGAACTACTTGCCCAACGTTTTGCCTTAAACTCCACTTTTCAGTAGAAAACCTGGTCATCACCCCATCTCAAGGACATCATAAAAAACCTTGACACCTCCAAAACTTGTTATACTGATCTTATACCTGTAATAGTAATAAAGAAATGCTCTGCTGAACTGGCTCCTGTCCTCTCCAACCTCTACAACAAATGTCTTGCTGAATCTTGCTTCCCTGATAGCTAGAAAATTGCCTCTGTGGTATCAGTCTTCAAGAATTCCGATGATAGAACTGACTCTCCAGAACTACCGCCCAATCAGTCTACTCCCGATCTTTGCTAACATCTTTGAATCCTTAATCAATCTAGCACTAGTCTGCCACCTAGTTAATGCTAAACTTCTTTCTGACCATCAGTATGGATTTAGACAAGCACGATATACTGCGGATATCCTAACGGTCATCTCTGAATGCATATATCATACACCGGACAAGGCAGGTGAAGCTAGGGCGGTAGTGCTTGATATATCCAAAGCCTTTGACAAGGTCTGGCATAAAGGGCTTCTCTTAAAAATTCAGTCATATGGTATTACTGGATAAATATTCAATATAATTAGATCCTTCCTAACCAAAAGAAAGATCCAGGTTGTCCTCGATGGCCGCTCATCCAAGCAACATGACATAAATGCTGGTGTACCCCAGGGATCCATCCTTGGACTATACTGTTCTTGATTTTCATAAATGACCTCCCTGATGACATTGAGTCTGAGATAGGTATATTTGATGACGACACCACGCTCTACTCTTGTCATGTAGGCAAAATGGATGTGCACATATCCTAGACAATGGCTGAATCCTTAGAAAATGACCCCCAGACTGTAGTGGAATGGGGCATAAATGGATGGTAACTTTTAATGCTGCAAAGACAAAGCTACTTTTCTTCAATAACTACAAGAAACCTCTTCAACCTCTGATTGCCATGGCAAAAAACATCCTACATGAGAGTTCAACATTCTAACTCCTCAGCCTAATATTCACAGGTAACATGAATTGGAACAAATACATTGAAGACATTGCCAAGGCTGCTGCAAAAAAGGTGGGCTACCTCTACTGTGCTAGTAAACTTCTCACACCTGACATTATCCTATATCTCTACAAAGCCACCATCCACCCATGCATGGAATATTGTTGTCACATCTGGGCTGGTGCATCATCCACTAGTCTCTCCCTCTTAGACACGGTCCAACTTAATAGGTCCCTCACTATCCACCAAGCTCCAGCCCCTGTCCCATCGTCTCAATGTTGCATCCTTGTGCTTGTTTTACAAGTACTTCAATGGATTGTGCTCCGATGAACTTGCTGCTCTAGCGTCCCCCTCGACGTAAATACACTAGACCAACCCGACAATCTGCTAAATCCCATCCATTCACTGTGGAGGTCCACAGATGCTGGAGATCCTTCTACTCCAATAGCTTCTCTCCTCATGCTGCCAGCCTCTGGAACTTGCCCCCTGCTCCCTGTTTCCCCCGACTGCATAGACATGCAGAAATTTAAAACTAACGTAAACAGACTCCCAACATAGGATGACCTCCTAAAACCTACACACTAATTCTCAGCAGTGACGATCTGCTTGGAACTTTGCTATTAAAAAAAAACAAAAAAAAGGCAGATGAAAGTGCATTCTCTAATTTGGAATACCATTGAGATTTTCAACTACAACCCGAACAATGAGGTTACTTTTATCTCATATTTCAGACATTATGAAGACATATAATTTAGACTGAAAACTGGACTGATTCCAAAAAGGTTTGGTTACTATTAAGGAAATTGGGCATAGTGGAACATACAAAATTTGTAAATTACATTTTACCTCAAAAGACCAGCAAACTAAAATTTAGTGAAGCAATACAATTGTTGATGAAATTATTTAGTCCAAAAAACATCTCTTCACAAGAGGTGGAAGTGTTTGAACCTTACAAGAGATGATAATGAGAACTATACAACTTAGTAAATAAGCACTGTGATGACTTCAGGTTATCCGAATTAAGTGCTAATAACTTTAAATGTCTCATTTTTGTACAAGGATTAGTGTCGAACACAAACTCTGAAATTAAAAGGAGAGTCCTTAAAAAACTGGAAAATGAGCCAGATGTAACACTCCAGCAAATGGCCAAAGACTGCCAATGGTTAATTAGCATGTGTCAGGATTCGAAGGATATCGAACAGTCTGGGGTGTCCCACATCAAAAACATCCGCAACTAGAAAAAAAATGACTTCACCCGTTAAATTTGATGGTTAAAAGAGGAGTAGCCTGCTCCCTAAACCGTGCTTCAGTTGTATACAGATGCATTGGTACAGAGATTGTCCCTATAAAACTAAGAACTGCTTTAAATGCGATTGCATAGAGCATAAAAGTACGCTTTGCGGAACAAAAATAAAACAAGAGTTTTATCAGAATCGCCAAGTACAGCGAAATTGAAAATGTTAGGAAATTTGCTCAAGTTAAAATATTAAATAGAAACATAAAAATGCAATTAAACTCTGGGTCCGATTTTCAATTACTAATCTTCACACATGGAGGAAAATCGACAAGCCAACTTTATTGAGGACTAACAAAATTGCAAAAAGCATAACCAGAGAGCAAATAAAATTCAAAGGCGAACTGAGACTGACAGTCACAATTCAAGAAAAAACCCGATAACTAAAACTATTTGTGATGAATAACTCGAGAAATTTACTGGGCACAGATTTCATGGATAAATTTCAACTCTGGGATTTACAGATAAATTCTTTTTGCTAGAATGTAAAAATTAAAGATTCTGAAATAAATTTTAAAAAGAATTGAAAGAATTTTACACAATATTTTTCTGGTAGGCAATAAAGTGATTGCTAAGTTTGAGTTAAAGCCGGGCATACAGCAAACTTTCAAAATGAAGCAAAATGTTCCGTTCACGTCATAAGAAAAAAAATCAACTTAGAATTGGATAAACTCGAGAAAAATGGAGTGCTATTAAGAGTTGAATATAATGAATTGGCTTCACCGACAGAATACGTAAAGAAAAAGGAGAGATTTGTTGATATTTCTAAAAGAGCATTAAAAAAGCTATACAAGATTGTCAAGATAACATTCTATCTTGCATGTTACCAGCGGTAGCTAGATTCGCAAGAAATATCAAGACGAGTTTCGACAAAATGTTACTGAATCATCAGAAACCGGAGTGAAAAATAAATGTCAAAAAAGAATGTTTGCAAATTGGAAAAAAGGCTTTTTTCTCAAGGTTTAAGAAGAATAAGTCATTTGGGGAAATCAGGATTGTAGATAGAAAAATTGAGAATATGCTCTATGGGGGGAAAAGACCAAAATTTACCCACAAGTGACATTTAAACCAAATCAGGAACATATATTCCAATTTTGTAGAAGCCAACACTACAGAAGAATTAATGGGATGTTGTGTTTGAAACGATCGAGTCACCAGTCTCACAAGTAATTTCTCAAATGTGAACGTCAAAAGAGGACAAGAGAAAAAATACTGACGTCATAGAAGTCAACCCCAAAAGAATAAGATATTGACTCCTTATAGAGCAACGGTTTAAAAGGGAGGTGTTATGGGGTAAGCTGCTCTACCTATTTCAGGAATAAATGGAATAAATGGACTTACCCACAATAAATACAATAACATCTAAGCATCATTGGGCAACAAAGTGTGGCAGTTATGGCCCCAAGCTCATGACGCATACTTTTATAACATACTTCTGTTAATACACTTTTGTTGATTATACCACTGTGTTTGTCTTCATTATTACCAGCCTGCAAGGCCACAACAGTTATGTGTTAATGAAAATTTGGGGGGAAAAAAAAAAAAAAATCACTGATTTTATCATATAGATATTATTCTATTATGTATTTTGCCAAGCCATGAAAGTTTACCCTAAAATACTTTACTTTTTAATTCAACTCAAACATTACATTTCCTCACTGGCAAAATGCTATATGTGTAGGAAGTTAGACAAAAGTTTTTCCCCCCTCCCACACCAGTAATTGTGTCAATCGCGCAATGCCTGACCTATTTAAATCCGTCTGCACAGCCAGTAGAAACCTAATGTTAAATTTAACAACAATTTGAAGTTTTAACAATTCTGAATTTTGTCACGTGAACCTTAAAGATAGTAATTTAGGCTCATTCCACAATATGAAACTTATAAATGTGCTTATTTAAGCTTCCATTGAAATATGTTCTATAGCCATATGTTTGCATAAATAAACATTTTATTATATGTAAAGAGCTCTATTATATAAACACAGCAAAGATTCTCCAGATTTTATCCTGTGGATACAAACCTTACCTGGATTACTTTATATATATATATATATATAGGCATCCACATACAGCTTTTTCTTTGTCTATGACTCATCAGTGTGACTATACGTAGGAAGAATATTCATGCTGAGATTCGAAATTCGAACAGCCGATTACATACAAATATGATCAGTAGTTCAAGTACCTGAACGTCAGTGACAAAAAGCTTCTACATTGACAGTAGAAGAAATTCTAGCACTATATATTTTATTATGATTGAAATCTATTCTTTACTTAAGATTATTGCTTTACCCCGAATATGAAGAAATACTTTTCTATACACCGAATAGATTAGATAAATAGAAATAGTTAAGAAAAGAGATTACCTGAAGAGCTGAATTCATAAAACAAGTATTTCCAAGGTTTGACAATCCACATAGTCCAGGTACAGCTTGCGAACGACCAGGTTCATTGTTGTAGCAACCATATGAAGTGTAGTTATTATCATAATTATTAGAACTACTGCTGTAGCCAGATGACCTATCAAAATAATCAGTTTTAGAATTACATTTACAACAGAACAATTCAGTAAATACAAGGGTTTTTTTTTGCTTTGTTTGTTTTTTTGTTTTTATCATTAAGAAAATTCTTTTATTGAAGTAAGAAATTTAATTTTATATTAATTTTAAATTAAAAACGTCAAGTTTATGAAATCTACTAAATGGTAAAACAACGTTTTTACCCACTATGAACATCTCTAAATAAAAAAAAATAAATTGAAATACATTGTTAAAGAATTTTGAAATCTTTCAATTTTTAATTCTCAACTTTTGCATATTTATACAGTAATCTTAAGTCGAATACTTATGTTTGAATATATTAAGAAAGAGAACTTTACCTTGTAGAAGTATATGATGACTGTCTTTCCAAAGGAGCACTGCTTGAATTATAACTGCTCGTACTGAAAATATTAAAATACATTATTGGAATCAAACTAGAATATAGTTATGAACATATGCAACATCTTCTCAAAAATATTTCAAAATCTATAAATGCAATTGTTTCAAATACAAGTAGCAAAAAATACAATATAACAGTAGAAAATATAAACTTATCAAAATGTTAAGTAAAAAAGTCAGAAAATTAAAGATATCCTCAACATTGTTCATTCTTAATGTAAATTTTATTTTCTGGTCAGAAAATTTCATGGAATTTGAGTTTCTCTTCAAATATTTCAAAAATTCCAAAGTTTGAAAAGTTTTCCTTATTGGTTAAAATCAAATTAATGGATGTAATTAAACTATTTTGATAGAATCAAAAGTAGTTTTTATAAAGAAAAAAAAGAAAAGAAAAACCTACTTGAAAGCTAAATGTTAGAAGAGCAGCAATTAAAGAAAAGGGTACTACTCCAGATGAAGCGCCTAATTTCCGTGACTGCTCGGCGGCAACGATTGGGCAGGTCGCGAAAGCGCCCGAGAGTTGCCGAGACAAAAACGAGGTTGAAGCAGAGCTGACCAATCAGGTTGCTGTCAATCATCTGCACTCAGCACAACAAAACAAGTGGTAGGAAGACCTTTCGAACCTGCCGCAAACGTATCTGTAAATCTTGACCCTCGACGAGAAAATATATGAAATTCTCCCCCCCAAAAAAATATACAAAGAAAACTTGCCAAAATATCCTAAGAAAAATAACATACTTCTTTGTTTTATGTAAAAAAAAAAAAAAAAAAAAAAAAATTAAAAAATGGTTCATTTGGCCCGCGAAAAATTTTTTTAAAAGTTTATTTATAGTTTTCAGCTATGGTTCATTTTTTTTTTTTTTTTTTTTTTTTTTTTTTTTCAAATATATGTATTTTTTGTTTTATATTCTTCGTCTTATATTGTCGTCTGCCACTCTTCCATTTTACGACTTTCAGTTTTGCTTCAGCCTCGTTTTTGTCTCGGCAGCTCTCAGGTGCTTCCGCGACCTGCCCGATCGTTGCCGCCAAACAGTCACGGAAATTAGACGCTTCAGAGTACTCCAGATGAAGCGCCTAATTTCCGTGACTGTACCAAGAAAAGAAAGAAAAAAAATGTACCTTTTTGCCTGCCTGGGCCATGTACCATCATCATTTTGTGGTTCAATTACAATGAGCTTTGGAGGAGAAAATAGAAAGCAAAAAAGTTAATATCAGAATTATAAAGTTAATTTAAGAACTTGTTTCGAATTTTACCGTTAATAAAAAATTTAGAATAGGTTGTTTTTTGTATTTTTTCCTGTATTCAAATTGCTATCATTGGATATAAATTTACTGCCTAGCATAGGGATTGAACCTCCAGTCAAATACCAAGGATTGTAATGTGTTCTGCCTATTTTTTAACATAGTTCACCCCAAATAAGACAAGGATTTTTATTACGTCTTTCGACGACGAAAGACGTAATAAAAATCCTGAATGGCGAAATGTTCTGACAAAAGTATTGATACACTCCTCACTGTCAACGGGAGAAGCCTCTGAAGAGTGTAAACAAGAGATTGAACTTTGAGAAGTGGTTACAGATATGGACAAGAAAAGAGGAGCACGATTATACAGAACTTAAAAAAAACATGCTATGGCAGCGTGTTGAGATTTGTTTGGTGGGTTTAGTGGCATATCAACCTTTGTGGGTCATTTAATACCAATGTCTTTTTTTCGTACAAGATTTATGTAGCTTTTCAGAGTTGTTCTATGTTTTATTTATTTATTTTCATTTTTAGGGATTTTAGTTTTTAGTTATTAGATTTTTTAGTATAAGTCTTCAAAAAGAACACTATGTTCAACCCTGACATTAAGAATACTTTTATGATGTTAATGTAGTATGTGTTGCATGGAGGTAAAATCAGTAGCTCTTTGCTCAAGCAGAAAGAATCGTGACTTTACTATGGCCAATATAGAGTCGGGAAAGGATGACTTTGCCTCTTCATGATTTCCTACAGGTCAGTTTCCTTTTTTGAAAGTATTATTTCTGCTCCATCTCTCGAAATATGTATGGATATTTTAATGTCTGTATGGAACTTTGAGAGCTTCTTTTTGGGGAGCTTCAAATTTCTATGTGATAAAGTATCTCTTTTCTGTCTGACAATGATGTTAATCTACATAATAGTTTAATGATTTGTGAGTTATCCAATTTTCTACTTTTCAATGTTTTAATACTGATAATGAGTATGGAAAAAAAAAAAATTTTTAATGAAATTTTTCCTTTTGCTTTTTGGAGGTGATATCAAGTGCTAAATCTGGTTTCTGAGCTAAAAATAGATGTTTCCTTAGGGAGATGTTGGATAATTTGGTTTTCATGTACAGCTGCACATCCTGTTGTATCTTTGTCTTTAAATCTCCTGTATTGGGATAACAATCTAGGATTTAATTTAGTTTTTCCTGGAAAATGAGAGAATGTGTCATAGTTTTAAGTTTGTTCATTTTCAGGTCTATATTAGGTTATTTGATTTCCCAGGGTTTCTCAGTAATTCTTGAGTGGAATGTTCAGTTTCTTCAATTATTGATTCTATTTGAAAGTCAAAATGCTTTATTACATTTTCTTTTCTGATACAGTTCTTTGTATTTTGATTTGAATATGACATCATAGGCTGGATTTAATGAGCATTTAGTGTAATTGGGGTTTTAATGGGGGTTATTTTAATTGGATACTGAACGAAAATAATGTGATTTTTGCTAGCATAACACAATTTTATTTTTTGTTAAATCAATTGAAAATAATTATTACAAATGTGTTGTCATGGTGGCAGACTTATAGACAAAGTAATTCCAAATATAGTACATTTTTGTTTTAATTAATTTAAAGATTTAAAAAAAAATCGTTACAGTTTTCCATTGTTTTGTATTTCAATAAATAATCACTTAACAGTAAAGCAAAGCAAAGAAAAAAAAAAAAAAAAAAATTGAAAGGATATTGGATATACATTTACTTTTTAGCAACAAAGATTAAACCTCTAGTTAATAGTAATGATTCGAAAGCATTCTGTCTATTATGACTCATTGACACTCTTAAAACAGTTGTTTGGTGGGTCAATTTAAACAAAAGAATCCAGAATACTCATGCTTAAAATGTGGACTGCTACAAATTTGTCAAGAAATACAATTTTATCTGAATAGTTTCACGTGAGATTAAAAAAAATCACTATACCTGTTAGAGTTGGGTGGTTTTGAAATTTTGGTTTCGGTATCGGTTTTTTCCCTTAAAACCTCGGTTTACGGTTCGGTTTTTCGTTTTTTTTGAAAAAATTTTTTTTACTATGGAAGCTATTTATTCTCTTGTGTGATGATTAGTTATTATTCAACGTTTAGTTGAATTATGCCACTGTTTCGATAATTTTGTGACTGAATCATTCTCCATGATATGAATCATATAAGTTTTAAGTTGTTGACTGTTGTAATCAAAGTTCTAATACCTTTTCAACAGTTAACTCGTTAAAACAGTGACCAAAGATTCATGAAAGATTTCTGAAGAATAAAACTGAGTTTGAATATACATTCTATCTAATTCTTTAACCCATCAGAAGCTAAAATATAACTCAGAAATGCAAGAAATTAAAAACCGAAAATTTATTTAAACAAACAAAATAATTTTACAAATAAAAATGATGATGAAAATGAAGTTGCGTTGGCAACTACTTTTTTTCTTTTTAAATGTTTATACTCGCTCGCTACTTTTCGTTTATTTACTTTTACAACAAGTATTTTTTTTTAATTTCATTTTAATAACTTATATTTTTAGATAACTCTGAAACAAACATAAATAATTATTTTACAATTTTGAGTTGAATCAAATAGATTTTCGACATCATACGGAACGCGTTTGATTTTTTCTTTTTCATTTGAAAATAGTTTATGCTAAAAATACGATGTCATGTTGTCTGTCGTATTTCTCTTTTTTTCATTTGAAAATTCAAAATGTTAATGATAAACAAACTGTAAACAAAGATTTCTTCCTACAAGTCAATTAAATGTTTTTATCATTTATTTGTTCAATCTGTCCTCTTACTAATATAACATTTTTTGGTAATATTCAATTTTATTCAAATCAGAAAATCTTTTCAACCGTGTTTCCTTGTATATGGTGGCTTACTGCAGGAAAAATACAATACCGAACAGTTACGGTTTTAAAAAAAACAAACCGATTCGGTATTCGGTATGGAGACGAAACGAAAAACCGCGGTTTTTCGGTAAAACCGCCCATCTCTAATACCTGTTATTGCTTCAATAAAATAGAGTGAATAATTTTTTATACAAATAAAATACAAAGTATCTTAAAAATTGGAGTCTTTAGAAATATTTCATTTGCAGATCTTTCACAGGTTTTAGTTATCTGTAGAAATAATAATGGGAAGGTTTATTTTAAATAACATAAGAGCGGAGTATGTTTTAGAAAGCAATGTAGACTCATATTGCAATACTTTCCCAGGTGAGAGTCAGTGGGTCTTACCTGTCCCTGATACAAGCCAGCATCTTGTATTGTGTGGTCTGTTTTATTTAGATGTTCATAAGTGTTACACATGTAGCGATTCCAGAGTCGAGTTTCTTTATCATCAGATATGTTAAATAGCTTTCTCATTTCTTTCTCTATTTGATCTGTAACAAAATGTTAACAATTATTTAATTTTAAAAAAGTTACATATTTGTAGAATAAATATATATAATTGATATGGGGAGAGTGTTTAACATAGGTAAAAGAGCATATGCAGATATAAATTTGAAGAGTGTCAACAACGATCAACTGCACCTGGTGACATTTGGTCTGAATGCAAGATGAAAAACTAATCCCAACTTGGTGGCTATCTCTTTACGTATTAGTGTGTGTGTGTGTGGGGGGGGGGTCTAGTTTGAACCAGTTTATTGTCCGTTTTATTTGAGAATTTATATTTTCTATTTATTCATATTTTTATTTACTTTTTATTTTAAACCATCACAATTCATATGTAAATGTAGACATGAAAATAAATTCCCACTGAATAACCTACAAAAACAATGATTTCAAAGACTAGAATAAAAAAAGGAAAATTCATTTTAGAAATACTAAAAAAGAACTAATACACATCAAACATTATATATATATATATATATATATATATATATATATATATATATCGCTTAAGAAAAAAAAAAGTAAGAGGTCCACTTCTTCAATAAAAGCTTGCCAAAATATTATGTAAACTAGCGAGATCTGTGCACAAGCATTGCCCGGGAAAATTGAAGACTCAAAGAAACTCGTGCTCCCACTTCTGGACATCAAGTATTTTTAAATGGTAAATAATTGTGTCTAAACACAAACACAAGGAATGAAGGTAATATTTGATAGAAATAAAATTATTTGTAAATGAAGTGACTTTTCTAAGTGTTAATTTTAAAAAGATTGAGGTTTAATAGAGTAAGCCTCCAATGGTCCTTGTAGGAGTATCGGGAGATCTCAATATAAACAAAGAGGCATGTCTACCAATCTTGTTCGGTCAATGGCTGCGAGAAATGGTCAATGAGGATGGTTGCTTGGCGGAAATTTTAAGTCTTTGACAATGAGGGCCAATCGTGTCGCAACTACTGTTCTCCGCCAACACTTCAATCTAAAGTATCTGCCATCTGTCTTGTTGCAGCAACGTCTTTGATAGTTTGGGCATCTTCGACTGAGTGGCACAAGCATATTAGTGGATAGCAGAGGACCTGGACAACAGCCATTAAGGGCTACTTGGCTTATTTCTCACATGCACAGGTGGCCGGCAATTGACGGTGGAATCGTTATTGGTAAGCTATCTTATGTGACCTTGCTCAGGACCGCCGTGCATGCCAAGGTAGAAATCAACTAAATCCGACCATGGTGAACACTGTTGTAACTACAGTAAGCGAATATCTTGTGCAAAAATCAGCTCTAGATTTTAATAATTGATATCGCAATTAAATTTAAAGCAAAAAATAAATAAGAATTCAATAGGCATTGAAAGGAAGGTACAATTTATACAATTAAATGTATTATATGAATAAAGTAATTTGTTTAGTCAGTATGTGTAAGAAAAAAGGCATTTAAGCCAAAACACGGGCACCTGTATTATTATGGTAACTGCCAGGTGAAAACTTTTTTTTTTTTTTGCTAGCTGGCATGAACTAAAGTAAATAAACTGCTACTACGATAAATATGCATCTTTCCTCTTTCATAAAGTAAACAAAAATTTAGTAAAGATAGCATGAAAGATAGTGCATAATTTTGTACTAAGTTTGTACAAATTGTAGAGGTACGTTTTGGTATATAAATTATGAAAAATGTCCTCAGGAAGAAGTTTTATTTTATTTTTGTATAAATTTTAACTAAAAAAAAAACAAATTTTGATAATTGTTTTTCTCAGTCGCTCAAACACTAATCGTCATAGTAATTAAGACAAAGTTACTTAAACGAAGTAATATGAAAAAGTGACCCTAATTAGATTTATACTGTATTTATCTTACAGTGATTTGGGTCGAAGGATGAGGACTTCTGACTGTGTGGGGGAGTTGGGGTTAGGCACTCCTACTCCCATGCTGAAATCACTAAGCAAAGAGAAAATGGCTAACGGGCTAAAATATAAAAATAAGCAAATTCGAACAAAACTTTGAATTGGAGAGGGGGGGGGGGCACACGTCCCAATTAGCAACTAAAGTGTGTATGAAGCAGAATTCTATATGAAGCTTGTGTTTACAAAACAATACCAGTCATTGAAATGGGGGGAAATCTGAATTTACTTTATATATAAGACTAGCAGGGCTACCCAACGTTGCCCAGGGCAAAAGTGTAACATATTTCTATTAAAACTATCACTTTCCCATCTTTCCCCCTGCCCGGTTTCCCCCCTCCCCCTTTCTCCTCCGCCCAACCCATTTTTCTATCTGGACACACAACTGCTTTTTATAGATTTCTCGAGGAATGATTCAACATAAGGAAAGTAATTCCTTGATTAAAAAATGAGTTACTTCCCTGTAGTTAATACATAAAAATGGCTGAAAAACCGATTTCCCCTGACGAAATCTGTGCCAATTTAGGGTCAAAGAATGATTTTTTTTTAAATTTAAAAGAAATTTTTTTTTTTTTTTAGATATTATTCATTCTTGGCAACGTTGATCAAGAATTTACCAACTTTGTGGGTCTTTGTTTTGTAGTTTTTAAAAGTTTTAGCTGGGCATACACATATACACAACTGCCCTTTATATAATAGGTTAGCAGGGTTACCCAGCTTCGCCCGGCCCATTTCATCGCTCTGGGCATACATGATGACAACCCTCCTTGAAGAATAAGTCTGCATTTTATTTCCAAATTAGTACATATGAACATTCCTTAAAAACGCTATCTAGCCTGGTATCCCCCACTCAATATTCTAAAATAAATTTTTAGCGCCAAGTTTTTAAAACCGTTTACATGTAATCGCCATAAAAAAATACCCAAGATTTGTTATCCACCCCTCCTCCCACCAAAAAGAAAATGTGTCCTAAAAAACGCTATCTGTCCCGGTAATGGGTGATCATTTTACGTTAAATTTATGAGAAACTGATCCCCCACTCAATATTCTAAAATTTTAATTTTTAGAGCCAAGTTTTTCAAGCTGTTTACCTGTAATCGCCATAAAAAATGTCCAAGATTTGTTATCCACCCCCCTCCTACACTTCATACCAGTGATTTTTTTTTACGAACGAAGGAGGCAAGTAATTTGATTCAGGCCAAAGTCTGTAAAAGCATGTGTAAAAGTTTAGCATGTTTATTTTTTTTTAAAAGAACAAACTTAAATATAAATGTAAAAACGTTTTCGGAATAAAGAAATGAAAAATTAAAAAAAAAAAAAAGGAACCGTTAAGACGCAAAGGTAGATTTCTTATTTACTTGATTCATCACGTGGAATGAAACTGATTCAAACCCGGCACACCCAGGTCAAGTGAACATTGTTAACCATTTAGCCATCCCCTTTTGGCGAGCGGTGAAGTATGCAATCAAAGTATGTTGTCTACGCATATGTGGTGTACTAATAACGAACAAACCTGACCATCCCCACTAAAAATTTTGTGTCTGTTCTACATGAAGGAATCAATGTATTTTTCCAATTTTTCGATATAGGTCCAAAAAGCGGGTGATTTAGAAAATATGGGTATCTGTTGTGTATTTTTCAAGTTTTAGCTGGACATATATACATACACACACAGACGTTTTCCCTTTCTATTATAGACTAGCAGGCGTTGCCCTGTGCAAAAGTGTACCAATCTCTCTGTTCACCGGTTGCCCCCTCTCCCCGTTGCAAAAATGTAACAATCTTCCTCTTCCCTGGTCGCCCCCTCACCTGATCACCCCATATCTTCCCAGCCCCCACCCCCTCTCTTCCCAGCCCCCACCCCCTCTCTCTGTTGTCCAAGGCAAAAGTGTAACAATCTCTCATCCCCGGTAGACCACTCATTCCCCCGGGGCAAAAGTGTAACATATTTCTATTATTAAAAGTACTATCGCTGTCTTCTCCGGTCGTCCCACTCACCCTCGCCTCTTCAATGTATAGTTTAAAAAAAAAAAAAAAAATCTTAGGAGTCAGTGGGGATCGAACCATCGACCTCTCGGTCTTCGTTCTTTTTGCAGACATACGAACATACATACAACTCTTCTTTATATAGGAGACTAGCAAAAATAGACCGTTAGGGAGTCTATTTTTGCTAGGCTGCCGCGTTCTTGGTTGGTGAGACCTTGTTTTGGACCAAAAATATTTTTAGTTAAAAGAAAAAAAAAAGAAAAAAAACATAATTGTCTCCCAATATTTTTTGTTTAAAAAATAGAGTGCGAACGTAGACCCCCACACTATATCGAAGAACCAGTTTTGTTACGTAGTCTCGTTTTAAGATGCTTCATTGCTAAGTAAAAAAAAAATGAAAAAATCATTTTTCTTGCATAAGTAGTTAAATCAAAATTGTTTTTTTTAACTTGGCGCATTTGCTTAGATGGTAGGGCGTCAAACAAATTCATCCTAATTACCATATGATGTTAAGGTTATGGTTCAAATGACGCCCTCAGCGTCGAAATTATTTATTGTTTATTTAGTTGTTAAGACGTGCCCTAATTATTTCTTATGTTTCTGACTTGGAAATTAATTAAATAGTAATTACCCGCACCCCCCGCCCCCCTCCATTATGTTTACAAAAATTCTCACTGACAGACAGAGAACGCGCTCGTTATATTATAAGTGGACTAGCGAAAATAGACTCCCTAACGGTCGGCTATTTTTGCTAGGCTGCCGCGTCAGAAATGAAGGCTCACCCGTAAACCGATGGAGTCCCAGTCATATTTCTTGGGTGGTTAGACATTGATTTTCTGTTTCGGACCAAGAATATTTTTAGTTAAAAAAAAAAAAAAAATAAAAAAATTTCGACCCCACCCCAAACATAGAAATATTTTTTAGTTAAGAAAAGAAAAATAAATTGTTTTTGACGCCCCCCCCCCCCAATTTTTTTTATCTGGTCCCATACATATAAATATTTTTAATTAAAAAATTAAAATAAAAATTTTTTGACACCCCCCATTTTTTTTACCCTACTCCATACATAGTAATAATTTCAGTTAAAAGAAGAAAAAAAAATTACCCCCCCCCCCCCCCGCAAAAAGAAAATTTTTTTTACCCTCCCCATACATAGTTAAAGAAAAAAAAAAGGAGGCGCCTCAGACATACCAAATAACTCATGTTTAAATATGCTATTGAAGGCGCCTACGTCATATCAAAGAACCCGTTTTGTTATTCTTCCAAAATGGTTACCCATTTAGTAATGACAGAGATACATGTTGCTTAACTTCAATTTACAATAAAACACTTTGTCTTAACGTAATGTGTGATAATGTAAAAACATCCTCTCACAATGACGTAAGGACTGGAAGGATGAATCAGCAATTTAGTTTTTCCAAAATGGTCAACCCTTTACTAATGGCTGGGATATGCCTTGCTTAACTTTAATTTACAAGAAAACACCTTGTCTTAACAACGTAATGAAAATAAACTATGATAATGTGAAAAAAATCCTTTCACAATGACGTCACTTCCGGAAGTATGAGTCAGCAATTTATTTTTCCAAAATGGTCACCGATTTACTAATGGCTGGGATATGCCTTGCTAAATTTTAATTTACAGCAATACACATTGTCTTAACAACGTAATGAAAATATGATAATGTGAGAAAAAAATCCTCTCAAAATGACGTCACTTTCGAAAAGATGACTTTGCAATTTTAACAGTAGTTGTCATTCAAAGTATGGTTTAAAAAACACGCTGGTTTATGACAAAAATGACTTTAATTAATTGTATAAATAATTTTTATTAATATCACCTTATCGGAAAATATTGTAAATACATATGTAAATTTGATAATAGCAGTTATAAGTGTATATTTGTAAATAAGAATTTAATTGAAGTTGAAAAGGAATGAATTATGTAAATGACAGAACCCGTCTAGTGTCTGAGCGACTTTTTGTAACAGTATATAAGGAAGTAGAAAAAAGTATTAGTTCAAGACTCTTGACACGTTCTTGGGTGGTGAGAAAGAAAAAAAAAATTTGTCACCGAATACTTTTTTTGTTAAAAAGGGAAAAAAAAAATTTTTTTTTTTTTGGCGTGTATATTTTTTTTTTTTTCCTTTTTAAACAAAAAAAGTATTCAGAGACAAATTTTTTTCTCTTTGTCTCACCACCCAAGAACGCGGCAGCCTAGCAAAAATAGACAACCGTTAGGGAGTCTATTTTGGCTGGTCCACTTATAATATAACGAACACTTTCTCTGTCATTCTGTCCGTCCGTCCTGGAGAATTTATGTAAACGAGAGGGGGGGGGGGAGATAATTACTATTTAATTCATTTCAAAGTCGGAAACAAACAAATACCTTGGGCCACATATTAACGACTGAATAAACAATAAATAATTTTCTGGCGTCAATGCCGCGATTCAAACTCACAACCTTGACGCTAACTGCCAAACGCTCTACCCAAACCGCCACTGAGACATAGTTAAAATCTAAATTTAATTTTCTTACTTGAACAAATCGCTTTTTTTTTCACATCTCTCATTTAGCAATAAATGATCGTATAATAATTGTTTTTTATACTTTGGGGTCTGCGTCCAATTTTTTTCAACTTATTCCAGTTACAAATGAATGATCGTATAACTGTTCATTGGAAATACATTGGGGTCTGCGTTCGCTCTCGATTGTTTTAGGGGGGGGGGGGGGATTTCGCCCCCCCCCCCCATTTTTTTTTTTTGCACGAAAAAAAAAATTTTGGCGCGAAAAAAAATAAAAAAGAAAGACAGACAAAGTGCTTGTTATATTATAAGTAGACTAACGAAAATAGACGACTGTTAGGGAGTCTATTTTTGCTAGGTTGCTGCGTTCTTGGGTAGTGAGACATTTCTAGTTTAAAAAAAAAAATTTTTTCACAATATATTTTGTTTAAAAAGGGGAAAAAAACTGTGGGGGGGGGATTCCCACTCCAAAAAAAAATTGAGCGCGAACGCAGACCCCAAACTATATCGAAGAACCAGTTTTGATAAGATCATTCATTGCCAAGTAAAAGAAATGAAAAAAAAAAAAACCATTTGTATAACGTAAGTTGCTAAATCAAAATGGTTTTTATAACTTGCTGCATTTGCTCAGATGGTAGCGTATCGGACAGATTCGTCCAAATTACTCTTTGACATTAAGGTTATGAGTTCAAATCACGACCTCGGCGTCAGAATTATTTATTGTTTATTTAGTCGTTAATATGGTCCCTAATGTATTTCTTATGTTTCTGACTTGGAAATTAATTAAATAGTAATTACCCACCCCCCTCCCGTTTACAAAAATTCTCCAGGACGGACAGACAGACACACAGAGAAGGTGCTCGTTATATTATAAAAGGAGAAAGCCAATAAACGAGAGTCATTTTCCCATAATGCCCACTAAGAAATAATGGGAATCAATTAGCAAAAGACTATCAGTTACCATGCTATTGGTTCTATGACTACAACGCTCTTCAAATTTATATGGTGTTAATTTTTATTTAGATTATAAATGCTTATTATACGAAAGTTAAAATAAGCAGATTTTGAATGGGAACAAAAAAAATTTTAAAAATTAAAATTATTACTAATTTCATTATCAATTCCAAGATAACATGAAATAGCTATTCAATATTATCCTACATACAATAATGGCACTAAAAAAGAACTATTTTAATATGAATATTAATTTATGCCAAAGAATATTAGGATGTCTATTTTCTTTTCTCTATTTCTTGCATAAAGCTAAATGTAAACTTACCAATTGTGATGGCTCGACTGAATTGTTTAGTGTGAACAGCATCCATATCAGAATTTTGGCAAAGTTTCAAGTCGATTAAGTAAACTTCCACTTTACAATGTTTCACAAACATGCCCTGCTCAATAACTTTACGGGCAATTGGTTCCTAGAAAAGAAAAACGTTAAACATTAATGAAATATTAACAAAAAGAGAACATTTCTTCCTAAATGTGAGTGGCCAATGGAAAAAAAAAAAATCTGAAATAGAGATAAATCCCATCACCCACACAAATCTCCCAACCTAGAGGCAATGCCCCCCCCCACCCCCACCAATTTCCCAACCTGTGCATGTGCATGAAATTTAACATAACTCTTTTTTTTTGCTTTGGGAGATTAAGTTTGTGCTAGGTTTTTTTTTTGGTGGGTCATGCTGAAAAGTTAGTAAAAAATAATTACTTACACTACCACCAATCCTAGGCCCGGTATATATTTTTTTTTTTCTTTCCAAATTTTTCAGGGTGTTCATACATACTCGCCTAAAACAACGTGGAATTTTTGTTTATGGGGGGGGGGGGGGTATAGACGAGGGTTAATCTACAATACTTTTTTTTTTCATACTGAACTTACCGACTGTCAAAAAAAAATTTTAAACGTTAAAAATGTTTTGTCCAAGAAATAAACAAAAAGACATTGAAAGAAAGCCCCAAGTGCCCCAGGAAGTCATTCTTTGACGAATCGTTGGAAGTATAGCAAAATTAACATTTCTAGAGAGGGGAAAAGTAAGTAAGACAAGACGAGATGAGACGGAGAGAAGAGAAAGAGAAATTAAACCAAGACAAGGCAGAAATCAGAAGAAAAAAAGAAAAATTAGCTAGTCAAAATCTTATATTGATTTATCAGATCAATTGCTATCGATAAACTCCAAAAATCTGACAAGATAATTTTACATATTAGATAATGAAGAATTCAAAATTTCTAACATTTCAAATAACAGCCGTAACTGAAAAAATATTTGCAATGAGATCAAATAAAAAATTTTTTTAACTTAGCAGTCAAGTGTTTTATGCATTCATCTATTTTTCGAAATAAATGCAAATATAAGCAGAATTTAAAAAAAATTATGAATCTTTATTTAAAGTTACTTAACTAAAGCAAACAAATACAAAAGTTTAAACTATATATTGGGAGAGGGGGGGGGGGGCAGCTTCAAAACTTCATAAATAAAAACTAAAAGTAAAATAAACTATTTGCTAGATTTTCTTTTTTGGCTGTTATAAAAGGAAAAGGAAAATGTGAGTGGCTAATGACAAAAAAAATCTGAAATCGAGACGAATTTCCCAACTTTAAGGCAGGGACTCTCCTCAACCCCCCCCCCCCCCCCCCCCCCCCCCAGTATTCTCCATCGTGATTGTTTGAAATATGGCATAATTAACATTTCCAGAGAAGGGAGGTAAGAGAAGTATAACAAGACGAGATAGAGAGGAAGAGGAAAAGATAAAGTAGGAAAGAGAAAGAAATAAAATCGAGTCACAGCAGAAAGACTTTTTTTTTTATTTATTAAAAAAGAAAAAGGCAGATTTAAGCAGAAATTCCGCTTTTTCTGAATAAAAAAAGCTGAATTCTGTTTTGTAATTCAGAAAAGGTTGAATTCCACTAAAATACGGAGATATCATATTCCTGTAATAAATGTAGTGTAGATAAGACCATTGTTAAAATATATAGTTCCTTTTTGACATATCTAAAGTCCGTCGCTAGATTTGTTTTAGAAAAAAAAAAAAATTGTCGCAGGCTATATATATATATATATATATATATATTAACGAAAATACTCTTGAAACAATCTTTTTTTTTTTTTTTCAAACTTCGCAGAAATGTTTTGTCTTATTTTCTTTTAATGGTATGAAATTTCTACACAAAAATCTATTTAAAAAATCTTTTAGAATTTATAAATTGTTTTTTGTTTGTTTTTTTCTTTCCATTATTTTAATTCAAAAATAATTTATTAATGCTTTAAATGTATTTAATACATTTATAGCATTAATAAATGCAATCCCAATGTGACCCAAGGGGTTTTTACCCCGCCTAATAAAACCGGTATCCTCCGGGCCTGGATTTATGCCGGTCTATTGGAGGTTGCTGGTCCTGTGCAGTTCTAGGAGAGCCACCCTCCCAGGCTTTACCTCCCCTCTTTGGGGAGGAGTAAGTTTATTGCTTACTGTCTGAGGCGCCCCTACCGGGGAATGCCGACGGGGCTGCACAGGCAATTTTTAAATGGCCAGAGCGCTGGCTTATCTAATCCCACTTTCCCGACCTTGTGTCACATCTTACCTTGTGGGAGGTAGATATATAAACCAAATGTGACCAAATTGTATTAACTACAACTAATTAGAAATAAAATGATTAACTAGCAATACACATCGACCAGAAAACGGTTTGGATAATCACAGATTTCAGGGTAGTTCTATTAAAATAGTCATATCTTAAAAACGAAAGCACTTTTAGTCCTCAAAATACCATCATTTTGTTAGGAAATGAATATCCTTTCACGTGCATTCATGAATAATAATATACATAATATATTTTGAAGAGTTTTGAGCAAATAAAGCCAAAAAAATGTTAACGCTATTTTCAGCAATTTATGTCACTTTTTTCACCACTTCGTTTAAAACTCTGGTACCATCCCTCTGTGCGAAATTTCATCCTGAAATTTGGAAATCAATCAGGAGAAGCATCACTTTTAATGTTTGTCAGTGTACAAAGTAAATCGGCTCATTCCTTTTTTTGAAGTGTTAAAAATAGCCGTTAGGGCTCCACGCGTGGCCACGGGACTCAAAATCCATCATTTTTCGGTCCTAAAACATCCTCAAAAGCTATGAATGGATATAGATGGTTAAATCTAATTTAGTACTTTAATTTAGGACCATTTTCAGGCTGTGAAAGGGTTTTCATGAATGTAAAATAGCCAAAAACTAATGAAAAATAGCCCAAATTAGCCAAAATCCTCCGTTAAGCAACCTAATTGGTTCTACAATGGTTATGAATGGGTGTAGATAGTTGAAACCATTGTAATGTCGAAACCATTGCATTGTATTATATTCAAGCAGTTTAATAACAATTATTTTCTTTTGTTTTCAGTTCAGTTTAGTTGAGAAGATAGGATGAGTGGAACAAAGTATCATTACGATGATTGGGTTTTACTTTGCTTGAAAACCTCCCAACTGTACATGAGTGCATTTTGGCCAGAGTTCATCATGCTCCAACTTATGGATCTACAAAACAGAAAGAGCATCTACATCAATTTTCTCTGTGTCTGCTGGCTCACTGGCAAAGAGCATTTGGAAGAGACATTAAACTAACAATAAAAGGAGTGAAAGATAAACTTGATCGATATTTGAGAGAGTACAATAGCAAAGTTCAGAAGGGCCATGGATCGAAGAAGTCAAACTTGATTCAATGGAAGACAAAAAATCACATTCTTTTCAATATTCTGGGAAAGGGTGTTGACGTGGAGACGTTTAATGCAAATGAGAAACAGTTTTTCTTTGATCAAGTTGCACTCAACCGGAAGGTCATAATTGACAATATGCATATCGATGAAGAACATGAATCAATGGTTGTTGAGACGGAGGAAAGGGAGGAGCAAGAGATGGCTATTTCAGTTACAGAGGAAGAAGAAAGGGTTACAATAATGAATAGTACTCTCGACGATAGTGATACTAATATCAATTTTGCTGTGCAGCAGTCAGGGAGGGTATGTACCACAGTCAGCTGTAATGAAGTTGGAGTTCAGACAGATATGACTTTCAATCTCCGTGAAGGAAGCAAAACATTTACTGACTCCATCAAGATTGCACTGGCTGCTTCCTCATCAGCCGCAAACATTTCTCCAGAAGCAGCACGGGTAACATATAAGGTTGCGACTGAGAAACATCTGGGGTTGAACTATGCTCTGAAAGCTGATGTTGAAAAAGATGATGTTGAAATCCTAGAAGAGTCTGATGATATTCCTCTGAATGTACCATGTGTTGCAGTTTGGGACATTCCACTTGGAAGAAATTGGTACATCAGAATCACTAGAAAAAAGGTTGACGAGAACAACTACATGGTGGAGTATCTGGAATGTTTCAACCGTGATTCTGCAAGGCGTTCATGGAGATACCCCCAGATAGATGATGAACAGAACACGAATATAATCCAGATAATTCCATGCAATGTGCTCGGTGTTTGGGACATGAATACACGCCAAACCAAGTTCGAAGTCGAGAATTAGGAAATCATTGAAGGTTTATTTCAGTCGATGTACAAGTAATTGGCTGATCTGTGCAGTTCCCCATGGATTTCCACAACTTCAATTGACTATTTCATGACATTTCATAGCCATTAAGGATGTTTTATTAAATTGACTGCATTATCCACTATTCGGTTTATATGATTCCAGCGGTGTCATTTGGATACGTAGTTTGTGGTGCATTTTTAACCATTTTGGCTGAAATTTGACCCCCATTTCTACCTTGGGGGGCTCCTAAAACCCCAAAACTGGTGTTAAACCTTAGTGTCTTGTCAGTTTCAACTATCTACAGCCATGCATAACCATTGTAGAGGCTTGGGAACCAATTAGGTAGCTTAACAGAGGATTTTGGGAAATTTTGGTTATATTTCACTAGTTTTTGGCCTGCACTTCTGAATTTTGCAAAATTTTCAAAATGTTTGATTGTTTAGTGTTATTTATGTATAAATGAACACAAAAAAATACTACTCGCATGAATCTGAAATTTTCACCCATTACGTCCCACCCCTATTTATAGAAACACAAGGCGATTTTTGTTTATTTTCATTCTAGAACAAATTTTAAAAATATGAATATAGAAAATGTTCTTACAGTTTAGTTAGAGCTATTCTGTTATCAGAATATAATTAATTTAGTTAGAGCTATTCTGTTATCAGAATATATAATTAAAACAATCCCAACCCACCTGGCATTGCGACATAAGCTATTAACATTGCAATTTCTTTCTCACATACTTCTGGTCAAATCTTTAAAATATTTATATGGTTGAAAAGATAAGAAAATAATCTTTGTAAATATATAACTTTCATATGCTTTTATCCATTGCATTAGTTTCTAACAGCGAATTCAAACGGTATTTTGCTTCGAACAACCAAAAATGCAAAACATGTTTTTTTTGTTTTTTTAACTTATTTTTACACGTTCGTTTGTTTTGCAAAATAAAAGTGGCAAATCTATATCAATTTTCTTGAAATTTTATAGACAGTTAGAAGACATTGAACTACAATTAGGAATTTTATTTTTACTTCTGACTTCTTATTTTGGGGGTACATAATCAACCTTCAACATGACATGTATCGAACATTTAAAAATTATTTTTCATACCCCAATTAGTAAATAAATTAATCTTATCTTTTTATGAATTAAAATTATAATTGTAAGCTGTTTTGTCTTTCGGTAATAGTAATTTTAAATTACCTTATCCGAAAAAATATTGTTCTTTTTTTGAGCGCAAGTCAACAATGGCTGCTAGTATTGCTGATATAACAATCAATCAGCAGCAGCTAACAAACTAGTCTTGTAAAGCTTTGTAAAATTCGTTTACGAACTTCTTTTGAAAATAAGACAAAAATACTTTCTGTGCTTAAAAAAGTTAATCCTATTTGGTTCTTTTATAAAAAATACTTCCAGAAATACTGGTTTTCACTCAACTTTCGAACTTCTAGTAGTAATGACTTTCTAGTCGCCAATTTAAAAAAAAACAAATTAAGATTCTACTTTTTTAGGCGATTACGTGTGAACACCCTTAAAGTCTTGGCAAGAAAAAAATAAAAAATAAATAATAATAATTTAGAATTTAGAGTGTGGAGATCAGTTTCGCATATAAATTTAATGTAAAATGACTTCCGATTTCCCGGCTATTCTTGCCTTTTAGTGAAATTTATAAAATAAATAATTACTCTACCACTAACTCTAGGTACGACTGACAAGCCCACCTCCTAAAAATGTCTTCTTGAACGTATTGTACCATTAACCTTAAATATGAGTGGCAAGCCACCCCCTAAAAGAAACCCTTAACCCTAACACTAAGCCCATTAAAACCACACAATTGTCTAAGGAAAAAATAAAAAAAGGAAAAAAGCAGATGCCCATCAAAAAAAAAACAAAAAAACGCACAGGATTTATTTTCCATAGAAAAATATTGATTAATGCCCTAAAATGCTAGAATGACCCGGAAATGGTGAATTATTCTACATTAAATATATGTGAAACTAATCCCCCACTCTAAATTAATTGTTTTTTTTTTTCTTTCTGCTAAGTTTTCAGGGTGTTCACACTTAATTGCCCCTGGCCCTACCACTAACCTGAAGTTTAAGTGGTAAGCGCCCCCCTCCTCCCACAAAGACCCTCATAATCGTCTAAAAAAAATTTAAAAAAAAAAAAAAAAAAAAAAAAAACGCATAGGATTTAGCTCCCATAGGAAAAATAATGAACTGGCCTAAAATGCTAGAATGGCCTTGAAATGGGAGATTATTTTATATTTAATCATGTGAAACTGATCCCCACTCTAAATTCTAAGTTAATTGTTTTTGTTTTTCTTTCTGCCAAGTTTTTCATCATCATCAACCGGTTTATTTGTCGAATCAGGCCACAATTAATCCTCTGATGAGGGTGGGGCCTGATTGTCTAGTCTCAAAATCGAAGTCTTCCTCTCCACTCCTGTCTTTGGCAAGGCTTGATGGAATCCATACCCATGGCCTTCCTATCACATTTGACTACGTCCTCCCAAGTCAACTTGGGTCTGCCAGTGGTGATGTTCTCTGCTGGCACATTCAACTGTCGGACTTTAGCAATCCAGCCATCGCTACGCTCAATGTGACCCAACCAACGCAGTCTGTTCTTCCGCATGATGTCCGCAAGGCTTTTCAAGTTGACCTGTGAGAGCAGGGATTCAAAAGAAACGTACTGTTCAGGCCTCACCAAACAGATCCATCTGACCATTGCCCTGTCATTACGGCGCAGCTTCCTTAGTATGCCAGCAGAGACAGCCCAAGTTTCTGAGCCATACAACAGCACACTTCTGACACATGAGGAGTATACACGCCCTCTCGTAGTTGTTGGCAGGTGTTTGTTTGTCAGAATTGGTAGCAGCTCTCTAAACTTTTTCCAGGCACACTTGCAACGTGTAGCTGCCGCGAGTTCACAGCCTCCACCTGATGACAGCACATCTCCAAGATAACAAAAGTCTGTCACTACTTCCAGCTTGTTGTCACCAGTATCCATCTCCGTCAGTGGTCTGCCATCTATTGGTCTTGCCGTGCCGGTGCAACGAAAGCACTTAAAGTGAGGATCTGCTTTGAGAGAGCCCTTTATGCTACTGCACCTTTTGTGGACCCAACCTGAACAGTGAGTGCAGATGATTGAGTTGCTGCCAGTTCCTTTCAGACATACAGCACACAGGTATTTTCCTGTTTTCTGTAGTAAGCTGAGGTTTGGACCTGCAATCATGACCTTAGTTTTACTCATGTTGACAGACCTTTCTCCTCCATGCTACTCTTCCATCTATCCAGACGTTCCTTGAGTGACTGAAGTGAAGTATCAATGATCGCTAGGTCATCGGCATATAGCAGCTCCCACGGGCAGCCAGTATGGAATTCCAGTGATAGAGCCTCGAGTACAATGATGAATAGAAGGGGACTATTACTTCCAACCTCTGTATATCTCACTTATCTCTTTGAAATCCAACTTCAAAGTGAACGTTGTCAAAAACAACAAATCAACCCTCTTTTATCTCCAACCAGGAGCATCTCATTTACATATCAGGTGGTCACATTGCAGGCATATAAAGAGACAAGGCAGCCATTTTTGCTTCTTTCTTCTTCATTCATTTACTTCCACGACCGACCCATTGAACTATGCACACATGCTAGTTAGGTAAGTCCCGCGTTTCCCTACACTCTCTCATGATCACACACAGGGCAGGGGGGTGGCCGTCGTTGTCGAGTACTTCTTCGAAGAATCGGGGGCAGCACTTCCTCATTGCCATCTTCCTCATTACCACCGTTATTGCCACCAATCTGTTCCATTATCTCCTCTCGTGGTTCCCTATGCGGTGTTTCACAATCAGGGCATGGGGGCAGTATCCGTCTTTGTCGGGTACTCCTTCGAAGAACCGAGGGCATCACTTCCTCGGTCCCATCTTCCTCAGTATGTTCCATCATTCCCTCATCTGGTTCTGTAGGTAGTGTTTCTACGCTCACCGGTAGGGGTAGTAGGCAGTCAGGATCATCCCTGAACTGTATGTGATCTTCCTCGTTATCCTCAGAATCAGGCGAGGTATAACAGGGGCGGATATCTTTTACATGCCGTGGTACACCATCAATCAACATGGTCTGAGGACTTATGATTTTATCTATTTTTCCTCTGCAAAATTTTTCAGTGCACCTAGCATTTGGGGGTTTCACCCAAACACTGTCTCCCACTTGATATGGTGTATTGACAACGCCAACCTCTGATGGCGTGACATCAATACCTTTTATACGCTGTTCATAGCGGTAAATCCCATTAGCTGGGGCAGTTTCTGGTGTTGCATCGTCCTTTGGTGTCATATTATACCAGTACACCGCTTCTGGAATAGAACACTGTGTCCTGGCCGCAATTCTTTTAATGGTGCGGTGACACCGCTCCGCTATACCGTTACCTTCGGGAAAATATGCGCATCGGTAACGCATTCTAATCCCCCATTCCTGCGTGAATTTCTGAAATTCTTGACATCGAAATGTAGTGGCGTTATCAGTCAGAATTTCAAGCGGGGCACCACGTTCAAAAAAGACAGCTCTCAACTGTCGTATAATGCTAAATGCATCCTGTCGTGTCAACAGGCGCCATATTGTGAAACGTGTTGGTCCACAATCTGTCATGGTCAAAAAGTGCTTGCCCTCATAATGCGTTATGTCCATTCCTACTCGATACCAGTTGTCCTCCACCTCAAGCTTTCCTTTTTGCCATTGGGATGGTGCCGGATCAATTCGCTGACACTCTTCACACGAGCGTATAGCTGCCTTGATTGATGCTCTTGTAGTTGAAGGACACACTCTTCGGACAAAATATGTTGTCCTCCGAATTCCGGGATGTCCACTCTGCTGATGTATCGTACGGATCTGGTCAGGTGTCAATTGATCTGTTACGGTCGCGCATGTCTGTTGTGGAGGATCAGATCCCTGCCTCATTACATCAATCCACCTCTTTGGTACTCTCGTCAGGCTATCAGCCAAATTCTGCATTGACAAAACTAAAGTGATGTCCACCTGCAAGCTGTATTCGTCAACTAGACGCTTTATTATTTCCAGTCTCCTACGTACTAACATCTCACTTGCCGCTCTAGTCTTAACCCGGGCCTTCCCAGTTAAAGTGTCGGTCAACCAGTGGTAAACACACAATAAGTCAGTGTGAAGATGCACAACCTTGGCCTGCCATTGCAATGCAAGATTAAGCCCTTTTAACGTGGCATCGAGTTCTGCCAAATTTATATGCTGGGCATCATTTTTCGGACGAAGCCAGCACGCATCTTCCACGACAGCTCCTAATTGTTCCAACACGACACCTGTAGCCAGTGAACTTGCGTCAACCCATGCATTCACTTCGTTTCCAGATACTTGCCACTCACCCTGGGCAGGATCGTTCCTATGTACTCTGGACAACGTTTCAGCCATCATTTGCCGGAGAGCATTATCATCCACCATGTCATCCCATCCTGTGGTTACTGCAGTTACTAGTCGTTTTAACACTCCTGTTGCCGATCGGAGCCATCCACAAACAGGTAGATGTCCTACTAATTTACCGCAAATAGAAAACACAATGCGTCTTGTCAATACACTGGGTAACTCTGGAATTGCGCTCACTCGCTTCCATCGCAAAGTATTGCCCTTCTCATAGACCTCTAGCCCTAACACGGGCGCCCCATCCTTTAGGCGCTTAGGGTCTTTGCTTATTAACCCAAACGATTCCAGTTTTGTTCGAACCACATCTGCAGACATTATATCCTCATCAATGTAAATGTCATCAATATAAGCTGAAGCAGCTTTTGCTGTGGTCTCATCCTGCATCAAAACAGCTTTAATAATAGCTGTCATTATTAAGGGTGCTACATTCAGGCCAAAACCTAAACGTGTCAAACAATATCATTTTCCCTTGATTATCACCGTCTGAAATGGCCATAATGACTCATGGACACGTATCTGCAGGTAGGCTCTCTTCAAATCCAACAGTGCTACATTACTCCCTTTCTGACGCCACTCTCGTAGTCTAGCAGCGCACACATCTGCATTTCCAGTGAAAGCATCAACGTGGTGATTCAATTCTCGGTAATCCATTACGGGTCGAATTTTGTCTTTAGTAGGTTGTTCAACAGCCATGAGCGGAATTAATCCTTTGGGTGGTCCCAGACGTTCCTGTGGGTACGGTATTAACCATCCGTTTTCAATCCATATCTGAAGTTCTTCTTCATATGCGGCCCTATTCTTTGTGGAAACTTCATACTCTGGAATGGTGTTGCACAGTCGATCTGGTGCCTGGCTCATAGTTCATTTCCACTTTGCAGTCCACGCCTTTTCGTTGTCGTCAAACGTAGCACAGAAGTCCTTTTCTTCAATAGACACGGCTGCACAGACTTCTTTCCCTTCTCCAAGCATTACACCTCCAGTCGCTGTGATTATGACGCCTCCTAGTGCTTGTATCGCATCAATTCCAAGTAACATGTCATAGCCAAGGGGTTTTTCTTGCATCACCAGAACATCAACTTTGGCTGTGTCACCCTTCTCAGTACAAATCGTGACTGTCCCTTCACCACAACATGCTCGGGATAAACCATTGATTGTCATAATACCGACTGGTTTCTCCCGCCACATCCGACAGTAATGTGCACTAACTATAGACCGGGAACACCCCGTGTCTATGAGTGCTGAACACTTCACATCATCGATTTTAACGCCAATGACCGGTAATCCTTTGTTTATTGGTTGGCAAGGGGCAAGGGTGGCGATAGTACCTTGCCCCCAACCTCGTTTCCCGAACAGTTGCGAGATATGTGCCCAAACTTATTGCAGCGATAGCACTGTACCGTTCTCTGTTCTCGTGGATATACACACCTCCTATCACTTCGGCACTCCTTAGCAAAATGATTGATTTCCCCACATTTATAGCACACTGGGCCTACACGCTTATTACTATCTGGGAGAGAATCTACCTTGCCTCCATGTGGTTCGACTGCTGCATGTTGAATACTAGTTGCTGCTGCAATTGGCTCATGTTCCTTGCAGATGTTTCGAGCTCGGGCTAATAACTCGTCCGTTTTCAATTCATCAATTCGTGACGATGTCCGCCACAGTCTGCTGACCTCCTCAGGTAAGCCTACTAAAAATGCACATCTTAATATCTTATCGCTGACTCCACCAAATGGTACCGACAACTTTCGTAGGTCAGCTAGGTACACGTCAACCGTTTCCCTGGCCATGCAACAAACGGATCTGTACCAAATGCTGTATACAGGCCATGTTTGATTGTAACCCAGTCTGGTTCATCCCCGAGTTGCTGGTAGACTGCATAGGCCCCTCCGATTAACCTCAAAGGAATGACTGTGGCTGGTTCTTTAATTCTGCACAGTGTACAGATCTTCTCAGCCTTTTCAACCCATTCAACAACAGACGGTCCAGCGGTAGATCCATCAAACTCAGGTATCAAGCGAAAATCGAATTTGTCCATTTTCTGCCTTTCGAGTCACCACACACCAAGTGCCGAAATAGCTTATTACTTCCAACCTCTGTATATCTCACTTATCTCTTTGAAATCCAACTTCAAAGTGAACGTTGTCAAAAACAACAAATCAACCCTCTTTTATCTCCAACCAGGAGCATCTCATTTACATATCAGGTGGTCACATTGCAGGCATATAAAGAGACAAGGCAGCCATTTTTGTTTCTTTCTTCTTCATTCATTTACTTCCACGACCGACCCATTGAACTATGCACACATGCTAGTTAGGTAAGTCCCGCGTTTCCCTACAGGGACTTAAGACAGATCCCTGATGGACGCCTACTCTAACCTCAAATTCGTCGCTGTAGCTGTTACCGACTCGTACCCGACTACGTACATTGGTGTACATAGACGTTATCACCTGAACCAACCACTCAGTAACACCCAGCTTTCGCAGGGCCACCAGATGACCCTTCTGGGGACACGGTCAAAAGCTTTCTCCAAATCTACAAATGCCATGTACAGTGGTTTGTTTGCTGCTAGATGTTTCTCCATGACTTGGCGTATGATGAAAATTGCATCTGTGGTGCTCCTACCGGGCATGAAGCCAAATTGCATATCAGCAATCTGTATTTGTTGTCTGATCAGCTGTTCAACAATTCTTTCCAGGACTTTCATGACCTGATCAATGAGCTTGAGTCCACGGTAGTTACCCCTGTTTAATGCATCGCCTTTACCTTTGTACAGACTTACTATAATGCTGTCTTCCCATTCCTTAGGTATGCATCCTTCTCTGATGATGGCTTCAATCAGTTCATGCACCAAACTGGCCCCTAGTTAACCGGTTGGTTTGAGCATCTCAGCAACTATACCAGATGGCCCAGCTGCTTTATCAGCTCCCATTTTACGGATTGCTTCAGTGATCATCTTCTGGGTAATGGGGGTACTAGGACCTTCTATAGGAGGTTCATAAGTCAGCTCATCGGGGTTCCATGGAAATTCAACGTTCAGCAAGCGTTCGTAGTGCTGTTTCCATGACTGTTTTTTCGCTTCATCATCCAATGAGAGTTCACCAGAGTCGTTCCTTATAGGTTTTTCACCCAAGACATCTTGATTGTCACGGCGCATCTGTTTTGCGAGCTTGTAAATGTCACTTGACTTGGGATTTATTTTGAGAAAAATCTCTTTATCGCCCTCTGACTTAGCGTGGTGTACAGCAGCTTTAGCAGCACACTTGGCTCCATTGTATGCTTCCCTACTACCTCCTGTTTTCCATCGCCTCTTCTCTCTAACAGCTTGATCAACAATCTCATTCCACCACCAGGTTTGTTTCCTCCAATTGTGCTTGGATGACACTCCACACACCTCCGTCGCTGCATCATTCAATCCATCCTTGAGCCTCTTCAACACTCACTGCCCGTGTATCACGATGTGAAGAAACAAATCTCTCAGCAAATTTAGCCTGAATGATTGGATCCTTCAGCTTCCAGTTTTATGCGTGGTGCAAACTTGTGTTTGCATTTGCGGGAAGCTTCTGCCTTGAGATCACATAATAGCAGATTATGTTTAGATACACATTCTTCACCCAGGCTGACTGACATTTGTGACACGTCTCCTGAAGCTGCGGCGGAATAGTATGTAGTCTATCTGGGTCATGATTCCTCCAGATTGGTATGTAACTAGGTGTTTAGGCCTCTTTTCGAACACCGAGTTGCCAATCACTAGATTATTAGCAACAGCAAACTCGAGTAGTCTTTCTCCTCCAGCATTCCTCATACCAATAGCATGTCCACCATGTACTTCTTCATAACCGCAAGGAGTGGAACCAATATGTCCATTCCAGTCACCACACACAAACAGTTCCTCAGCACTAGGTACAGTCGCCACTAGGCTCTGCAGCTGCTCGTAGAAGTTGTCCTTTGCTTCCTCGCCGAGTCCAACTTGTGGAGCGTAGATGCAAACAATGGCAAACACTAACTTTCCAACAACAAGACGAACAAATATTATCCTGTCGGATATTCGCTTCACCTCAAAAACTTTCTCCCACCACTTCTCTGCCACCAATATTCCCACTCCACCTGTCCCTTTATCATTCCCAGACCAGTAGAACTTGCAGTTGGTATCTCTCCCGACTATTTTTCTCACACCTTCATTTCTCCATCTCGTCTCTTGTAAACAACACAAGTCAATCTTCTTTCTGGATATTGTCTCCACCACCTCATTTGCCTTTCCTCGCATGGTTCCAACATTCAGAGATCCAATGCGAAAAAGTTCTGGATGTTCGTATGATTTGCCATAGCCAAGCCCTGAAGATCCACGCATCCTGGGATCTACGAAGCCCAAGACACTACCAGCAGCATTAGTGCTACTGGCACTGCCTTTCTTTTTTCCTGCTTTATTTCGACTAGACATTGTATTTAAGGCAATTTTACGGCTGGATGCCTATCCTTTACCAACTTGAACACTTTTGGCAGTCCAAGACCTCAACCGTTCACATCTAACTAGGGCTGATGTCGTTTCCACTTAAGCATGTACAAATGTCATACATTACCTGTCAGTTGCTTATCAAGATGTTGTTGGTGAAGTATAAAACAAGAATTCCACTTGTATGAACAAAATAGTGACACATTTAGTTTCGATTTTGTTTTCAAATCTTCGACGCGACCGTTTGAATTGAAATTATCTGATGTTATGGAAAATATTTCCTTCTTAGTTTCGATTTTGTTTCCAAATCTTCGACGCGACCGTTTGAATTGAAATTATCCGATGTTATTGAAAATATTTCCTTCTTAGTTTTGATTTTGTTTTCAAATCTTCGATGCAACCGTTTGAATTGAAATTATCCGATGTTATGGAAAATATTTCCTTCTTAGTTTCCGGGTGTTAACATGTAATTGCCTAAATAAAAAAAGTAGAATCTCATATTTTGGGGAGGCAAGGGGGTGAGTTATCGGAAGGTGTTAATCTACAATAATGCCAAAGAAATATTGCAATATATTCATTTTTAAACAGTCCTAGTATTAGATTTTAGTTTCTTGTACATAAAATGTATTACAATTCAACTTTGAGTTTTCTAACTAGCAATACGCATGAAAAAATTTAAATGGCTTAAAATATCTCAATAATGGCATATATAGAAAGAGCTTGATGATCTAAAAAAGAATCTTTTTAAATTTTTTAAATCTGACTAAAAATAAGGAAGTTATGACTATTTTTGTGCTTCACACAATTGGATATTTTCCCCTCTTTAAGACCATATGCGTTTCGTCACATTTTTTACACTAATTTTTACGTAAAAATGTTATATCTTTGTTAAAATACAAGATTAAGCAATGAAATTTACCATATAAGTGTATTTTTGTACAAGGAATCAGAATGTGCCACTGAAAATCTCCAGAAATTAATGGTTTCCAAGTAATCTGCACTAAGTGCACATAAATATGCTGCAATACTTTAAAAATTCCATGTATCCATTAAAAGAAAGAAGTTAGAAAACTCAAAGTTGACTTGTAATACATTTTATGTACAAGAAACTAAAATCTAATACAAGGACTGTTTAAAAATGAATATATTGCAAGATTTCTTTGGCATTATTGTAGATTAACACCTTCCGCTAACTCACCCCTTACCTCCCCAAAATATGAGATTCTACTTTTTTTTATTTAGGCAATTACATGTTAACACTCTGAAAAACTTGGCAGAAAGAAAGAAACAAAAACAATTATTTTAGAATTTAGAGTGGGGATCAGTTTCACATAAAATAATCCCCCATTTCAAGGCCATTCTAGCGTTTTAGGACAGTTAATTATTTTTTCTATGGAAGATAAATCCTGTGCGTTTTTCTTGTTTTTTTTTCTTTTTTTTCGACGATTATCAGAGTCTTTGTGGGAGGAGGGGGGGCTTACCACTTGAACTTCAGGTTAGTGGTAGGGCTAGGGGCAATTAAGTGTGAACACCCTGAAAACTTAGCAGAAAGAAAAAAATACAATTCATTTAGATTAGTTTCACATATATTTAATGTAGAATAATTCACCATTTCCGGGCCATTCTAGCGTTTTAGGGCATTAATGAATTTTTTTCTATGGCAAATAAATCCTGTGCGTTTTTTTTTATGGGGTCTGCTTTTTTATTTTTTTATTTATTTATTTTTTTTAAACGATTATGTTTGGTTTTAATGGGCTTTTTTGTAGGATTAGGGCTTCCTACTCGGACTTAGGGCTATTGATAAGGTTAAGGAAGGGGTTTTGTTTTGGATGGAGGTTGCCATTCGGACTTAGTGTTAGGGTAAAGGGAGTTTTTTAGGGGGTGGCTTGCCACTCATATTTAAGGTTAATGGTACGATACGTTCAAGAAGGCATTTTTAGGAGGTGGGATTGTTAGTCGTACCTAGAGTTAATGGTAGAGTAATTATTTATTTTATAAATTTCACTAAAAGGCAAGAATGGCCGGGAAATCGGAGATCATTTTACATTAAATTTATATGCGAAACTGATCCCCCACTCTAAATTCTAAATTATTTTTTGTTTTGTTTTTTATTTTTTTCGCCAAGACTTTAAGGGTGTTTACACGTAATCGCCTAAAAAAGTAGAATCTTAATTTTTTTTTTAAATTGGCGACTAGAAAGTCATTGCGACTAGAAAGTCATTACTACTAGAAGTTCGAAAGTTGAGTGAAAACCAGTATTTTTTAAAGTATTTTTTATAAAAGAACCAAATAGGATTAACTTTTTTAAGCACAAAAATATTTGTCTTATTTTTACAAACCTTTACAAGACTAGTTAGCTGCTGTTGATGTTATATCAGCAATACTAGCAGCCATTGTTGACTTTCGCTCAAAAAATGGACACTATTTTTTCGGATAAGGTAATTTAAAATTACTACTACGGAAAGACAAAACAACATACAATTATAATTTTAATGCATAAAAAAAGATAAAAGATTAATTTATTTACTAGTTGGGTACGAAAAATGTAACATTTTTTATATTCATGTTTTAAAATTTTTCAAATTCGTTCTAGAATGAAAATAAACAAAAATCGCCTCGTGTTTATAACTGCTATTACTGCAGCTACTACAATGTTTTTCAAACTATAAATAGAAAACGCCTTTTTTTTCCGGATAGGGTCATGAAATATCAGGACTACCAAAAGAGAACACATATATACAATTATAATTTTAATGCATAAAAAAGTAAAATGATTGATTTACTTACTAATTGGACGACAGAAATGTATTTTTCAAAAATGTTCGACCGACGGCGAGTTGAAGTCTTATTTTTAAAATTTCAAAAAAATGAATGAGCCGAATTACTTCGTACACCGACAAACATTAAAAGTGATACTTTACCTGATTAGTTTCCAAATTTTAGGACGAAATTCCACATACAGCAATGGTACGAGACTTTTAAACGAAGGGGGGGGGGGTTAAAAAAAAAGTAACGTAAATTGCCGAAAATAGCGTTAACATTTTTTTGCCTTTATTTGCTCAAAACTCTTAAAAATATATAATGTATATTATTATTCATGAATGCACCTGAAAAGAATATTCATTTCCTAACAAAATGATGGTATTTTGAGCACTTAAAGTGCTTTAGTTTTTAAGATATGACTATTTTAATAGAACTACCCTCAAATCTGCGATTATCCAAACAGTTTTCTGGTCGATGTGTATTGCTATTCTAACTTCTTTCTTTTAATGGATACATGGTATTTTTAAGATATTGCAGCATATTATGTGCACTTAATGCAGATTACTTTGAAACCATTAATTTCTGGAGATTTTCAGTGGCACATTCTGATTCCTTGTACAAAAATACACTTATATGGTAAATTTCATTGCTTAATCTTGTGTTTTAACAAAGATATAACATTTTTACTGAAAAATTAGTGTAAAAAATGTGATGAAATGCATATGGTCTTAAAGAGGGAAAAATATCCAATTGTGCGAGGCACAAAAATAGTCATAACTTCCTTATTTTTAGTCAGATTTAAAATTTTTTTAAAGATTCTTTCTTAGATCATCAAGCTCTTTCTATATATGTCATTGAGATATTTTAAGCAATTTAAATTTTTTCATGTGTATTGCTAGATTAACATGATTTCAATGAAGAAATACTTTTTTGAACATTTAAAAATAGGGGTGGGACGTAATGGGTGAAAATTTCAGATTCATGCGAGTAGTATTTTTTTGTGTTCATTTATACATAAATAATACTAAACAATCAAACATTTTGAAAATGTTTGATTGTTTAGTGTTATTTATGTATAAATGAACACAAAAAAATACTACTCGCATGAATCTGAAATTTTCACCCATTACGTCCCACCCTGCTAAAATAAAAATAAAAAAATAAATAAATAACATTGTGTGATAAGATTCATTTAAATATAAAAAAATTTTAAATACATTTTTCCAAAATAGTTTTCTTTTCTAGTATTACAATATCTAGGAATGAACTGTGAAGCACTTGTCACAATATTGAGGGAAATATTTCAATTCAATATAAAACTGTAAACAATGAAATTGTTCTTCAGTTGCATAAATATTTAAGATCAGGTCTTAACCGTGTCATAAATATTATACAGACTTAACAGAAATAAATCCACTGACTTGATGCTCAAGAAATTAGTGCTACGGATTTGTCACTTTAGAAAAAATGAAAAAGGGTTGTCCCTTTGGCTAGGAGCAAAGTGTAGTATCTGTTCTAATACTATACTTTATCTTTCTGTCCTAGGTAGAGCTGAATTTTCCCTACATTAAAAACCGACCTTATGTCCAACTGTACCCTCTAGGAGAGGAAAGTAAATAGGAACTAAAATGAGCCAAAACCTTCTACAGTATAAAGCAAAAAAAAAAAATACATCAAATTGGAATTACATTATCAAATGGGAATTATCTCAAAACACAAATTGGAAAAACTGTCAACAGGGGAAATTAACTTCACAGAAACAATCTGCAGTATTTGCATGAGTGTGAGAAAATCATAACAAAAGGTACACATTTCAAGATTGTTTAAAAACTTAACACTCAAAAAATTAAATGAGAACAATTAGAGTTGAACAATAAATATTTAAAACAACTTGGTGAAAACAGCGAGATTCTCTTAATGAAGTTTTAAAAAGTTACAAAGAGATAAACAGTAAATTGTTAGAGAAACATGAATTTATTCAAGTCATGGACATACAATTAAAAAAAAAATAGATTCAGATAGAATAAAATGAAAACTTGTCAGCTCAAATTGGCAAGAATGTCAAAACGAAGGAAAAAGATGGAAGTTGCACAAATAATTTTAAAATGTCTGGATAAGAAATTGCCACACAAAAGCTATCACAAATAATAATGTGTTAATCAAAGCACTTATTTGCCAAAGAACTTAAAAGAGAATGATTTGCCAAGCTGTACAACTGTCTAGACCATTTTCTTGCCAATGAAATTGTTGAATCAAAACATTGGGGACTAAACAGAGATGGTACCACAAGAGGGAAGCAAAAGATTGTTGAAACCTCAGTCACACTAATTAGTTTAGGTTTTACAGGGTTTCCAGAGAAACAACAAGTGGAATTTACAATGTGACAAAAGACTATCTAACGGAACTTGCTAATATATATAGTGCAAACAAGCCCACCAATTCTGAGCAATATATGAAATCAATATTGAAATGATTGGTATTTTGTATGAGTGCGTAATGAGAAGAAAGCAAGCCAACTTCTATCGGAATGGACAGAAGTGATGGTGAAAGGTGAGGATGAAAATATGGATCCAAGTTTTATCCCGAGTTTCCATTGCATGACACGTGTACTTTTGAGATTCCATGTAAAAACCTTCAGCTGTATGAGAAGACACTTGCGGATAAGCAGGGTCAACTTGAAGACTTTCAATTTTCGACTCATGAAAAGTCTCCAGTAGATCTTGTAGAAAGAGTCGTAAAGACGACGACTAATGAATTTGATTTTGATGACCTGGACCATAGTTAGCAAAGATGACAAAGTGCTTCAATGCATCATTATGCATCTGTTCAATTAGTGAAACGTAACTATCCCAACATAGCAAAATGTTGCATATCATTCGATATTCGTTATAGAGGAATGACGGCAGCAAGAAAAGGGGGGAAAAGATCTGTGAAAAGCATTTACAGAACGAAAAGACTGACAAGAAATAGTAACAGAAAAGAGGAAGATGACAAGTGAGAAACATCTGCAAGAAAAAAATGGTGTTGGTATGCCGCCGGAACATGAGGCATGATTAGACAATTAACTCAACATATAGTTTATGAATTACTAAGTATCATTAACTAGTGACTACATAGATGTGGCATACCAGAGGGATTCTGGTAGAGTATCTAATCAATGTTGTATAGTGTGGTTCATAGCAGCATCACAGAAAGAAGTATATTGTCTTGCACATCGTCTCCAGATGGAGACGATGTGCAAGATGTAAAGACAAAATTTATTCTGAAAATTGGTTTGGTCCCAGAATACTTAAGTTCCGGGAGATTATAAAAAAATTCCACATGAAAGCATAAAAGATTTTTATGTAAAGTTTTCTGCTTTATATTTTTGAAAAATATATAAACTAAAAGTACGGATTCATTCGTACATTGAATTTTCATTTGCATGAACGAGTCTCAAAACAAATCCATATAACTACAAAAGAATGTAATTTTATGATGCATTTTATTATTTGATGGAAATATTTATCGATATTTTTTCCTTTTTATCTAAAGACTAGCAGGGCTACCCGGCGTTGCTCGGGGTCATAAAAACATATAATTGAAGAAAAATCGCGTGTGTAACATCTTTATATTAAAACTTCTATTTCTGTCCCTCTCTCTATAGCCGTCTCTTTATCTTTCTACTTTTCTCTTCGCTGGTCGCCCCATTCCACCGCTACTTTCTAATTTTGCCTTTTGCGAAAGCTGTTTCTTCCCCACCATTTCATCCTACGTTTCCCAGGGCAATAGTATGACTTATTTCTATAAAAAGTACCACCCCTGTCTGCGCCTTCTATATAGGTACTTATCTCCGCCCCGGTGTTCATACTATATACGTATCTATTGCCACCCCGGTGCGCATACTATATACGTACCTATCGCCGCCCCAGTGCACATAATATATACATACCTTTCGCAACCCCGGTGCAGATACTATATAAGTACCTATCGCCGCCCTGGGTGCAGATACAATATAAGTACCTATCGCCGCCACGGTGCAGAAGCTAAATACGTACCTATCCCCGGCCCGGTGCAAATGCTAAATACGTACCTATCGCTGCCCCGGTGCGAATGCTAAATACGTACCTTTCGCCGCCCTGGTGCCCGTTATATATATGTACCTATCGCCGCCCCACTGCGCGTGCTGTATACGTACCGATCGCCGCCCCAGAGCGCATGCTAAATACATACCTATCACCGGCCCGGTGCACATGCTATATACGTACTTTTTGCCGCCCATGTGCACATGACATATACGTACCTATCGCCACCCCTGAATGCTAAATAGGTACCTATCGCCACCCCTGAATGCTAAATAGGTACCTATCGCCGCCCCGGTGTGAATGCTTAATATGTACCTATCGCTGCCCTGGTGTGAATGCTAAATACATACCTATCGCCCACCCGGTGCGAATGCTGACTACGTACCTATCGCCACCCCGTTGCGCATGCTATATACGTACCTATCCCCGCCCCACTGTGCGTGCTATATACGTACCGATCGCCGCCCCGGAGCGCATTCTAAATACATACCTATCACCGGCCTGGTGCACATGCTGTATACGTACTTATTGCCGTCCATGTGCACATGCTATATACGTACCTATCAGCGACCCAGTGTGCATACTACATATGTACATATCGGTACCCCTATGCACTACTATATACGTACCTATTGCCACTCCAGTGCACATACTATGTATATACCTATCACCGGCCCGGTGCGCATACTATATTTGTACCTATCGCCACCCTAGTGCGCATACTATATTTTTTGGGCACTACCCAAGAAAACTTTTTTTCATCCTACTTAGAAATATTTTTAATTTAAAAGAAAAAAACAATTTAACCCCCCTCGAAAGAAATTTTTTTTTTACCCTTCCCCATACATAGAAATATTTTCAGGTAAAGAAAGAAAAAAAAATTTCCGAGGTGCCTCGGTCATATCAAAGAACACTACTGCAGAAGCCTCCGGGTGCTGGGTCCTATACTGTAGAAGTACCCCTGGCCGCTATACTGCAGAGCACCCATGGTCCCTATTCTTCATAGGCCTTCGGGTCCTATATTGTAGAAGCACCCCCGGTACTGGATCCTATATTGTAGAAAAACCCCTGGTCCCTATACTGGAGAAGCACCCCTAGTCCCTATACTGGAGAAGCACCCATTGTCCCTATTCTGCAGAAGCCTCCGAGTCCTAAATTTAGAAGCACCCTGGTGCTGGGGCCTATACTGTAGAAGCACCCCTGGTCCCTATACTTTAGAAGCACCAACATTCCTGGGGGGGGGGCGTCATACCTTAGAAGCATCAACATTTGTGGGGACCGTTATACTTTAGAATGCACCAAGGTTTCTGGGGAGGGACCGTTATACTTTAGAAGCACCAATATTTCTAGGGGCCGTTATACTTTAGAAGCACCAACATTCCTGTTGAACGTAATACTTTAGAAGCATCAACATTCCTGGGAACCATTATACTTTAGAAGCAACATTCCTGTGGGACCGTTATACTTTAGAAGCACTAATATTTCTAGGGACGGTTATACTTCAGATACACCTACATTACCTTCCAAATAAAGTAGGCCTCCTGAGAACTACTGACATCACTCTTACCGGTTGCCTTCCTATGTTGTTATTGATGCATCCGGACAGAAGTTATGGGATGACCTGATACAACCGGACACAATTTAGAGCAAGACGGGTACATCCGGCAAGGGATTATGGAGCATGTTTAGTGAGTCAGCATTTTTATAAAGTTATTACATAAATACATTGGATAATTTCCAAATTACTACTGATTAACGTTGAAAAAATGTATATGTATCATGGATATGTATATGTATCATGTATATATATCGTGTATCATGTATATGTATCATGTGTATGTATCATGTATACATATATGTATCATGGATATGTATCATGTATAGGTATATATATATCATGTATCGTGCATATGTATATGTATCATGGATATTTATCATGTATCGTGCATATGTATATGTATCATGGATATTTATCATGTATCATGGATATGTATCATGTATCATGGATATGTATCATGTATCATGGATATGTATCATGGATATATATTATAGATATGTATCATGGATATGTATCATGGATATGTATCATGTATCATAAGTATGTATCATGTGTACTGTATCATAGATATGTGTTATGTATCATAGATATGAATCATGTATCATATCATGTATATGTATCATGTATATGTATATATATCATGGGTATGTATCATGGATATATATCATGGATGTGTATCATCTATCCTTGATATGAATCATGGATATGTATATGTATCATCGTTATGTATATGTATCATAGATATATATATGTTTCTTGGATATGTATCAAGTATATGTATCATGTATCATAGATATGTATCATGGATATGTATATGTATCATGGATATGTATATGTATCATGTATCATATATATGTATCATGTAACATATATCATATATATGTATCATGTATCATAGATATGTATCATGTATACTTAATATGTATCATGTATCATAGATATGTATCATGGATAATGAATAAGTATCATGGATATGTATCATGTATCATATATATTTATCATGTATCATAGATAGTATCATGTATATGTATCATGTATCATTGATATGTATCATGTACCATGGATATGTATCATGTATCAAGGATATGTATCAAGGATATGTATGATGGATATGTATCATGTATCATTGATATGTATCATAGATATGTATCATAGATATGTATCATGTATATGTATCATGTATCATAGACATGTATCATGTATATATATAATCGATATGTATAATGTATCATGGATATGTATAATGGATATGTATCATGGATATGTATAATGGATATGTATAATGTATCATGGATATGTATAATGGATATGTATAATGTATCATGGATATGTATAATGTATCATGGATATGTATAATGTATCATGGATATGTATCATGTATAATGGATACGTATCATGTATCATGGATATGTATCATTTATCATGTGTCATAGATATGTATCATGTATCATAGATATGTATCATGTATCATAGATATGTATCATGTATCATATATATGTATCATGTATATGTATCATGTATATGTATCATAGATATGTATCATAGATATGTATTATGTATCATAGATATGTATCATGTATCATAGATATTCTTAATCATTTTCAATCCCCTCATGATTTTCTTCATCATTTTCAATCCCCACATGATGATCATCATTTTCAATCCTTTCATGATGTTCTTCATCATTTTCAATCTTCTCATGGTAGTCTTGTGCATTATCAATCCTCTCATTGTATTCTTCATCATTTTCAACCCCCTCATGATATTCCTCATCATTTTCAATCTTCTCATCGTATTCTTCATCATTTTAAACCCGCTCATTATATTCTTCATTTTCAATCCCATCATTTTATTCTTCATCATTTTCAATCCTCTCATGATATTCTTCAGCATTTTCAATCCCCTCATTTTATTCTTCAGCATTTTCAATCCTCTCATGGTAGTATTCATCATTTCCAATCCTCTCATGATATTCTTGATCATTTTCAATCCTCTCATGATATTCTTGATCATTTTCAATCCTTTCATGATATTCTCCATCATTTTCAATTCTCTCATGGTATTCTCTATCATTTTAAATCCTCTCATTGTATTCTTCATCATTTTCAATCCCCTCATAATATTCTTCATCATTTTTCAATCCCCTCATGATATTCTTTATAGTTTTCAATCCTTTCATGATATTCCTCTTCATTTTCAATTCTCTCATGATATTCTTCATCATTTTCAATCCCCTCATGATATTCTTTATTATTTTCAATCCTCTGACCCTATTATTCATCATTTTCAATCACTTCATCATATTCCTCATCATTGTTAACCCCCTTTATGATATTATTAATCATTTTCAATCCTCACATAATATTCTTCATCATTTTCAATCCTTTTGATATTCTTCATCATTTTCAATCCTCTCATGATATTCTTCATCATTTTCAATCCCCTCATTTTATTCTTCAGCATTTTCAATCCTCTCATGGTATTCTTCATCATTTTCAATCCTCTCATGGTATTCTTCATCATTTTCAATCCTCTCATGGTATTCTTCATCATTTTCAATCCTCTCATGATATTCTTCATCATTTTCAATCCTCTCATGATGTTCTTCATCATTTTCAATCCTCTCATGATATTCTTCATCATTTTCAATCCTCTCATGATGTTCTTCATCATTTTCAATCCTCTCATGATGTTCTTCATCATTTTCAATCCCCTCATGGTATTCTTCAGCATTTTCAATCCACTCATGATATTCTACATCATTTTCAATCCTATCATGGTATTCTTCAGCATTATCAATCCTCTCATTTTATTCTTCATCATTTTCAACCCCCTCATTATATTCTTCAGCATTTTCAATCCTCTCATGATGTTCTTCATCATTTTCAATCCTCTCATGATGTTCTTCAGCATTTTCAATCCTTTCATGATATGCTTAATCATTTTCAATCCTCTCATGGTATTCGTCATCATTTTCAATCCACTCATGATATTCTTCATCATTTTCAATCCTCTCACCCTATTATTCATCATTTTCAATCACTTCATCATATTCTTCATCATTTTTAATCCCCTTATGATATTATTAATCATTTTCAATCCTCACATGGTATTCTTCATCATTTTCAATCCTCTCATTGTATTCTTCATTATTTTCAATCTCATCATGATATTTTTCCTCATTTTCAATCGCCAAATACAAGGAGGCCTCTAGAGCTATACTAAAATTACTCTCGCTTATTCCCCTCCCTTTTATCAAGGCAATAGTCCGAAGAAAAATGCGAAAAAAACAATAATAACGTGACGATAGCATAAAATAATATCCGAACCTATCACTATGTCGTCATGTACCTATCTATGTGACGTCATGTGCACAAGATAACATTAAAAATCGTGATCACATTAAACGAAAAAATGGCTATTTGACCCCTTAAAAATGAATCTTTTTTTTTAATTTTTCGATATTATTTTCTCGAGGTTATGCCGGTTAAAATAATACCTAATTCGGAGGTGTTTGTTTAGTATTTTAAAAGCCTTAGCGTTACATACATATCACAGACTTTTGCCTTATATATATTGAGATTGAGATGAGATGAATAGTGAATATCTATTGCAGGTGATTTCTCTTCATCCTAAAAATTTATTTATAGTGAGATTTAAAACTTCATTGATAAAATACACATTTGATATATAAAGTATTCTATTTCTTGTAGGTTATACAATACAGCAGGTATTTAAAAATGTCTTTAACTTCAAAGTGATGTTATTTATTTATCTAAATGAATAAATGCTTAAGTTTATTTTCATTTATCACTTCTATCTTACCATTAAAACAGGTTACTGCTATTTAAATCAATAATACAACATATTTTGAAATACTGTATATATGTCATAAAGACAAACGGTCCAAAGACAATTTTAAATGGCTCATTTGCATAACTATTTTTTTTAAACAGTTCATAATAAATTAATGTTTAGTGTTATTCATTTGTAATTTTATCGTTCTTTTTCCCATATATATGCAATATTTTTGTCAATATTAATAGTAGTTAAAGTGATTTAATAAAAAAGGATAAATTATTAAACCTTTCTTAAATTCGCTCAGGCAAATTGTTTTCCTTTTTATTTCTTAACGGTGTCTTATTCAAAAGATAAATAAATTTGTATCAATTACCGAAATGTTAATATATATTTATATGAATAAAATGAAAATGTTTAGCGAATTATACAAATAAATGCCAATTTTGTCCTATGTTTACAACAAACTTATGAATGAAAGGTTTATTTAATATTTCATTTTAAGTATTTCAAGTAGTGAACTTTGCGAAGCAATTGGTTTGGTTTGTTTTATGGCATATAAACCATCTGTGGGTTATTTAATGCCAAGTTGTCAAATATAATTCTATAGGAAGGATAATTATTTATATTACTAGAATACATTACTCTTTGAGAATAACCACACCCAAGCTGGAAAAGACTCCGACAATACTACAAGTGGCAGACAAATACATTAGTTTTGTGTTTGAAATATAATTGTCAAATATAATTTCATAAGTAGGGTAATTATTTATATTCTTTGAATACATTGCTCTTGGATGACCAGAATACATTGCCCTCAGAAGGAAATTTCAGTGAAAACGGAAACATTCTTAGAAGGGAACTTCACTGAGGAGGGACACTATTACTCTCAGAAAACACCATTCCAAGAAAAAGATTATTTCCTTAGAAACATTACTCTTTGGCATTAATAATCTTTGTTCTCAAGCCTTTTAGTATCTATTTAGGTAGAAAACTAAAAATAAGAGAAATAAGGTTTTGATTTTTTGAAGAATTAGATTGAATAATACTGGAGATGAACGTATAGATACTAGGGCATGATGTAACCAGCCGATTGATCGGACCGGACCTCTCTAACCTCTCAACCCAAAGTGACTAAGTCACGAACCGCTTAGTAATCAGGATCCCGTCCTACGGCATCACTGGTCGCCACTCACGGCCAAAGGTGTCTTACCACTCTACATGGGATTGCAGTCAATAAATTCTTATAATACTATATATGTATATACAGTACTCTTATAGGAAACGCACCATGTTTCCATGACTTCGCATTATCAAAATTCGGGCAGGTCCCATAAAACGCCCTAGAGTTGACGAGGCAAAAACTGCCAAACCCTAAATTGAAGACTGGCAGACAATAATAGCAAACCATAGCTAAATAACTGTTATTAATTAGATGTTTGTTAATTTTTTTTATGTAAGGAGGAAACATTGTTAATGAAATGTTTTTAAATATATAAGATTGTTTTGTTTGATATTTAACAAACGTTTGTTTTCTGGGATTTTTTTTTTTACATCTTTTGTCAATGTTTTTTTTTTGTTAACATAAACACTGTAACAACTGTTTCTCGGACATATTTTTCTTAACGAACGCAGTGTTTACAAGCAAATAGTTTATTATTTTTGCAATCTTTTCTCTTTTTTTCCTTTTATGATAGTTTCTGGGTTAAGATTAGTGTTAACCTATTTATACACACACACATACATACACACACATATACATATATACACACACATATATACACACACACATATATACATATATACACACACACATATATACATATACACACACATATATATATACATATACACACACATATATATATACATATATACACACATATATATATACATATATACACACATATATATATATACATATATATACACATATACACACACATATATATACACATATACACACACATATATATATACATATACACACACATATATATATACATATACACACACATATATATATACATATACACACACATATATATATACATATACACACACATATATATACATATACACACACATATATATACATATATACACACACATATATATACATATATACACACATATATATATACATATATACACACATATATATATACATATATACACACATATATATATACATATATACACACATATATACATATATACACACACACACATATATATACATATATACACACACACACATATATATACATATATACACACACATATATATACATATATACACACACATATATATACATATATACACACACACACATATACATATATACACACACACACATATACATATATACACACACACACATATACATATATACATATATATACACACACACACATATATATATATATATATACACACACATATATATATACATATACACACACATATATATATACATATACACATATATATATATACATATATACACACACACACACATATATATATATATACACACACATATATATATACATATACACATATATATATATACATATATACACACACACACATATATATACATATATACACACACACACACATGTATATACATATATACACACACACACATGTATATATACATATATACACACACACACACATGTATATATACATATATACATATATACACACACACACACACATATATACATACACACACACATATATACATATATACACACACATATATACATATATACACACACATATATACATATATACACACACATATATACATATATACACACACACACACATATATACATATATATATACATATATATATATACATACATATATACATATATACACACACATATACATATATACATATATATATATACACACACATATACATATATACATATATATATATACACACACATATACATATATACATATATATATATATACACACACATATACATATATACATATATATATATATACACACACATATACATATATACTATATATGTATATGCATGCAGTAACAAAATGAAAATGTTTTATAATCGAGTGTTAAACCTAAAAAATTTAAACGCTGTTATCCCTAATTCTGGGTTACAGAGATATATACAATTTCAGCGCAGAATCAGAAAGAACATGTAATTTTACATAAGAATGCTAAGTTCTATCAAAATTGCTCAAAATAGTAGAAAAACAGTTACGAAATTACTGGATTTCTTGTTAATTCATGCATGATTTTAAGTAATTTTTTCATATAATACGATAAAGTTTGAAACCCAAATTTTAAGGCTTTAAAATGCTCATAACTTTTAATCCGCTAGAGATATTTGCATAATTCAAACAGTTATGAACTCTTTATAACGAATGTCATTAAATCACAATCACCTAAAAAAAAAATAAAAAATAAATAAAAAATAAAAAAAACAACTGGGAATGCTAAATCTTTTTTTAGGTAAGGGTTTTTTGCTGAGCAGCCAAAGCAGACCATAAGTTTAAACATTTCCTTTAAAAGAGACTCCATTTCATATTTGGAAGCGACAGAAATCAAAGTTTTAGCAAGACATGTGTTTAAGTCTCCAAGGTAATTCTTCAATACAATTTTTATGTCAGAAAATCCACAATGTATGTGAGTGTGAGGGAGACATAAATAAAGACAATATAAAGATTTCAAGCATTTTCAAGATTTACATAAATAGGCTTTCAGCAGTTATCAGATTCAGAAGAAATGAGAAAACCCATCAAATTTCACTTACCTGTTCTTCAACAGTTCCGTACCAAGAGACCAATTTATTCCAACCTTCTGTAGGCAGCAACACATAGTCAAGCTCATCTATCAGATGTTCTTTCAACGTATTGCCATCATCTAAAATTAAAACAATAGATTCGGATTTAGTATTACGTTTGCTTGTTGCAACTACACTAACTAGATCATACAGTTATCTATCTAATCTATAAAGTTGAGTATGAAGTTTTGTTTTGTGTAGAGAAAAGTTAACATGTATTTCAAATAATTTTTGGTAGATCAGATGTGAATTCACCTCGCTATTGTTTATAGAAACAAAATGTGATCATAATATTTAATGTCCAATTCTTAAATGAAAGCATGTAGACAGAGGTTGCCACCTACTAAAATACTGGAAATACTGGAAATCGACTTAAAATCTCCTATAGGAGAGTTGTCTGTTTTTTTGTTTGTATGCTTGCAAAAGGCTCCCAAGATACTCGACAGACCCTGTAAGTTGACATTTTGTGAATCTTTCAGCTTTCGGACGCATATTAGAAAAAAAAAAACCCCAAAAAAACCCATTGATTTCTACATGTCAGACACAGACCTTCTCGGGATATCAAATTTTATCGCCCCCCCCCCCCCACATCTTCATATTGTACACATGCGCATGCACCAAGCCCAGATTAAAACAGTGTTTAACTGACCTATTTTTCATCAGTTTTTATACACTGTTCGTTTGAACCGTTTTATAATGACGAAGGACTACAACCTCGAGGTTGATGGTTCGATTAACCACTAACTCGCAGAATGTTTTTTTTTTATAACAGTGACCTAAATATATATCGGGGGGAAGAGAGGGGTGGGAAGACAAACTTTTGCCTGAAGAGAGGGGGGTTGGTGGGGTGAGGTTAGGGTTAACCGTCTGGTTAGGGAATGAGAAGCGACCGGTGAAGACAGCTTTTGCCCTGAGTTAGAGAGAGATAATTACATTTTTGCCTGCAGAGAGGGAGGGGAAAACAGGGAGCCCCGTTAGTTCTACTTAAACCTCACACTTATTTAGGCATCGCTTCATGAGGAATTCAGTAATTTTTTTACAGCTGAAATTTATTTTCTTTCGTGTATGACTATTAAACCAATCTTGTCACTACTAAATGATTTGACCGACAATTACATCTTTAACCCCACATAAAAGCGATTACTGATTTTCTTTATAATTACTTGGAATACTATAAATTAAGCACAATTTTTTTTTTTTTTTTTTTTTAAATCATAATCATTTAATTTGATTGGGGAAAATTCAGGAAGCTGCTGTCAATTCATACATTTAAGCACATTTCTTTCAGGACTCAGGGCAAGGTCTTTTCGGCCTATGTTCACTCCACCATCTTGCATGGCAGTGAGACATGAGCCGCAAACGCTTCTGATTTGCAACAGCATCGGCATATTGACTATACCATGATCAGATGAATGTGTGACAGCAAACTAGAGAAAAGAATCCCTTCAGTCGTGCTCTACCAGAAGCTTTGTATTGGTGGGATTTGGGATGCAATAAGTGCTCTGCGTATCAGGTTTTGTCAATGTACAACATACCACCTCTTGCATCAACTCGATAACACGCATGGATACCCCAGGCACAAGGGTGCATGGGAGACCAAGTAAGACCTGGCTTGAGTGCGTACAGAGTGAGTTGACTGCTTGCAATATGACTGGTATCAACACTTTGGGTCGGACTGCAGAGAGAGCATGCATGACACGTTGCCTGGTGTTGTCCACCCTGGAGTCCGGGACACTTGCAACACGTTAAATATCAAAACTTGATGATGATGAATTAGTTTCAGGGAGGTGTAGTTTTCTACGGTTTTACCATTTATGTAAGACTAGCAGGGGTAACCGGCGTTGCTCGGGGATCTCTCTTCCAGGGCTGCTACTGTAGGGTGCTGGGTGTAGTTGTTGCAAGAAAAGTGCAAGTTTATTTTTTTTCATAAATTGTGTCACATCGCATCGCTGTGGAATAGATATTAAAAAAAAATTTTTTTAAATGAAAAAATAAAGT
>OY744543.1:50617539-51045039 GCA_963556195.1 Sepiola atlantica | reverse complement strand
TGGCATATCAACCCTTTTTAAATTATTTGATTTCAAAACACCACAACAATTGTAAAATATTGATTGCAATTGTTCCATTAAAAACGTATTTTTATATAAAAATTGTTAATTTGAATAAATGGCTACGAACTTCCTATCGGAAATTCAGACTTGCGCAATTTTTGTACAAATTCTTGTTATAAAAGAGGATCTTAACATAACTAAAATTACGTTTTCTAATTACAATAGTTTATATCTACCCATTAAACGATGTTGCTACAGTACTTGGTTATGTCAATTCCCATCTTTACCTTGTTAATACAGCTTCATAGATAGTACGAAAAGTATATTTCTGAAATTCTGTGGAAAAAATATGCTACTTAGTATTTGCATAGAAGAGTAAGTAACTAAGATGAATGTATTTAAAATTTATGTTTTTAAGAAAAATAATTCGACTAATGCAGAATGCCCATGTGTCTATTTTGTGTGGATTATAAAAAAGAAGTCACTTAATTAAAAATAAGAATACGTAATGTTTTTTGTTTTTTTTATCTGATTATGTTAGTATCTTTAAATTTATAAAACATCCCTTTAAAAAAACGTTTAGACACATCTAGTATTCGAACTCGGGTATTGCCATCATAAAAAAACTACTGCGTTAGTAATATGTACTCTGCCTATTCTTTTTTTTTTTTGTAAATCAAATGTTTTTATACCCATATGAGCAGACAAATTCCAAAAGCACCATAACATTTTAATACTATATACATAGATATCTTATTCGTTTGTTCTTAGACATTAGACTTTTTGGATATAATAACCGATATTTAGCAATTTATTACTATATATTACTAATTACTTTGATATGGTTATCATTGCTGGACTAAATAAGAAACCGTTATTTATTCTGCTGTAACATACATTGCTTCTTGTAATGCTTTACTTTTTCTCTACATAGACTTATAGTAATACTTTAGACAACATACATGTAATTTAAATTGAATTATATTGCACCATTTCTACAGCATAATTAGCTTGACACACCGGTTCCCGTAGAATCACCGAAGTTAGCTATGTTGATCTTGGCCAGTACAAGATGTGTTACCGTTTGGAAATACTTGATGTGGTATGTCATCTTCCCTAACTGGAATACACATGCTGACTGGAGGCCACATGTCAAATTGTATTCACTATAGACTTCCACTTTCAGTGGAAGGCGGAATGCCCGTTGCTGGGCAAATTCCACAAAAAGTGGTATTACCGGTTGTGTATTGATTTCTACGATAACCTTGCACATTCCTATAATTTTAACAGCTGTTACATCCGTTACTCGGAAGAAAATGTGGGTTCACACATTTACACACTTGTGTTAGTGCAAAAGTGAACATAATGGGACTAATAGGATTTGAACCCGGCTTGATAATTTTATTTGATTTTTTTCATAAACAGATATAAAGACACTTGATGTAATGAGCTAAGAAGAACGAAGGATGATTAAGTTGCTTAATAGAAAAAGGGAGAGGGAAGTAGAATCATTTTAGATGCTTTTTCAGATTAGGACCCGAGCTAACTTTGACCTCGTCGTTAGGCTTATGGTTTGTTTCAGGATTAGGGTAGGGTTATGGTTAGAGTTAGCGTTAGAGTCAAAGTTAGGGTTAGGGTCATTGTTTGGGTCGAAGTTTGCTCGGGTCCTAATCTGAAGTAGTATCCTATTTTAAAACAAGGTAGTCTTTTAACTGATGGTGATAAATTCAGAAGTAAAATAATCTAACCTGAAACCAAAACATTAGCGCGATTGTGGCGGACTTAGTCATCCATGCCATGAATACCTCAAGGGGCAGACATCCCTGCTAAACATGGCACTTGAGAATACTCCGATATTTAGCGAGTGCTGCCGAAGAGCCTCTCAAGGATCTTCCTCTCAGTTCAGTTTTCTGTATTATTACCCGGTAAAGTGCCGACTAGAAAAGCACTATGATCTTGCTCTCTACCAAAGATATTTAGCTACTTTCATTATCTGTTAGTTATCAAACAAACCAAACTTGAAAAATACCCCACCACAAGTTTTCAATCCCCTGTACTTCAAACAGGCTAACCTAAAAATAAGTCCTCTAAGAGCACAATAAAGGAAGGGGTTGCAAGGCTGGCTGACAAGAAAGTTTATCCCTAAACATTAACAAGGTCGGTACATATCATGTAATACGCATCTCGACGACGACGACGACGAGGAATCTGGCAGATGTTTATCTGTCATAACTTTTCTGTGGTGATGATAGAACTTGGTGGAGACCATGTCCTCTACAGGCCATAGACAGCACCTGGTATTCTCAAATGGTCACTTATTTAGTAGTGGCCAGGCTGCAATGGTCTAACGGGAAATGGTGTGTCGACGTGATTATGGCATAATTAATGTCAGTAAAATAATCTTCTCATGAGAAATCTTATTAACGTGACTCATATTTGCAAAATTGCCTTTATACTAGCTGTAAGAACCCGGCATTGCATGGGAGTCATTTTACTTTTATTTCTGCTCCGCTTTTTTTTCTTTCTTTTTTTTTTTTAATTATGAAATTTTATTGTTTTCGATTACAAACTAAGTTGCTTTCCCCGCTCATTATCGCTTTGCGATTTAATTCTTATTCACTAGATCAGTGGTCCCCAACCGGTGGGCCGCGGACCGGTGCCGGTCCGTAGACCAATTGGTACCGGGCCGCGTAAGAAATACAGTTTAGAAATATAGTTTGCATACATGTGCGCAGTTTTTAAAGCTCTTTATCTCAGTTTGTACGCTTTGTCATAAGATTAGTCATACGCTTTGTAAGCTTAGTCACTAGTGTTGTAAGTGTGTTTGTGTGTCTTTTGACTCGTGTTGTGATTGCTCAACAGCAGTTGGCTGCCTTCGGCGTGACCTTGACAATGAGTCACACGCTGTCTTGCGCTCGCTTATACAGGTTGTCTCAAAACGAAGGAAAAAAGTTTTTTGCAAAGAACACGCACTTGAAATGAAATTATTTCAACGATAGATACATTCTTCAAATCTTCAGAACATGAATAAAGTCTTGGCAGAATACCCTAAGATCGCCACTACAGCACTTAAAGCCTTGTTGCCATTTCCGACAACTTATCTGTGTGAAGCGGGGTTTTCTGCAGTAACAGCAACTAAAACAAAATATCGGAATAAACTAGACATAAGCAACACACTCCGGGTGTCATTGTCTCCTATTGCTCCCAGATGGGACCGTCTGATTGCAAAGAAACAAGCTCAAAGTTCTCATTGACTTGGTGTTCTAGTAATGTTAAAATGTTCATGCACTTTATATTCGTTTTTCTGGTGTACCTGTATTTTATTTTGAAAGGAATGTTTAAAGTAACTTTTTAATGTAAACTTTTTAATGATATATTTATTATTATTTCGAGGCTTTTATTTTCATGTTATGTTGTTGGTACGATGCTACATGTAAGTTGCAAGTAAACAATCTACCCCCGGGCCGCGGTAAAATTGTCTAACGCTTACCGGTCCGCGGCAACAAAAAGGTTGAGGACCACTGCACTAGATGGAATCAATAAACGGAGACTAATCGCTAAGAAAAAAGACAACACTACTGCTATTGCTACCTCAAATTTAAGCTCTGTCCCTCCCCTCTCTCCCATTTACTTTAAGTAAATATAAACCTAATATTTCAAAATAGCTGGCTTCACTCGTCATCGCTTCGCAATTTAATTCCTATACACTACTTGAAATCAATGAAACGAAACTAATCGATAAGTAAAAGAAAAATAATACTTGTACTGCTACCTCAAACTGAAGCTTTGTCTTTTTCTCTCTCACTCACACACTAAAGAAATGTTACACTTTTCTACATTGAAAAATTATCTATTCTAAGAACTAAATAAAATATTTATTTAATTTTTAAAAGGTAACTAAATAATACGTTTAAGAATTCGGTGCTTATGCAGATGAGCGGCCACAGTAAAAATTTATTTAAAAAAAAAAATAATATATACTTATTAAGCATTATAATCTTACTCACTGTACAAAAAAGTAGAAAAAATTATCCACTAGAACTTTAATTAAAAGTATTTTTCCATTCTGCGTATCGTAACAGCGATTCGTTCACAGAGACGCCATGTTGTATTTTATTATGATTTCGCAAGTTGATTATCTCCCCTGCGAAATCTTTCTTTAGAAACAAACTGAAGTCTCTGAACGAATCGCTGTTACGATACGCAGAATGGAAAAATACTTTTAATTAAAGTTCTAGTGGATAATTTTTTCTACTTTTTTGTACAGTGAGTAAGATTATAATGCTTAATAAGTATATATTATTTTTTTTTTTTTAAATAAATTTTTACTGTGGCCGCTCATCTGCATAAGCACCAAGAATTCTATTGCTACTCAACACATCTTGGCCTTTTGGCTAAGATCAAAGTGTAGTATCTGTTCCGATGGATACTGCACCCCATAGACTGGTATTGTCTTGGCCTTCGGGGCTTGATTTACGCCGGTCTATGGGTCTGTCCTGTGCAGTTCTGGGAGGTCCACCCTCCCAGGCTTCGCCTCCCCTCTTTGGGGAGGAGTAAGTTTATTGCTTACTGCCTGAGGCGCCCCTACCGGAGAATGCCGACGGGGTTGCCCAGGCAATTTTTAAACCCCACTTTTCCGAACCGACCTTGGGTCACATATTACTTGTGGGAGTAAGATAAAAACTGGCCTTGTGCCTAACTCCTGGAGAGGAGTAAATCAATACTCAACACATAAGCCACCCCTCTCTCTTTCTCGAACATGCATAATTTTCAATGAAATAAAGAGAAACAATAAGTTTGCATACGTGATTATTCTTTCCTTACTTTTTTGTATTATTAGTTATTAAGATCAAACTTCTTTGCTGATAGAGTTCAATTTCCATACATGATTACTGAATCGAGCCAGACATGCGTACATTCACTTTAATTATATGGATATATGTAAACGGTTTTTCAAAGTTATATTTAATTGTTACGCTCTTTTTTGTTCATTTCAATATTAACTAAACTGTTAAAAAACTATAGCTATTTTTTTACGGTTATGTTGTATAAAAACAAAATATTCTTCTATTCATAAAATCACTAGCAGGGCTACCCGGCATTGCTCGGGGTCATAAAAACATAATAGAAGAAAAATCGTGTGTGTAACATCTTTATATTCAAACCTCTATTTCTCTCCCTTTCTCTATCTTTCTACTTTTCTTTTTCCTGGTCGCCACATTTCACTGCTACTTTCTCATTTTGCCTTATGTGAAAGCTGTTTCTTTCCCCACCATTTCTCTTCCATTGCCCAGGGCAAAAGTATGACATTTCTATAAAAAGTACCACCTCTGTCTGCGCCTTCTATATAGGTACTTATCTACGCCCAAGTAAGCATGCTATATACGTACCTATCGCCGCCCCGGTGCGCGTGCTATATACGTACCTATCGCCGCCCCGGTGCGCGTGCTATATACGTACCTATCGCCGCCCCGGTGCGCGTGCTATATACGTACCTATCGCCGCCCCGGTGCGCGTGCTATATACGTACCTATCACCGCCCCGGTGCGCATACTATATACGTACCTATCGCCGCCCCAGTGCGCATACTATATACGTACCTATCGCCGCCCCGGTGCGCATACTATATACGTACCTATCGCCGCGCATACTATATACGTACTAGAGATGGACGGTATTACCGAAAAACCGCGGTTTTTCGGTCTCGTCTCCATACCTAATACCGAATCGTTTTTTTTTTAAAAACCGTAACCGTTCGATATTGTGTTTTTACTACAGTAAGCCACCATATACAAGGAAACACGGTTGAAAAGATTTTCCGATTTGAATAAAATTGAATATTACCAAAAAATGTCATATTAGTAAGAGGACAGATTGAACAAATATATGATCAAAACATTTAATTGATTTGTAGGAAGAAATCTTTGTTTACAGTTTGTTTATCATTAACATTTTGAATTTTCAAATGAAAAAAAGAGAAATACGACAGACAACATGACATCGTATTTTTAGCATAAACTATTTTCAAATGAAAAAGAAAAAATCAAACGCGTTCCGTATGATGTCGAAAATCTATTTGATTACACTCAAAATTGTAAAATAATTATTTATGTTTGTTTAAGAGTTATCTAAAAAAATAAGTTATTAAAATGAAATTTTAAAATATACTTGTTGTAAAAGTAAATAAACGAAAAGTAGCGAGCGAGTATAAACATTTAAAAAGAAAAAAAGTAGTTGCCAATGCTAGTATCACTTTATTCGGATTTTTAAAATTATTTTAAACATTAGGCATTTCATTGTTTACTTTTGAAAAGCCACTTCATACATAAATTGTCATTTCTAGAGAACTATCTCTCAACTATACCGTTTTCTCTCCCAAAAATGGGTTATTCAAAAAGTAGACTATGCAACGATTTATATTTTACTAAATTGTTAATATGGTATTTATTTAGAGTTGACAATTTATTCGAAAGTTTAATTATTAAACTTTAATCCAAGTCATGAATTCTATGTCTAAAATTACCTTAAAGCTTAAAAAATGACTTTAGGTGAATTAATAATCTCTACTTTTTTTTAACCATCCTTCCTTTTCCCTTGGCGCGGTTTTCGGGTGTACTACTAGTCTTTTACGCATGTCTATAAAGTTTTATTACCCTGTCTTAAAAACAAATATTAGCTTCTGATGGGTTAAAGAATTAGATAGAATGTATATTCAAACTCAGTTTTATTCTTCAGAAATCTTTCATGAATCTTTGGTCACTGTTTTAACGAGTTAACTGTTGAAAAGGTATCAGAACTTTTATTACAACAGTCAACACCTTAAAACTTATATGATTCATATCATGGAGAATGATTCAGTTACAAAATTATCGAAACAGTGGCATAATTCAACTAAACGTTGAATAATAACTAATCATCACACAAGAGAATGAATAGCTTCTATAGTAAAAAATTTTTTTTCAAAAAAACCGAAAAACCGAACCGTAAACCAAGGTTTTAAGGGAAAAAAAACGAAACCGATACCGAAACCAAAATTTCAAAACCGCCCAACTCTAGTGGTCGCCACATTCACCGGACTTGAACCCCCCAGATTTTTATCTGTGGGGATACCTTAAAGACAGGGTGACCCCCCCCCCAGACCATCCCTGACTTGAAGGCAGCAATCACAACAGTTATAAGAGCGATCCCGAGGGAGGAATGCAGGAGGGTCATCGAGAACTTTTCCCACCGGTTCCAAGTGTGCCTGCAGCACAGGGAAGCTCATTTGGAGCATATTTTCGAGCACCAGTACAGACTTGAAACTTTGGGAATGTCTGCTACATAAGCTTAATCTAATATGGCTGAAGTTTTATTCGACTTTTGGTGATGACCGTTTTTTTGTTTTGTGTCACCCGGTACAAGCAATAAATACAGATTTAAAAATCACAAAATATCCACCAAAAGTAAATGAATTAGCAGAATTTGAAAACAAATAATAAATAATGGAGAATTTAGAAACAAACTCTTAAATTAAACAACTCAGAAACTAATCTACAATGAAGTTACAATAAAAAATAATAACATCCAAACTAAAATTAGATAACAGAATCCAGTGTACAACTAAATCTCGGCCATTAATTATGCTGAAAAACCAAAGATAACTTCACAAATGAACCGTCTTGCAAATTATTAAATCCTACAAAAACCAATACAGCAAAAATAAGCAAGCAAATATTAGAAAAAAATAAACATTGAACTTGAACCAATGCTACAATAAAATGGTTTAACAACATTAGCAAAATTAATTGCACATTTACAAAATTCAATAAAAGATTTTTAGCCTTACATCAGAGAATGTACATCATCCATTATCATGCGACATTGACGAATTTGCACTTTAATTCGTTCAACTTACTTATTTTGGGGCCAATTTTTAAAAAAATATATATGATTGGAAAGAAAAGAAAAGGTGGGCTTCAGTCCTTCAGCATTGGCAAACCTGACAAGAAATAGCCAAAAAGTGTGAAAAAACCCCCAAAAACTTAGAATATTTTCAAAGGCTTGCTTTAGAGTTAGATTAGGTATAAAGGAATTAGTGAATTTAAAGATTTTCTCTACATGATACCACAGTTTGGAGTCAGTTCTTTGATTTTATGTTCCTGCGTCTGTTAATTGGTTGTAAAAAAATTTCTGAATATATAAAAAGGTGGATGGGGGAAGGGGATAGAAGGCAATAAAATCAAGGACTAATAATAAAAATTATATCATTGAAACCGTTTGGCAGTTCAGTTCATTTTCCTTCAACTGACAAGACACACATACACTGCCTTCAGACAACGTGAAAGACTGAAAATTTGCTTACAACAAAAATGTAAGTGCATATTTTTGTCAAAACTATTTGAAACAAATTTAAAATGTGTTTTATGAATCAAAAATTAGTTACTAACATGTTTTTATTAAGTTTGAATTGTTTTCTTTGTTGAAGTTAAGTAGATTTTTTACTATATAAGAACTTGTATTATAATTATTACAGAATTATTGTAGATGAAAATACTCAGCTAAGCACCCCCCCAACAAAAATGAGATGCTACTTTTTTCAGGCAATTATGTGTGAACACCCTGAAAAACTTAAAGACTTTAAAACATAAAATGTGTCCCAATTTCTGGGCTATTCAAGCGTTTTAGGACACTTAAAAAAATTGCTATAGGAGCTAACTTCTATGCATCTTTTTAGGGGATGTGGCACTGTTAAGCGGTTACATGTGGTTTTATGACCTTTTCAGTTGAACTTAGGGTTAGTAGTAAAAAAAATTTAATGAACAGCCCTAAAAATTTAGAACGGTCCGGAAACGAGCATCATTTTACGTTAAATTTATATACAGAACTGATCCCACTTTAAATTCTGAAAGAATTCTTCCTGTTTTTTTTCCTTTTTACCAAGTTTTTCGGGGTGTCCACACGTAATCACCTAAAAAGTAGAATTTCATTTTGGAGGGGAGTCATTTAGTTAAGTGTTATTAATTACGTATCATCCTATTTACTTGTCTTCCCACGGAGGCAGAGTTAGACACAAGAATAGTTTTTAATGTGGGGAATCCAGCTCTCCAAAAATGGGAACTCTAGATTGGGAGAAAAATTACCATTGCTTCAGTCTAGAAGGATTTCTCCTTCACTGACCGAGGACAGAAAAGATACTACACTTGAATTATTTATTTGCTAAAATAATATAACATAACATGGCGCACGGCCATCAAAAGTGTGGGTCGTTGGTCATCCTTTATCTTACACTATCTTACTCTTAGCTAGAATTATTTCAGTCACCACAATATCACATTTACTCTAGGGGGTCATTCTATTTAAAATATCGCCAATGTGTTGGAAATTTAATTTATATACTAGCAAATATACGCTGCTTCTGGTCGCATATTTTTGCTAGGCTGGGAGTATTATATAATTGTGACAGAACTACATACAATACATAGTTAAAGAAAAATACATTGTTTTGGACTATTAAAATAAGTATATTGTTATAAATAAAATAAAAGTGCCTTATTTATGGATGTCAAGCGCGAACGCAGACCCCATATTTTTATAAATAAAATAAAAATTTATTTCCTTTTTATAGATGTGAAAATAAATGCAGACACCATAATCTTTTATGAATAAAAAAAAAGTCAAATGTATTTCCTTTTTATAGATGTCAAGCGCAAAAGAAAATAGGAAATTACAACATGGCGCCAGTGATTAAGATATTGCATTAAAGTTTGATTTTCAAATCTTTAAAAATAAATAGAATTTTATTCGGGGATGAAAATTACAATGTAAAACTAATTAATAAATTTCATCAAAAATGTGCGTAAATCAAACAAAATAATATAATATTCAAATAATCCCTATAGTATAATTGAACGTCCCTTCAATTTTTAATTTTAACTATTTAGTAATTTGAGTTGTTTTTTTTTTTTAAGTTTAAAATATAAAGCAAGATGTAATATATGGGAGGATTCCCGCACACACCCTTAAAAACAGAGGAGGTAATTCCTGAGAGAACAACATAACCTATACTACACTTATAAATTCTGATTAAATGGAGTTAGTTTTTTCATTCATTCCCGGCATTTTTTGAAGGACAAAGCGCTAATCCTAGTGTGCTGGCTAACCACACCAGACCTCTCGGAGGTAAATAACTTGGTCTGTTGGCTAAAATCTCTTAACATCAGCACCAGAAGTTTTATTGTAATTATCTCCCTTGAAATTGAAAATTTTTAAATGATTTTATAAAAAAAATGATAGCGTTTTAACGCTATCATTTTTTTTTAATAAAATCTGTAATTAATTGTATTAATAATTATAATATTAATATCAAGGAAAATATAAATATATAATAAAATTTGAGAATACCAATCATAAACGTATATTACAGAATATTAATTTATTAGAAACTTGAAAAGAAAAGAAATATGCAAAAGCGGGTTTTGTTTGACGAGTTCAGAGATTATATATACTGTATCATTATATTTAAGACTTAAAGGTTTTGATGTTAATATATTTAGGAAAGATTCACATTTTTTTTTTGTACTAGAGAGCATCCAAAGATGGCCACTCCCCATATTTATTTTGCCCTTGGCCAGCCCTAAATGTTTTTCTATCTTGGAGTACACCACCCATTCCCATATTCCATCCCAATCTGTTTTATTTTTGATGTCCCTCTTATCTCCCACTGCTTGTTCTCTGTTTGACCTGGAAAACAGTAGGTGGTCTGACACTTAGAGGGTCGGGAGGGCTTTACTAACCTGCCCCATTAGCATTTTATTTGGTTCTTTATTTTTCATTCCGTTTGGGTGTTTGTAGATTGTCCCACTCCCTATCATTACTCATGTGTATTTATTATTGTAAAAAAAAAAAAATTTCAAAATTAAAAAAAAAAAACAACTCATTGAAACCATTGGGGATCTTTTAAGTAGGATTTACACCATGGATTGAAGTGGTAATAGTGTCTACTTTAGAGTAGGCAAAATTTTTTGTTGTCAAGAATCACACTACCCCCACCCCTCAAAAAAATAAGGCAACATGCTTAAGTCAAATAGAATTGTAAATAATTTTTATTTGTGCAGTGACATGCTTGTTTACATTAGTTTTAAATTTCTGCATGTCAGTACAGTCGGGGAAACAGGGAGGAAGTTCCAAAGGCCGGCAGCACGAGAAAAGAAGATTGAAGTAGAAGGCTCTCCAGCACCTGGGGACCTCCACAGTGATTTCGCTGATTATCGAGTTGGTCAAGTGTATTTGTCGAGGGGGCACCAGAACAGCAAGTTCATCGGAGCACATTCAATTGAAGTACTTGTAAAACCAGTACAAGGATGCAACATTGCAGCGATGGGACAGGAGCTGGAGCTTGGTGGATAGTGAGGGACCTAATAAGTTTAGCGACTCTTTTTTGGACCTTGTCTAAGAGAGAGAGACTAGTGGATGGTGCACAAGTCCTGATGTGACAACAATACTCAATGCATGGGCAGATAGTGGCTTTGTAGAGATATAGGATACTGTCAGGTGTGAGAAGTTTACTAGCACAGTAGAGGGAGCTCACTTTTTTGCAGCAGCCTTAACAATGTCTTCAATGTATTTATTCCAATTTATGTTACCTGTGAATGTTAGGCGAAGAGTTTGAACATTGGATTCTCAGGTAGGGTGTTATTTGCCATGGCAATCGGTAGTTGAAGAGGTTTCTTGTAGCTGTTTGAGGAAAGGAGCTTTGTCTTCTAAGGATTCAGCCATTGTCAAGAATATGTGCGCGTCTGTTTTGCCGACATGACGAGAATAAAGTGTGATGTCGTCAGCAAATATACCCATCTCAGACACAATGTCATCAGGGAGATCATTTATGAAAATCAGGAACAATAAAGATCCAAGGATAGATCCCTGGGTACACCTGCATTTATGTCATGTTTGGATGAACTATCATTGAGGACAACCTGGATCTTTATTTTGGTTAGGAAGTATCTAATTATATTAAATATTAATTCCAGTAATACCATATGAATTAATTGTTATGAAAATACCTTTATGCCAGACCTTGTCAAAGGCTTTGGATATATCAAGCGCTACAGTCCTAGCTTCACCTGCCTTGTCCAGTGTATTATATATGCATTCGGAGATGAACACTAAGATATTTGTAGTTGACTTGTGGCAGCCGAATTGTCGGAATGCTTGCTGCCTCTGAGCAATAGCAGCTGCACATTTCAAGGTGAACCATTGTGAAGAGTGGGGATTGCTGTAGAATTTCGCATGGGGACATGTGCTTCAATGCCTGCTTTAACCCATTCGGTTACCTCATTTGTGCACTGATCAGCAGGGGAAAAAGAAGTTTCACTCCATGGGCATCTCTGATGTGATCCTTGCTTGTAGTATCTCGTCGTTTTGAGCAATGGCTCATCAGCTTTAGGATGAGATTTTAGGATGATATCAATCATTATCACAAGGTGATCAGCGTTCCCAAGCGGGCTATGGGCATTTGTCACACAAGCCTCGGGCAGTGCGGCAAAGAACAGGTCGAGAAGTGAGGCTTGCTGGTCCACACTATTCGGGAGATGGGTCGGGAAAGTAAGCGTGAGAGGGGGTGCGCTATGGAGAAACTATATGTGGACTGCGTCTGTATAGCTGGAGAATCCAAGCCAGTCACCGGGATGTGCATTAAAGATCCTCAAATATATGTATGTGGGCACTCGAATCAAGTGAGAGTGCTGTATCTATGCTTTCAGAGACAAAGTTAAGCAGGGTACAAGTCCTGGGTCGAAGGAGAACGGTATAAGAAATATAAGGAACTAACGTTGTGCTGTAAGGTTAATCTACAACACATGTAGGCTTGATCATCTGATTCTAGCCTATGTTCTCTAGTCAAAGGGAGGGTGTTCCGAACAAACTCCTAGTCCTTGCATATGTTTCTCAGAGTCTTTACGGTAGAGTGGGAGGTATTCAGTCATATCAAAATGATGTGATGAGATTGTTTCACTTAGTGCTAGGATATCTGAAGAGTTTACTAGGAAAAAGGTTTCTATGTCACTAATGTTGGTGCAAAGCCCCACTTTCTCTTCTTTTAACGCTCCCCCTCCCTCTCTCCAGTTCTATCTCTCTCTTGCCAGTTTTGGCACCACGAGTACATGCTAAAACTAGCTCCCCACAAGAAGGAGACTCCACACCTGTAGAAAACAGTGTTTTTGCCTCCCCCCCCACCACAGCAATGGAAAACACCCATCCCAAAAAGAGTGTTAAAGAGTACAGTGGCTCCCCCAGACAGTGGGCAACCCTATCAAAGGATGACTCCCACAAATGGGGAGCTGAAAACAAAAGATCAGGAAGCAGGACTTACTGCCCGGATTCAAATTCATCAAGGGCACCTTCCCTTAACAATGGCTCCCCTGACAGGGGACTAAACACTAAATAGGATGCTCCCCAAGCCAGAGAGCAATCCCGAAAACCAAAGATCCGAAGCAGGCATACCACCCTGAAAACAACAGAGCGTCAGCAGATGCTGCCCACTGGAGACTCACCCTTTTAGCCAGAACTTCCCAAATGGGGGAGCCAATCAGATAGACAAGGCTTAACGCCTGGATAGGAACTCAACGGATTCGAACCCCTAAGCATTAACGGAGGCCGAACACCAATGAAAAGCGGAGCTGCTCCCTCGAGAGGATTGCTCCCCAAAAGGGGAGAAAACAACAGAGCATACCGCTTGGATACCCCAAGTAACAGTGACTCCCCTAATGTGGGTGCGTCAGTGTTTCTTAGTCAGGACATTATCCCCCCCCTCCCCCGAATGAGACCCGGCTGCTCCCCTAAAGGACAACTCCCCTAACGAGGGAACAACAAAAGAAAAGGGTGTGGTATAATTCAATGTGGTGGAGGCCAACTCGGCACCCCCAGAGAGTAACTCAGCTACCAGGAGTCTGAGTTCCCCATGCGAGGAAGCAGAAAAGGGAAAAACGGCGGTTTCACTCAATGTGGCGATTCCCTCCACTTCCAACATCCTCCAGACTCCCCAGAAGAGGGCTCCACTTCCAAGAGCCAAGGTGCTCCACCACCAGAGACAAGGGGGAGGTCAAAGCAGCACCACCGAGGGAGTCCCTTTGGGGGAAGAAGAACCCAGAGAAGAGGTTGTCCCCACAGGAGTACAAGGATTTGTACTTAAAGCAGTACATCAAAGGGAGTGTACTGCAACCTGTTCTTGGGAAGTGATTGAGGACAGAGTCTTGTCCCTTGGACTTAAAGGAAAAATCGCCTCCTGGGACTCAAAAAAGAGGATATTGTGAAGTTCCTAGAGAAGCTGAACATTCCGGCAACTTACATTAGCAATACACATGAAAAAATTAAAATTGCTTAAAATATCTCAATATTGGCATATATAGAAAGAGCTTGATGATCTAAGAAAGAATCTTTTTAAATTTTTTAAATCTGACTAAAAATAAGGAAGTTAGACTATTTTTGTGCCTCGCACAATTGGATATTTTCCCCTCTTTAAGACCATATGCATTTCGTCACATTTTTTACACTAATTTTTCAGTAAAAATGTTATATCTTTGTTAAAACACAAGATTAGACAATGAAATTTACCATATAAGTGTATTTTTGTACAAGGAATCAGAATGTGCCACTGAAAATCTCCAGAAATTAATGGTTTCCAAGTAATCTGCACTAAGTGCACATAAATATGCTGCAATACCTTAAAAATACCATGAATCCATTAAAAGAAAGAAGTTAGAAAACTCAAAGTTGAATTGTAATACATTTTATGTACAAGAAACTAAAATCTAATACTAGGACTGTTTAAAAATGAATATATTGCAAGATTTCTTTGGCATTATTGTAGATTAACACCTTCCGCTAACTCACCCCCTGGGTAATTCCATGTCAAATCATCCAGAAATTTTGGATTTTGAAACCCATATCCTCAGATTTTGTTGTAACTTGCACCACAGATGGACATTATAAAAACTAAGAAATCCTGAAAATTTGAGGATGCAACTCCAAGCAGTTTCCGATTTAGAGCAGTTTCCGTGTCGCGTAAAATGTCGCCCGGGCGACATTTTAATAATTACATTTTCTTTAATATTTTCAGTTTAGAACATGATGTGACGCTGAAAATTCACACAGGTATGTTTTTCAACTCAAGGAACCCAAAAATGGCATCAGCTTTGCTCAGAAATGAAGCCTTCTAGGAGATTTTATCAAATTTTGAAATTTTTTACATGTGCACCAATGTGGGGCAAAAAAATGATGTAGCCGATATGGTAACAGGTTTTTTTCTTTTGGACATTCATTTAGACACTATGAAGTACCTCTGGACCAAAAATGGTAAATAATACTTTTTTTGTTCACTCACAGTGTCTATTCAAAGTTAGGCCTTTTTCCGAGGGTTCAGAAATACCCTATTGGGGGAAGCAACTAGTTTGGATATGCGAGATCAAAATTTATATAAAATTCACATTAAAATAAGTTTTAGAAAGTAAAAGTTAAAAGAGTCTCACAGTGATCAGATATTTATAATAAAAGCTGATCTCACAACAAAAAACCAGCACACGACAACATTATGGGTTATTCTCATCAATTTTAACTGAGAATAAATGTTGAATGGTTTTACTCATGACTTATAAGATAGATGAAGTTAGCACTGTTTGTGTTATTTAATAACTGCATAGCAGTTTTTACTAAGGTAAAAAGTTTCGGGTTGTTAACACCATCCATTGTAAAATGACTGAGCGAAACATCGTCAAAATGTCCCATGAGCAACGGCGCTTTGGTTCAATGAATTTTGGCTACTAAACCACAATAGCTGCTTAAATATTGATCATATTTCTTGTATAAGAAAATTTTTCTTTGCCTATTATGCCTGCATTAGTTGGTGGTTAATTTTTTCAGTAAAATGTGTCCCATATGCAACGAAGCTGGATTAGTTCACCATGATGTACTGTAACAATCCTAAAATAATTTTAAATGAAAAACATTATCTATACCTAATTAAAATATATAATAGTGGTTTGTGCAATTTGTTTGTTCCATTATGCAGGCAAGAAAGTTAGGCAGCACTTGATTCTTATACCAAGAAATTAGCTGTAGAAAATATAGAAGAATTTGAGGTAGGCACAAATTTATGAATATTTTAAATGTTGATTTTCTTTTCAATTCACTGGAAAAATGTATATAAATCTGTTCACTAACTGCTTACTCATCCCCTGCTACCAAACTTAAGTTACCTGATTATATATTCTATTTTATTGTTTTGTCTTCAATTCAACAGTAAACAAAAGAAACTAAATGACTGATGTCGAACTCAATTTGGAATGTCATGAATTAGATTATTATCATTCCAAAGGAATTGAGAATCTGTCAGACTTGAACAAAGACGTTGTTGAGACGTTGTGGAGAGCTGGGTTCAAGGAACATAAAGGCGAGTTATCAACCATCTGCTTTCATCAAAAAAAATATTTTGGAAATGTGTTTGAACATAGAGCAAAGGCCTCAAAGGCCGCGGTGGATTGTTACAACATAAAAGTAAAGTCAAAGGCGTACAGCTGATATCGTTGGTGATGGCAAAAGAGCTGGAGGTGAGAGGGTACAATGTAACACCAAGACACATTCTTTGTCCTCAGTGTATGATGAAATATGTGAGACTGATCGATGATACAGACAGGATAGATGCAAACTACACCTGTGAACTTTTGCAAACCCCACAAAAAAACTTGAATATTAGTCTGAAATACATGGACATTTCTCCTGTCACTTTACATGGTGTTGCTCCTCATAGTAGTGTTCATAGTGCCAAAAGGAAATTAGAACAAGTGATTGACACCTGTCGACTGTATACAAAGTCGACACTGAAGAATTGACTGTGTCAGAATCAGTGCATATTGAAAAAGAAATCAAAGAGAAAGCATTAGAATTGGATAGATTACATGATCTGATGAAGGATAAATTGAAGAAAGCCTCGACTCCAAATCATGACAATTGTTACTGATTCGTGGTCTTGTGAATACTGTTCCAAATTCTTCAAGGTGTCAGAGTACGTTGTTCGAACTGCCAGGGAACTAAAGAATGTGAGTGGTATTCTCTCAAAGTCTTCCCCTAAAAAAGGGAAAAAACTCTCCCCAGAGACAGCAGAACTCGTAGTACACATGTATGAAAATGATAAATACAGCCGTCAAATGCCAGGCAAAAAGGACTATGTTAGTATTGCAAAGGGTGTTTACAAGCAAAATCATTTAATACTATATAACCTGGATGAATTGTATGCTGCTTTTAAACAGAAGTATCCCAATGTCAAGGTGGGGTTTTCCAAATTTTCTCAGTTGCGTCCAAAGTGGTGTGTATTAGCTAGATCTAAAGGTACCCATTCTGTTTGTGTGTAGCATACATCAGAATGCGAAACTTCTTGTAGACGCCATTGGTTGGGACGTCACTTACAAGGATTTGATCTCAAAACTAGTTTGTGATTCTTCCAACAAGGAATGCATGATGCACCGTTGTGAGGCATGTCCTGGCAGAGAAGCATTGCAGAATTTCTTGGATGAAAAGCTGGTTGATGTGGATCCAGATGATGAATTTCATTTTAGTCAATGGGACACAACTGACCGTGCCACATTAAGTACTCGTACAACAATGTATGAAGAATACAAAGATTTCTTGATTGACAAAATCGACAATCTAACACAACACTCATATATAACAAAATGTCAAACTAGATACTTGACTAAAAAGAAAGAGAATCTTTGTTCGAATGAGGTTCTTGTCCTTGTAGACTTTGCAGAAAATTATCAATTTCTCATACAAGACGAAATCCAAAGTTTTCATTGGAGCAAGGAATATTGCACCCTGCAGTGCTTTACTACTGAGATTTCGATGGAACACTAAAGCATCTTTCATTGTGTTTTATTTCAACATCCACAACACTGCATTCGTGTATCAAACCCAGGCAATGACAGTTCACTTCATTCGTGCATTATTGCTCCATGTTAACAAAATGACTTACTTCAGTGATGGCTGTGGGGGGTCAATATAAAAATTATAAAAACTTCATAAATTTATGTCTGTATAAACAGGACTTGGGATTGATGCAGAGTGGGTTTTCTTTGCTACAAGCCATGGAAAATCCCTTTGTGATGGAATCGGTGGTTCAGTAAAACGGCATGTGGCTAAACGGTCGCTTCAACGTCCTCTGAATAATCAAATCCTGGATTATAAAGCCATGCTAGAAGTCTGCCTGGAGATGTCTGCAATCAAGTTCTTTGATATTAGTATGGAAACTATGGAGGAGGTGAGAAAGTTTCTTGAGGCAAGATTTGCCAGGGGAAACACAGTACCAGGAAGCAGAAGCAGCCACCATTTTGCCCCGTTTTCAACATCGAACATTGGTCATAAACTGACCAGCGAGGATGAATCATATACAGACAACCATGATTTTAACTTGCCATCAATTTTTGAAATCTCTGACATTTCACCAATGCAATATATAACCTGTGTTTATAATTCTTTCTGGTGGATTGGCATTGTGAATGAAATTAATGCAGAGGAAGGTGATGTAACCGTCAAGTTCATGCACCCTCATGGACCACGCAAGACATTCAATTGGTCGCAAATTGATGATACATGGTTTGTTCCAATCAAGAAAATTCTTTGTGTTGTCTCCCCAACAACATATACAGGAAGAACATACAAGATAACTGATGAGGAGTATGAAAAACGATTTCTGCATTTCAGTGGCATAAAGAAAATAACAGTATGTAGATAATGTTGTCGCATGTTGGTTTTTATTGTGAAGTCCGCTTTTATTGTAAATATCTGATCACTGTGAGACTGAATTACCTTTTACTATTTAACTTATACTTTCTAAAACTTATTTCAATGTGAATTTTATATAAATTTAGATGAACGGTCCCTCCAACTTCATCTCACATACCCAAACTAGTTGCTTCCCCCAATAGGGTATTTCTGAACCCTTGGAAAAAGGCCTAACTTTGAATAGACACTGTGAGTGAACAAAAAAAGTATTATTTACCATTTTTGGTCCAGAGGTACTTCATAGTGTCTAAATGAATGTCCAAAAGAAAAAACCCCGTTACCATATCAGCTACATCATTTTTTTGCCCCATATTGGTGCACATGTAAAAAATTTCAAAATTTGATAAAATCTCCTAGAAGGCTTCATTTCTGAGCAAAGCTGATGCCATTTTTGAGTTCCTTGGGTTGAAAAACATACCTGTGTGAATTTTCAGTGTCACATCATGTTCCAAACTGAAAATATTAAAGAAAATGTAATTATTAAAATGTCGCCCGGGCAACATCTTGCGCGATTTACGCGACACGGAAACTGCTCTAAATCGGAAACCGCTTGGAGTTGCATCCTCAAATTTTCAGGATTTCTTAGTTTTTATGATGTCCATCTGTGGTGCAAGTTACAACAAAATCTGAGGACATGGGTTTCAAGCCCTGGATGATGTGACATGGAATAACCCCCCTTGCCTCCCCAAAATATGAGAGGCACTTACATGTTAACTCTTTGAAAAACTTGGCAGAAAGAAAGAAACAAAAACAATTAACTTAGAATTTAGATTGGGGATCAGTTTCACATAATTAGATATAAAATAATCTCCCATTTCAAGGCCATTCTAGCATTTTAGGCCAGTTCATTATTTTTTCTATGAGAGATAAATCCTGTGCGTTTTTCTTGTTTTGTTTGTTTTTTTGTTTTTTTTAAGACGATTATGAGGGTCTTTGTGGGAGGAGGGGGACTTACCACTTGAACTTCAGGTTAGTGGTAGGGCTAGGGGCAATTAAGTGTGAACACCCTGAAAACTTACCAGAAAGAAAAAAAACAATTCATTTAGAGTGAGGGATTAGTTTCACATATATTTAATGTAGAATAATTCACCATTTCCGGGTCATTCTAGCGTTTTAGGGCATTAATCAATATTTTTCTATGGGAAATAAATCCTGTGCGTTTTTTTTATGGGCGTCTGCTTTTTTTTTTTTTTTTTTAGACGATTGTGTGGTTTTAATGAGCTTTTTGTAGGATTAGGGCTTGCCACTCAGACTTAGGGTTAGTGATAAGGTTAAGGAAGGGGTTTTCTTTTGGATGGAGGTTGCCATTCGGACTTAGTGTTAGGGTTAAGGGAGTTTTTTAGGGGTGGCTTGCCACTCATATTTAAGGTTAATGGTACAATACGTTCAAGAAGGCATTTTTAGGAGGTGGGCTTGTTAGTCGTACCTAGAGTTAATGGTAGAGTAATTATTTATTTTATAAATTTCACTAAAAGGCAAGAATGGCCGGGAAATCGGAGATCATTTTACATTAAATTTATATGCGAAACTGATCCCCCACTCTAAATTCTAAATTTTTTTTTTTTTTTTTTCACCAAGACTTTAAGGGTGTTCACACGTAATCACCTAAAAAGTAGAAATCTTAATTTTTTTTTTTAAATTGGTGACTAGAAAGTCATTACTACTAGAAGTGGAAACCAGTATTTCTTGAAGTATTTTTTTATAAAAGAACCAAATAGTGTTAACTTTTAAGCACAAAGTATTTTTGTCTTATCTTCAAAAGAAGTTCGTAAACGAATTTTACAAAGCTTTACAAGACTAGTTTATAGTTAGCTGCTGCTGCTGATTGATTGTTATATCAGCAATACTAGCAGCCATTGTTGACTTTCGCTCAAAAAAAGACAATATTTTTTCTGATAAGGTAATTTAAAATTACTACTACTACCGAAAGACAAAACAACATACAATTATAATTTTAATGCATAAAAAAAGATAAGATTAATTTATTTACTAGTTGGGGTATGAAAAATAATTTTTTTTAAATGTTCGATACACGTCATGTTGGAGGATTATTTTTAAGATTACGTACCCCCAAAATAATTCAGAGAAGTAAAAATAAAATTCCTAATTGTAGTTCAATGTCTTCTAAATGTTTAGAAAATTTCAAGAAAATTGATATAGATTTGTCACTTTCATTTTGCAAAACAAACGAACGTGTAAAAATAAGTTTCGAAAAACAAAAACAAAAACACGTTTTGCATTTTTGGTTGTTCGAAGCAAAATACCGTTTGAATTCGCTGTTAAAAACTAATGCAATGGATAAAAGCATTGAAAGTTATATATCTACAAAGATTATTTTCAACCATATAAATATTTTAAAGATTTGACCAGAAATATGTGAGAAAGAAATTGCAAGTATTAACAGCTTATGTCACAATGCCAGGTGGGTTGGGATTGTTTTAATTATATATTCTGAAAACAGAATAGCTCTAACTAAACATGTAAGAACATTTTCTATATTCATATTTTCAAATTTTTAAAATTCGTTCTAGAATGAAAATAAACAAAAATCGCCTCGTGTTTATAGAAACACGAGGCGATTTTTGTCTTGCGTGATTATTACTGCTGTTACTACAGTCAGTTTTTCAAACTATAAAAAGAAAACTTCTTTTTTTTTTCGGATAGGGTAATGAAATATTACTACCAAAAGAACATATATATAATTATAATTTTAATGCATAAAAAAGTAAAAAGATTGATTTACTTACTAATTGGGCTACGAAAATGTATTTTTTTCAAAATGTTCAATACACGTCATGTTGAAGGTTTATTTTAACACTTCAAAAAAAGGAATGAGCCGATTTACTTTGTACACTGACAAACATTAAAAGTGATGCTTCTCCTGATTGATTTCCAAATTTCAGGATGAAATTTCGCACAGAGGGATGGTACCAGAGTTTTAAACGAAGTGGTGAAAAAAGTGACGTAAATTGCTGAAAATAGCGTTAACATTTTTTTGGCTTTATTTGCTCAAAACTCTTCAAAATATATTATGTATATTATTATTCATGAATGCACGTGAAAGGATATTCATTTCCTAACAAAATGATGGTATTTTGAGGACTTAAAGTGCTTTAGTTTTTAAGATATGACTATTTTAATAGAACTACCCTGAAATCTGATTATCCAAACCGTTTTCTGGTCGATGTATATTGCTACTTACATCTGCCAGAGGAGCTACGCCATGTGGGACATTCTGCTCCCCTCTAGGGAGGAAGCAGAACGACTCTCCATGAAAGAGATGGGGAGCGAGGAGTGAATTTACAGCACGAATACCAGGGCAGGAGAAAAACCCGGGTCCGCATTTAATGCCCCACCTGAGCTGTGCACACATAACCTCGGAGCATACTTCAGCCAGTTTGGGGATGTGGAGCGGAGTCAACATAGCCGACTACACAATCACTATGAGGCTGATGCGGCCAGATTTTTATTCAATTCCACTGGTGCTGACACACACGGCCTGGAATATGACGATCGTTGTGGAAAGCTGTTGCCCGTACTGTTGGTTCTGCCAGAAGTTAGGCTACATGACAAAGAACTGCCCCCAAAAAGCAGTTCCCAGCCAACCAATGCATCCGTATGCTCTGGTTCCAATACTGAAGACAGCTACAGCCACTCTTGCAACTTCTGCTCCAACACCAGCCCAAAGATCAGCAAAACCCTTGGGAAGAGCGGAGGAGAAATGAAGGACAATGGTGAGCAAAGAGAGGAAGAACGCAACTGTTTCCACCACAATCTCACCACTCGCAGCAACGGGAAAAGTAGCAGATTCAACTGGGTTTTTATGAGCAATACACATTAAAAAATGTTAATTGCTTAAAATATCTCAATAATGGCATATATAGAAAGAGCTTGATCTAAGAATCTTTTTACATTTTTTAAATATGACTAAAAATAAGGAAGTTATGATTATTGGATATTTTTTCTTAAAAATCATATGCGTGGTCACATTTTTTTACACTAATATTTTCAGTAAAAATGCTATATCTTTGTTAAAACGCAAGATTAAGCAATGAAATTTGCCATATAAGTATATTTTTGCACAAGGAATCAGAATATGCCATTGAAAATCTCCAGAAATTAATCTGCATGATTACGTGCAGTTTTAAGATCTTTGTGGGAGGAGGTGAGGGGCTTGCCACTCGGACTTTGGATTTTTTGCCGGAAAGTGGAAAAACAAATTGCGTCCTAACTATAAAACAAAAGATTGGAATAGTTTCCCTATTAGCAATAGGGAATATCACCACATGTATTAATACCATTTAATCCATAGCTGAAGAAAAGAGGAGGGGGATATAGTTAACAGAATGAGACTAATTTTAGATTTTGTCTAACCGTAACTCAATGGGTACCCGTCCAATAGGTCACATTTTTTTCTAGTATATCACACACATTAATCCCATCATGAAATTATATTCCATCATAATGCATTTCAGTTCATTTGTACATCAGTTAACCACTTCATTTTTTTTTGTCAGATTGTAAATTTTAAAACCAAAGCACCCCCACACAAAAAACACTGTGGCACAGCAAACAAGTCAACATAAGTAAAAGATATCCTTTGTAAAAAAAAAAATCTTTTTAAATCAATATCACAAATTTAATCCATAATCCGTGTGATAAAAAATGTTTTTAATTGAAAAATTATGATTAAAAAGAACAGAAAATGTCTAAAAGCAGAATATTGCTTACCTTTGAATAATGTTTTATTGTCAATGGGACCAGGGTTTGCACTTTGGTCACCAGCACTAAAAGAATCCCAGCTGTCAAATCCAACATATTTTTTCCACTGTTTCAACCACTTCGTGTCAACAAGATACCTAGAAGAAAATATCTTAATTTGATTATAAAATTCTTTTCAATATACGTGCATATGTTCTGTAGAATAGAAATTGAAAAAATGCAATTACCCAAAGGAAATGAAAATTTACAGTGATGCTAATATAAAAACATTTTAATCAAGTAGAAATTTTAAGTTATTAGCAACATTAAAACTGAAGTCTTTTGACTTCAAAAGTTTGAAGAAAGAAAAATAAACCATGAAGGATATTTTTCGAAGATTTTATAAAACTTAAGACAAAAAGAATGAAACAATCAATACTTGTGAGCAGGACTTTAACAATATTGAATGAATGATATTTTAAATAAAAATTAACCTAAACAACTTGAAGTAACCAAACTAATCAGACAAATTCTAAAACTATTGAACTAATTAAATAAAAACGACTTCTGTTTAGAATATAGAACTTATTAAAAAATGCAATATCTTTTTAAATTTTTTATTGAAATAAAAAAGATATATTTTTGAATAAGTTCCATATTCTAAAATATAAAATAAAATAAAAATATTTTTACCATTTTAAAATTATTTGATATTTTTTGCGAACAAATATAGCTGTTAATTGTAAAATGACAGGAAAAAAAAAGAAAAAAAAAAAAGCACCTCACATATTTCACAACAAAAACGATAATCATGCCTTAGACTACAAACACACATAATGAACATATCTTCAACAGCTTATCAAATTGCAGTTTCAGAACCACACAAGCCATTTTTCAAACAATTCAAAATCTTGACAAACACCAAAGAATTGACACTATATCTGCAACACAAATGGCATTTACACCATACCATCCAGTGCATGTAGCAGCTTCTACATTGGTGAAACATGGTGCTATCTTGACAAGAGAATATATGAACACAAAAGAACCATTAAACCTGTGACAGCAAAAATGTGCTTGTCTCACACACGTGCATAACTCAACGCTCTTATCATACACTCCAACAATACAAAAACTAGGTTTCACATAATCTTATATATAAAGTAAAGACGTTTTTTCCCCTGTACCTTTGCGTCGAATAGGAAAATAAAGTCGCTGTCAATAGGTTACTACACTCACTACAACATCAAGCTTATTCGCTCGAACGTGTTCTTAGCAAACTCTACACACTTAATTCCAACTCGAGCAAATTATTAATTTCGTTCCTCCATCAATCACTCTCCCAAAACCAGACACCATACAGGTAGTAGCAAGAACATTTCTCTCTAACATTTCACTACTCCCACTACACCAGTCTACACCGGGTACAACTAAACAACGGACATTTTACACCTTATTTATGTTACGTCCGCCTTCACATTACAACACAGTAGCATATGTTGCACAGAAAATATAACAGACGCTCCCTTTAATACATGTGACAACGTCTCTTCCGTTAAATACGATTATGCAATCTCATACTCTCAGCCTCGAACAGCGTATACAGTTCACGAAACGCCTGCCGCATTCACTATGCTTAAACAGTTATACCGATTTCCCTTACCGATCTACGACTACTTCAGGTAATACGCCGTTCCTGTTCTGCTATTTACATTATACATCTAACATAAACAACATTACATTTTCCTTACTTAAAAAAAAAAAAAAGAATTTGAACCAACGGAATACGTTAAGAAAAAAACAAACGGTTACAGATTAGCCGAATGACATTCCCTAATTCTTCCTTCACACGGATTTCCCCCATTCTTTTAATGGCTATTCATTTAAATTATACCATAACATTTAAAAAATAACTGTTCACTATTTTGAGAAATTTTTAATTCGTACAATAAAAAAAAAATTATTACTTTTATAAATTATTACTAAATAAAATACAATAACAATTGCTTCTTTGGGAAAACTTCCCTCACCGTTAAATACTTAGAGAAAATAAACAAAACATAAACAAACCGAATAGATACATTTTTCCTTTACGTTTTTCTCATTATTACACTTAAAGGACACCGATTACATAATAACAAAAATGAAAAATGTCAACTATAAAAAATAAAATGACGATTATATGATTATTTTCAATAAGGAAGACTATTCACTATTTTTTTAATTGACTGCGATTGAGTGACATGAGTCAAATGCCTAGCGTCGGGGTGTGGCGGGATTGATAGGTTGATGTGGTGGATCTGTTTTGAAAAGTAACAAAATATAAATAAACCGAAAAGAAAAATATTGTATTCGAGGGGGGGGGGGTAAAACACCGAATTGTACAATATATTTAAATCGACAGAAGACTCAGGAATGTGCGGAAAATTCATCAACGTTAATTATACTATTTCGAAAAGTAAAAAAAATAAAACTAAACCGAAATAAAAAACAGGTATTGGGAGGGGGGGGAAGAGAAAGAGGATCAGATTCAGCTAAAGTTTTACAGAATTGTTCCTTGATCGTATGGGATGAATGTACAATGGCACATAAACAAGCGTTCGAGGCTCTAGATAAAACATTGCGTGATCTCAAGAAACGTGATGTTGTTATGGGTGGCATAACACTTTTATTATCAGGTGACTTCCGACAAACGCTTCCTATTGTTCCACGTGGAAGTCCTGCTGACGAGCTTAATGCTTGCATTAAATTGTCATATTTGTGGAAGTACATTAAGACTGTAACATTATTTACAAACATGCGTGTACATCTCAATAGTGACCCAATGGCTGGTGAGTTTGCCTCCCTACTCCTAAAAATAGGTGATGGCAAGCTTGCAACAACCAACAATGGCACGATTGTTATTACTCCAGGTATTGGCTCAATTGTTTCATCACTCACAGAACTTAGTAGCAAAGTTTATCCAAATATAGCCGAAAACTATGTGCATCCTGAATGGCTAACGGAGAGAGCAATTTTAGCTACTAAAAATGACATGGTACATGTCATCAATCAACAACTGCTTGATGAAATTCCAGGTGATGAACAAATTTTCACTTCTGTGGATTCTACTCTCGATGACGACCAGGCTGTACAATACCCTACAGAATTTTTAAATTTTTAGAATTCATTAGAATTGCCTGGTATGCCAACACACAAATTAAAGCTGAAAGCTGGATGCCCAATTATGTTACTCCGGAATCTTGATGCTCCAAGGCTATGTAATGGAACGAGACTGTGTGTTAAACGCATGAAACCTCATGTGATAGAAGCTGTAATACTAACTGGTGTGGCAAGGAGCAAACTGACATTCCTTCCCAGAATTCTCATTACTCCATCGGATTCTGCAATAGAATTTAAAAGGCTTCAATTCCCAGTTAAATTGTGTTTTGCCATGACAATTAACAAGTCCCAAGGACAATTATTGGCAGTGGTTGGTCTAAACTTGACTTCACCTTGCTTTAGCCATGGGCAGTTTTATGTCGGATGTTCAAGGGTAGGCTCTCCACAATGTCTATACATATTGGCACCAGAAGGTAAAACATCAATCCTATTTTAATTACCTAAATTACTTCCAGTGAAATGATTTATTTCCTGAATCTATTTATTTAACTTAAAAATTAAAATCAGGCTGTTATATTTCCCCGGGCAACGCCGGGACACGGGTCCTGCCAGTTAAATATAAAATAATCTCCCATTTCAAGGCTATTCTAGCATTTTAGGCCAGTTCATTATTTTTTCTATGGGAGATAAATCCTGTGCGTTTTTCTTGTTTTTTTTTTTTGTTTTTTTTTTCTTTTCTTAGACGATTATGAGGGTCTTTGTGGGAGGAGGAGGGGGGGGGGGGGTTACCACTTGACTTTCAGGTTAGTGGTAGGGCTAGGGGCAATTAAGTGTGAACACCCTGAAAACTTACCAGAAAGAAAAACAATTAATTTAGAATTTAGAGTGGGGGATTAGTTTCACATATATTTAATGTAGAATAATGCGCCATTTCCGGGTCATTCTAGCATATTAGGGCATTAATCAATTTTTTTCTATGGGAAATAAATCCTGTGCATTTTTTTATTTTTTTTAGACGATTATGTGTGGTTTTAATGGGTTTTTTGTAGGATTAGGGCTTGCCACTCGGACTTAGGGTTAGTGATAAGGTTAAGGAAGGGGTTTTGTTTTGGATGGAGGTTGCCATTCAGACTTAGGGTTAAGGGAGTTTTTTAGGGGGTGACTTGCCACTCATATTTAAGGTTATGGTACGATACGTTCAAGAAGACATTTTTAAGGGGTGGGCTTGTCAGTCGTACCTAGAGTTAGTGGTAGAGTAATTATTTATTTTATAAATTTCACTAAAAGGCAAGAATAGCCAGGAAATCGGAGATCATTTTACATTAAATTTATATGCAAAACTGCTCCCCACACTCTAAATTCTAAATTATTTTTTGTTGTTTTTTTTCTTTTCTTCGCCAAGACTTTAAGGGTGTTCACACGTAATCGTCTAAAAAAGTAGAATCTTAATTTTTTTTTAAATTGGTGACTAGAAAGTCATTACTACTAGAAGTTCGAAAGTTGAGTGAAAACCAGTATTTCTTGAAGTATTTCAATATAAAAGAACCAAATAGGATTAACTTTTTTAAGCACAAAAAGTATGTCTTATTTTCAAAAGAAGTTTGTAAACAAATTTTACAAAGCTTTACAAGACTAGTTTATAATTAGCTGCTGCTGATTGATTGTTATATCAGCAATACCAGCAGCTATTGTTGACTTTCACTAGAAAAAAAAAAAAAAAAAAGACAATATTTTTCGGATAAGGTAATTTAAAATTACTACTACCGAAAGACAAAACAACATACAATTATAATTTTAATGCATAAGATAAAAGATTAATTTATTTACTAGTTTTTTAAAAATGTTCAATACACGTTATGTTGAAGGTTTATTTTTAAGATTATGTACCCCCAAAATAAGTCAAAGTAAAAATAAAATTCCTAATTGTAGTTTAATGTCTTCTAAATGTTTAGAAAATTTCAAGAAAATTGATATAGATTTGCCACTTTTATTTTGCAAAACAAACGAACGTGTAAAAATAAGTTTAAAAAAACAAAAAAAAACATGTTTTGCATTTTTGGTTGTTCGAAGCAAAATACCGTTTGAATTCGCTGTTAAAAACTAATGCAATGGATAAAAGCATATGAAAGTTATATATTTACAAAGATTATTTTCTTATCTTTTCAACCATATAAATATTTTAAAGATTTGACCAGAAATATGTGAGAAAGAAATTGCAATGTTAACAGCTTATGTCGCAATGCCAGGTGGGTTGGGATTGTTTTAATTATATATTCTGATAACAGACTAGCTCTAACTAAATTAATTATATTCTGATAACAGAATAGCTCTAACTAAACTGTAAGAACATTTTCTATATTCATATTTTTAAAATTCGTTCTAGAATGAAAATAAGCTAAAATCGCCTCGTGTTTATAGCTGCTGACTATTACTGCTGCTACTTTTGATGGACTCTCTCCCGTCGATTTCGACGTATGAGTGCCCCACCAGGTGCGGCTTGAGCGTGAATTTTGTAATTGCAAGGGTTGCGCAATCCCTAACAACCACTCTCCTGAGTCGGCATTGCTTGATTCCAATGGCAAGTAGTAGTACAAGACAACTGGAAACAATGCCGAGATAAGCAGAGAGCACATACAGCACCCATTTAGTACTGGCCAGGCTCAACGCCGCTTAACTTCGGTGATCTAACAGGAACCGGTGTGTCAACGTGATTGTGCCGTATATTGTGCTGCTACTACAGTCAGTTTTTCAAACTGTAAATAGAAAACATTTTTTTTTTTCGGATAGGGTAATGAAATATTACTACCAAAAGTTAACACATATATACAATTATAATTTTAATGCATAAAAAAGTAAAAAGACTGATTTACTTACTAATTGGGCGGCGAAAATGTATTTTTTCAAAATGTTCAACACGTCATGTTGAAGTGCTATTTGTAACACTTCAAAAAAAGGAATGAGCCGATTTACTTTGTACACTAACAAACATTAAAAGTGATGCTTCTCCTGATTGATTTCCAAATTTCAGGATGAAATTCCGCACAGAGGGATGGTACCAGAGTTTTAAACGAGGGGGGGGGGTAAAAAAGTGACGTAAATTGCTGAAAGTAGCGTTAACATTTTTTTGGCTTTATTTGCTCAAAACTCTTCAAAATATATTATGTATATTATTATTCATGAATGCACGTGAAAGGATATTCATTTCCTAACAAAATGATGGTATTTTGAGGACTTAAAGTGCTTTAGTTTTTAAGATATGACTATTTTAATAGAACTACCCTGAACTCTGTGATTATCCAAACCGTTTACTGGTCGATGTGTATTGCTAATCCAATTGTCAATTTATTCATCTCATTACCCTTTATCTGAGTGTCTTTTAGTTTTAATTGCAAACTCATTAGTAAAATTTGAAAAATAAAAATGTTCCTTGTGAAATGATTTGACAGTTCCCAAACAGCTTGAGAAGGCTGGTGCCCATATTAAATTCTAAAAACTCCATGCTATACACTTTCTTATATTCATTTCTTGTAAGAATTATATTTCAGTAATAAATTATGAGCACTTAATAATAGAGTTACTTATCAGTCACGCCACGTATATACTCTTACTAAAACTCTGGAGTTTGTTGGTTTGTCTCCATGCACACAGAATGACATTTCAAAGGGATGATTCCATCCAGTTAGACAAATTTGCAAGACACCAGGAAAATTATTTTATGCAGTCACAAAGAGATGGCATAAATACTTTATGACAATACAAAGGGATGGTGTCATATATTAAAGCAGAGACCATAGATGACACTTGACTCAATATACCTCACAGTTGATGTCCCAACGAGGAACTTCAGGAAGAGTGATCGGATCAATTCCAGAAATTGACACACTGTAAGATAAATAAACTAGAAAGGGATTGTATTTTAAGTAATTTAAACGCGTGCATACGCATTTAAATTTAAAAAACTTTTGTTGTCTTCATTTTAAGAATGCTGATTTAATCAAATACAGAAAGTAGAAATAAAAGAAAATGTAATTAAATAAGCTGATATAGTTAAATGGAATCCCTTTATAATCATTCATCAGCCAACAAAAATTAAAAGAACCAAATCTATTAAGTTGTTGATCACTCAAATTTTCACTTTCTTCCAAAGAAAAAGACATTGCAATAAACCAAACTGGTAGCATCTATTCCCCCCCCCCCACACACACACACACAATCTTCTCACAACCACAAAAACTGGTTTAGATGATGGGAGGGGTATGCATTATAATGGGATATTTAATGAGCTCAATCGGTCTAAGTACATTAATAAAGGAAAACTGATAGAATAGTAAGAAAACATTTCCAATTTCATTAACCATGAAATAAGACAAACAAATGAAATCTAGAATTAAAAAAATACAACTAATCTTTATTTGCAAAAAAAAGCTGTGCAAGAGGTAAAATGCTGCGTCTTGTGAAAAAAAAGTTATGGGCGAAATTGCAAAAGAATCAAAATGTTGGCAAGAATTGGTAATAAAATCTGAACTAATTTTGCCTTTTCAATTTATATAGATCATTAAAAAAAAAAAAGGATTGAAAATATAAACAAAAGTCCTGTTCATTTATAAGACGTAACATACTTTGGAAATAGAAATAAGACTTCAATTAGCAAAAGAAAGAGTACCAATGAGGGAAGGAGTAGAATTCAGAAAGTTCCAGTACACTGCAAGATAAAGGCAGTTAATTTAATAAAATTAACTGCCAGTTTACTGGAACTTTAAGCCAGAAGTAGCATAACAAAATTTGTCTGACGGTTTTGGGGGTCTACTAATGTTAATCAGAAAGGATCTATTTTTTGTCCATTTATCGAATACTCAAAATTACTTCATTAGCTTTTTGAGGTGGATTTTTTGTTTTAGAAAAACTTCATTTTTGGCAAATAGCTAAACTTCACAATGAATCAAGTTCTGGTGATCCCCAGACACACAGGTGACCTCAATTAAGCAAAGATTACACATGTTTTGCTAATATCTAAAAGTGCATTCATTATAAGAATTCTTAATCTAAAAGAGGTGATAGTTGATATTGTTTGAAAGAATCTTATGGAATAAAGTGAGATCATTTGAAGTAACATCGTTCTTGTTTAATTATTAGCAACCACCCTTCCCTCAGACTCTACCCCCAAAAATTGAACAAAGATGTTCAGGGACTTTTTCTTTGTTTTAAGTAATTTCTGACGGGTTTAATTAATGGTAAAATAACATTAAAGCACTAAAAATACTAGAAGAAAATTCTTTTTGAAACAAATACGAGTCTTTGGCTAATATATAGTTGTCCTCCCCCTCTAAACACACACACACTAAAGTCTAATAGACGAAACATTTTTTTTTCGATTGGCACTGCTTAATGTAGATTTATATATATAACTAAAAAATGATTTTTATTTAAATCTTACGACGAAATTATAATAGTTGATTTTTGTTTTGATAAACACCAATTGGGTACATTTTACAAGCAAATTTTGTAAGCATGAAGAAATAATATATTTTGTTTCGTTTTTTAATCTTGAGTGATCAAAATTTAACTATTTTTGTAAACAGAGAATCGGGACAGATTGTTCGATAAAAGCGATTAAAAATCGAGTTTTTTTTTAGATTATGACATGCTGAACGTTTTGGAGTTAAAATCTATTTAGTATTACGCATGAACAGGAAGAAGAAAACACGTACACAGCATTCCGCTTGTTAGTGGCCATAATCTTGTTATGCCGCCATTTTGGAAAGAAAAAAAAAAAGTGATAATACTAACATTTAATCATTTAAAATGTTTTTCTTCAAATTTCATTTAATACTAAATAGATTTAAACTCCAAAACGTTCAGCATGCCATAATCTTTATAAAAAATAAATAAATTTTATCTCGCCTATGCAATTTTTTTTTTTTTTTTTTTTTTTTTTTTTTAAATCGTTTTTTCAAACAATCCGTCTCCGACTCTAATCTCAACGTTTACCCTATTTTTTTGTTAAATCTAAAACAAAAATATTTGTGTTGTCAGAATGACACACACACACACACAATAATACTTGCTACTATTTGCTGTTGTGTGAGCAAGGTAGAATGAATGAGAACAAGAAACCTGCTTTAAAATACAAATCATATACGTTTTAAAATCGCAGTCAATGGAACAGCAGCACTTTTTATATCTGCCAGGATTTGTCCCACGTGACTCAAATGAACCAATCAATTGCAATCATTTAAAAATAGAGAATCGTCTTCAATCTTAAAAATTAGCACCGAATTGTCATTTTATCCCCTCTCCCTGAATAGTGAATACTAGGTACGTGCAAAAATGGGCGTCGCTTGTACTGACTATAGTTCTTAAAAGTGTCTTTTCTTAATTTTTAAAAGTAGTTTTTGATTGTTTGAAAGATAAAAGCATTAAGTTAATATCTAAAAGGAGACAAATGTACATTTACGTGTGAAAAAAAAAAAAATTAGAATGGAAAATGTATCAAAACAGCGAAAAATCCGTTAAAACTGCAGATTCAATAAAACATGTTAAAAAAAAAAAAAAAAAAAAAAAAAAGCTGGAAAAGTAAATATCAGTTTTCTGAAACTGTTTCAAAGATAATTATTGAATTAAAGTCTTAAGAGAGTGAATTACAAAAGAATGTACCTCTTTTTTTTTACTAAAAATTGCTTAATTATCAAAAAGAAAGTGAAAGTTAGCTAAAACATGTACGGAAACCTGCCTTGTAAATGTAAACAGAGAATACGGCTACAAAATCTTAAAGTATGAAAGGCTCAAACTGCAGTAATAGTTATTCTTTTTTTTAATTCTACGTTACGAACTGCGTCAATTTAATTAATTTTACATGATGATTGATTAAAATCTTGAACAATTACATTACTCGATTAATTCTTTAAGAATTAATGTAATTTTAAATTACATTAATTCACAAAGAATAACTAATTTATTGTTACGACACATGTAATAATTTCTTACATGTGTCGTAACGATAAATTACATTAATTCTTTTAAAATAAAGCTAAGAGTATTTTTTTTTATTTTAAGTGTGAAAAGGTAGATTAAAGTCAATGACTACACTGACAATATTCATTGAAAAAAAAGTTAAAACATTAAAAATTTATTAATAAATAAATAGAATTCAATTTTGAAATAAAATGCCATATTTGAATTCTATTTATTTATTAATAAATAATTGTCTTAAACTTTTTAAATAATATTTATTAATGAAAAAATGACAAAACAAATACAAACTTATGTTTTAGCTTTCCAAATAATTGACGAAATTGTTAAATTAACGAAACTGTTGAATCTCTGAAAAACAAATTTTGAGGACGGTGTGGGAGGAATGAGTGGTGGTTGGTGAGCTTATCCTGCCTGTTTATTACAGAACAGGCCTACCATACGTCCCCAAGTCAATCGTTAGTAGAAATTATCCAATTTTTTTTAATTATTTTTTTTCGTTACGTTCCAGAGTCTCAAATTTTTCAACTTTTGGTTTATTTTCAAGATTATAAAAAAAATTTCTTGCGCTGATGATGACACGTTCATGTATGAAAGGGAAATATAATTATGTCACATTTTATATTTTACCAGAAACTCTAATCATTAAAATCACATGAAATATTTTTTGCAATTATATTTATTTTTTGTTGATTAAACATTGCTTTATTCAATGATAATCTGCCAATTCAAAAAAATTTATTTTAGTTATAGTGATTTTATTAACACGGAATTTAGGAGCCTTTTTCGTAATATATACGAAATAATTTTTTTTTTTTTTAATTATTTTAAACATCTACAGTGCTTTATTTTCAATTTTTTTTTAATTCATACATTCTTTTTATTAATACATAAAAATATAACTTTAGTAAGGGTGTATTTTGTTTTCAAAAAATACATTTTCGCTAAGATTAAAAAAAAATAATAATGGTTTCATTATATTACGTGATCGTTGATTAATAAATACTGAAAATTTAATTTAAATTTGTTGATTTCCTGAATTTGGCTGAATTTTAAGGTGAAGGGAGGGTTAAAATGTTTTTACATTTTGGGAATCGGCCATTGATTTTGCGTGTACCTCGTGAATACAATATTTTTTCTTTTTGGTTTATTTTTATTTTGTTACTTTTAAAACAAAATTAACGTTTATGTATTTTCCCCACATTACTAAGTCTGCTCTAGATTTAAATAAAAGTTTTGTTTTTTTAAATATGCAACAAATAAATGTTACCAAAATAAATTACTCTTACCTGTATAAGTTTTTTTTTTTTTATGATATTTTTATTTATTTATTACACTAAAAATGAAGAACTTGTCATATTTTTTTAATCGTTTAAGGTGTTTAAATTCAAGGATCCCTTTTTTTTATTATTGTAGTCTTTTCTTTTAGGTAAAAATCATTCCCTTTAAAAAAAAAAAAAGTATATTTTTTTAATTACCGATGTGTACTAATACTTTTTCATTATTTATTTTGATTTTGTATAGTTAAGCATTTTGTAAACAAAACGGATGAAATAATAAGTATTTTTTTTGGTGATAAACAACAATATAAAATACTATTTTATATTTTTGTTTATCACAAAAAAATATTTTCCAAAACAAATTATTATATTGTGATTCGATGATTACAAAATTCAAAGGAGTTTTTAATTTCGCCATCGTCTCGGTGGATTTAAATGATAAAACTAAAAAATACCTTTTTTTTTTGATGAATTTCTTTTGAATTTGAAATAAAAAGTTGCTTCATTGTTCTCGTTATATCTTTTAAGATGTTTGAAAACACGGAAAATTTAAGCCATCAACTTTTAAATTTGCTACTTTTAGGAAACGATTGAATATTTCTGGTTTTTTTTTTTTTAGAATAGTGGCTCTCTCGAGAAAGTTTTTTTCTGGTAAGTTCCTATTTTAGAGGCGTAAAAAACATAAACAAAGCAGTCTGTATTTTTTTTATTATATTATAAAAATATGAACATTTGAGACTTTTATGATGGTAATCGGAAGAATTTAACACAAAATCATGTTTAGCGAGTGGTACTGTCGCTCTGTTGCTTTCCGCGAAAACATGTTTATAAGAGAGAAGTTTTAATTAAGACGGCCTTAATCCAATAATCTACTTAATGTCATTTTATTTATATATTTTTATTTCACCGGAGGTTTTAAAAAGCGGCCGTCTCGTGTTTACACCCCATAAACAAGGAATGTTGCGAAAAAAAAAAAAAAAAAGGAAAGGGGGGGGGGGGTACTTACGGATTGTGTGCTCAGCGTTTGGGGGATACGTGGCCAACATGAGTGACGATGAAGGAATGACTTTTATAGTCAGGAATGAGTGGGGAATTGTGGGAGTAATTGCACCTATAAATACGGGTGCAATTCTCTTCTTGTTGTTATCATTTACAGTTCTAGTTTCGATAGAGACCAGATCGATTGTAAGTTACTCCCCAGATTTGTTTCTTGATTGATACCAGACCCTGTTGGCGTGGGTCGCTTAAAGAGAACTTTTTTTGCAACCCCAGCAGCTGCAGACTCCCTTCTGGGTACCGCCTCTAAATATTTTTTCCAACATATTGCAAAAAGAAGTTCTAATAGGATTCTTCCCTTTTTGCGGACCAAAACAGAGTTCTCATCATGGTTAAACCCCCCCAGATTCAAATCACTGGACCAACATTTAGTGGTTCTGAGATGACCGCCGACCACATGAGTTTCCAAAATTTTTTGTCGAGATTTCAAACCTGTGTGGTTGGTATGGCCAATAACGCTGAACGTCTCAATTTCCTAAAGTGTTCCCTGACCGACAGAGCGCTGCGGTTGATCAACCATCTGAGCTGTACAGACGTAAACTACCAGCGTGCTCTGTCATTATTGAAAAGAGAGTATTTGGATGTGGATGAAATAATCGATCAAATATTCCAAGATATACTAGAATATATTCCTGGGAAGGATACTGCCTATGCGGATCTCGGCGAATTTGCTCCCAAGACTGCCTCTCTGCTGGAGGAGCTGGGAAGCTCCTATGGGTGTGACTTCTCGGTGGATGATTCAGGTGGGGCTCGACTTATGGCCAAGATCCTGTTCCGAAAATTCCTGAAGGAACTTAAAGGGGAAATGATCGGACTTACAGGGGAAGCCATAAAAAGACTACTGGTCAAGGGTGATGCATCTACCAGTACAACGTTCGACGCTGGCCAAAGTTCCACTCAGGGATCTGCGCTGAGGGCTCGAACTACCTCTTCCTTTCGCATAGACACTAGCCCCCGGACCTCTCTTGGATATTCTCGCAGCTTACCCCCCATTCTACTTGTGACTTTCATCAGAGGAAAGAGAACGGTTGCTGTTAATTGCCTCTTGGACACCGGCAGTGGGCGGTCATATTTGTCTGCTGATGTGCTGCATGCCTTGGGTTCACTCGAGTCCATTGGCATTGATTGCCGACTTAGATTGTCCACCCTTCTTGGTGAGTGTGACCAGAGATTCAGGGAAGTGATTTTGGGGATTGATTTGGGTTGCGGTAAGATCTTGAATTCTCCTGTTTTGGTAGCTGATGTGATGGACCTATCTGTCCGACTGGCCAATCTGGAACCCCTGTTGAGTGCTTTCAAGGATGCTGAGTGTTCACTGGCTGGGCACTTTGAGGCTGGTTCAGACTTTATACCGATTAGGGGTATCATAGGATTGGATCTCCTGCATCAATTGGGCTCCTTTCAACTGGTTCCCTGTCTGAATGGCTGGGCCTTTTCCATCTCAGCAGGTCTGGTCCCCTTTGGAGCCGTGGATTCATTCTTCTCTGAGCACCAAACCACTCATGAGATGACCCACCTACCATTTAATTCTGTATTGAAGCAGACTACCCAAGTAAATTCCTCCCACTTGTGTTTCGTGCTGGATCACCAACCCACTTATCTTCCAAACAGTGAAGTGCAAAGGGGGTTGGAATGGATGTTCAGTATGGAATCACTGGGAATATTTGACAAGGATACCGTCTCTGACTACGATCAGGAGCAGATCAAGCACTTCCAGGAGGCTACAGAGTTCAGGAATGGAACACACTACGTGGAGCTCCCCTGGCATACTGACAAGCTGGCCCAAGTTCCTTCCAATCATGTTGTTTCTTTGCATGTCTTGGACCGAGTATGCTAAGGACCTGATGAAGAAGGGGATGTATCAGGAATACTTGAGAGTATTCCAACAGCAGGAACAGGATGGAATAATTGAGGAGATCTTTGTGCCCCCTCACGAATTTCATAAATATGTGTGGATACCTCATCGACCTGTTTTTAAGTCTGACCCAACAGCTACTACTAAAATAAGACCCGTGTTCAACTGCAGTTTGAAAACGGGTAATGGGATGTCCCTGAATGAGGCTGCTTCCTCCGGAGTCAACCTCACAGGAGACATGTTGAAATTATTAATGACCTTCAGAGCTAATAACTATATTCTGCTGGCAGACATCCGGAAGGCATTCTTGATGATACATCTCAGACTGGAATCTGACAAAAACAGATTCTGTTTTTTTCTTAAAGATGGGGATCGGCTTCGCTGCTTTCGATATACAACCTTGATTTTCGGGTTCACTTCTAGCCCGTTTATATTGGGGTGTATTCTAAAATTTCATGCAGCTCAATATCCACTAGATGCGTGTCGCAAGATGATGGAAGATCGATTCTACATGGACAACCTCGTCACATCAGAAGCAGATCCTCATAAACTTGCCAAATTGTACTCTTTGGCAAAGGAATGATTGCTGGAGGGAGGATTTGTTATTCAGTCCTGCAACACCAATGATGACGCCCTCCGAGATAGGATGAAAAGAGATTATACACTGAGCATGCATGATGATGAATGGGAGAGGGTACTAGGGTACCGATATAATCCCCTTCCAGAGAAGATACATGTGGCCCCCGTCAAGTGCGATCCCAGTGCTGCAACGAAGAGGAGGATCCTTTCAGACGCAGCAAAGATTTTTGACCCATTGTCTCCCTGTCTCCCAGTTACGATCCGCAGCCGTATACTTATAAGGACTATGTGGAAGAATGGTTCTGGTTGGCTGGAGGGAACTTGCTAAAGATCTGTCAGGGTTAATTGATTTCCATTATAATCGACAGACCCTGGTTGAAGGACAACCTGGTGACATGTACATCTTTTGCGATGCTTCTAAGGAAGCATATGGGTTTGCCGTATATATTGTACAGAACCAACAATCTTACCTGATGTTTGCAAAAGCAAAGGTTGCACCAATAAAGGATTAAAGTCTGCCCGTTCTAGAGTTAATGGCAGTTTACCTTGCCTTCAAGTGCCTGCCAATCATCTTAGACAATTGTGGGCTGTTTGTCCCAACCAATTTATGTGTGGCCACCGATGCATAGGTGGTGTTGTTCTGGCTTTTATCCCAATCTATGACCAGTAAAAACATCTTTGCTAAGAACAGACTTAAGGACATCATGCAAATGAATCAAGAGTTGGAGTCCCGATATTAGAGATGGGCGGTTTTACCGAAAAACCGCGTTTTTTCGGTTTCGTCTCAATACCGAATCGTTTTTTTTTTTTAAACCGTAACCGTTCGGTATTGTGTTTTTACTACAGTAAGCCACCATATACAAGGAAACACGGTTGAAAAGATTTTCCGATTTGAATAAAATTGAATATTACCAAAAAATGTTATATTAGTAAGAGGACAGATTGAACAAATATATGATAAACACATTTAATTGACTTAGCAATACACATCGAGCAGAAAACTGTTTGGATAATTACAGAGTTCAGGGTAGTTCTATTAAAATAGTCATATCTTAAAAACTAAAGCACTTTAAGTGCTCAAAATACCATCATTTTGTTAGGAAATGAATATTCTTTCAGGTGCATTCATGAATAATAATATACATTATATATTTTGAAGAGTTTTGAGCAAATAAAGGCAAAAAAATGTTAATGCTATTTTCAGCAATTTACGTCACTTTTTTCTTTGACCCCCCCCCCCTTCGTTTAAAAGTCTCGTACCATTGCTGTGTGTGGAATTTCGTCCTGAGATTTGGAAACTAGTCAGGAGAAACATCACTTTTAATGTTTGTTAGTGTACGAAGTAATTCGGCTCATTCATTTTTTTGAAATGTTAAAAATAAGACTTCAACTCGACGTCGGTTGAACATTTTTGAAAAATGCATTTCCGTCGCCCAATTAGTAAGTAAATCAATCATTTTACTTTTTTATGCATTAAAATTATAATTGTATATATGTGTTCTCTTTTGGTAGTAATAATATTCCATTACCCTATCTGGAAAAAAAAAGCGTTTTCGATTTATAGTTTAAAAAACTGATTGTAGTAGCAGCAATTACTGCTATAAACACGAGGCGATTTTTGTTTATTTTCATTCTAGAACGAATTTTAAACATTTTAAAATATGAATATAGAAAATGTGGTTACATTTTTCGTACCCAACTAGTAAATAAATTAATCTTTCATCTTTTTTTATGCATTAAAATTATAATTGTACGTTGTTTTGTCTTTCGGTAATAGTAATTTTAAATTATCTTATCCTAAAAAATATTGTCCTTTTTTTGAGCGAAAGTCAACAATGGCTGCTAGTATTGCTGATATCAATCAGCAGCAGCTAAGTCTTGTAAAGCTTTGTAAAATTCGTTTATAAACTTCTTTAAAAGTAAGATAAAATACTTTGTGCTTAAAAAAGTTAATCCTATTTGGTTCTTTTATAAAAAATACTTTAAAAAATACCGGTTTTCACTCAACTTTCGAACTTCTAGTAGTAATGACTTTCTAGTCGCCAATTTAAAAAAAAATTAAGATTCTACTTTTTTAGGCGATTACGTCTTAAAGTCTTGGCGAAAAAAAGAAAAAACAAAACAAAAAATAATTTAGAGTGGGGGATCAGTTTCGCATATAAATTTAATGTAAAATGATCTCCGATTTCCCGGCCATTCTTGCCTTTTAGTGAAATTTATAAAATAAATAATTACTCTACCATTAACTCTAGGTACGACTAACAAGCCCACCTCCTAAAAATGCCTTCTTGAACGTATTGTACCATTAACCTTAAATATGAGTGGCAAGCCACCCCTAAAAAACTCCCTTAACCCTAACACTAAGTCCGAATGGCAACCTCCATCCAAAACAAAACACCTTCCTTAACCTTATCACTAACCCTAAGTCCGAGTAGGAAGCCCTAATCCTACAAAAAAGCCCATTAAAACCACACATAATCGTCTTAAAAGAAAAAAAAAAAAAAAAAAAAAAAAACAGATGCCCATAAAAAAACGCACAGGATTTATTTCCCATAGAAAAAAATTGATTAATGCCCTAAAACGCTAGAATGGCCCGGAAATGGTGAATTATTCTACATTAAATATATGTGAAACTAATCCCCCACTCGAAATTCTAAATGAATTGTTTTTTTTTCTTTCTGCTAAGTTTTCAGGGTGTTCACACTTAATTGCCCCTAGCCCTACCACTAACCTGAAGTTCAAGTGGTAAGCCCCCTTCCTCCCACAAAGACCCTCATAATCGTCTAAAAAAAAAAAGAAGAAAAAAACAAAAAAAAAACGCACAGGATTTATCTCCCATAGAAAAAATTAACTGTCCTAAAACGCTAGAATGGCCTTGAAATGGGGGATTATTTTATGTGAAACTGATCCCCACTTTAAATTCTAAAATATATGTTTTTGTTTCTTTCTTTCTGACAAGTTTTTCAGGGTGTTAACATGTAATTGCCTAAATAAAAAAAGTAGAATCTCATATTTTGGGGAGGTAAGGGGGTGAGTTAGCAGAAGGTGTAAATCTACAATAATGCTAAAGAAATCTTGCAATATATTCATTTTTAAACAGTCCTAGTATTAGATTTTAGTTTCTTGTACATAAAATGTATTACAATTCAACTTTGAGTTTTCTAACTTCTTTCTTTTAATGGATTCATGGTATTTTTAAGGTATTGCAGCATATTTATGTGCACTTAGTGCAGATTACTTGGAAACCATTAATTTCTGGAGATTTTCAGTGGCATATTCTGATTCCTTGTACAAAAATACATTTATATGGCAAATTTCATTGCTTAATCTTGTGTTTTAACAAAGATATAACATTTTTACTGAAAAATTAGTGTAAAAAATGTGACGAAACGCATATGGTCTTAAAGAGGGGAAAATATCCAATTGTGTGAGGCACAAAAATAGTCATAACTTCCTTATTTTTAGTCAGATTTAAAAAATTAAAAAAGATTCTTTCTTAGATCATCAAGCTCTTTCTATATATGCCATTGAGATATTTTAAGCAATTTAAATTTTTTCATGTGTATTGCTACTTGTAGGAAGAAATCTTTGTTTACAGTTTGTTTATCATTAACATTTTGAATTTTCAAATGAAAAAAAGAGAAATACGACAGACAACATGACATCGTATTTTTAGCATAAACTATTTTCAAATGAAAAAGAAAAAATCAAACGCGTTCCGTATGATGTCGAAAATCTATTTGATTCAACTCAAAATTGTAAAATAATTATTTGTTTGTTTCAGAGTTATCTAAAAAAATAAGTTATTAAAATGAAATTTTTAAAAAATACTTGTAAAAGTAAATAAACGAAAAGTAGTGAGCGAGTATAAACATTTAAAAAGAAAAAAAGTAGTTGCCAATGCTAGTATCACTTTATTCGGATTTTTAAAATTATTTTAAACATTAGGCATTTCATTGTTTACTTTTGAAAAGCCACTTCATACATAAATTGTCATTTCTAGAGAACTATCTCTCAACTATACCGTTTTCTCTCCCAAAAATGAGTTATTCAAAAAGTAGACTATGCAACGATTTATATTTTACTAAATTGTTAATATGGTATTTATTTAGAGTTGACAATTTATTCGAAAGTTTAATTATTAAACTTTAATCCAAGTCATGAATTCTATGACTAAAATTACCTTAAAGCTTAAAAATGACTTTAGGTGAATTAATAATCTCTACTTTTTTTTAACCATCCTTCCTTTTCCCTTGGCGCGGTTTTTGGGTGTACTACAAGTCTTTTACGCATGTCTATAAAGTTTTATTACCCTGTCTTAAAAAGTAATATTAACCCCAACACGCACCAGTTGACAGAACTTCGAGCACACAAAATGACAGACATCCCAACAGTCAACACCGGCAATTCGAGAAGTATATGGTGTGTTTATTTTACGCGACAAGACGTCTTGCAAACATTTTCACCTATTAAAAAATTAAAATTTTTATCTGTCAAATAATTTTGACAATATTTCATTTTCATCATCATTTTTGCTTAATTTTATTTGTAAAATTATTTTGTTTGTTTAAATAAATTTTCGTTTTTTAATTTCTTGCATTTCTGAGTTATATTTTAGCTTCTGATGGGTTAAAGAATTAGATAGAATGTATATTCAAACTCAGTTTTATTCTTCAGAAATCTTTCATGAATCTTTGGTCACTGTTTTAACGAGTTAACTGTTGAAAAGGTATCAGAACTTTGATTGCAACAGTCAACACCTTAAAACTTATATGATTCATATCATGGAGAATGATTCAGTCACAAAATTATCGAAACAGTGGCATAATTCAACTAAACGTTGAATAATAACACAAGAGAATGAATAGCTTCCATAGTAAAAAAATATTTTCAAAAAAAACGAAAAACCGAACCGTAAACCGAGGTTTTAAGGGAAAAAAAACGAAACCCGATACCGAAACCAAAATTTCAAAACCGCCCAACTCTACCCGATATGGTCTAAGGCCTCTGTTTAAGTATGTGGCCACTACACATAATCCAGCAGATATGATCACAAGAGGGATGACGTTGAGGAAGTTCGAATCCAGCTTTGAATTTTGGTGTACTGGTCCTCCTTGGCTACGTGAGGGAATCCTTCAGTGGCCGGCACAAGAATTACCCTGCCTGAATGAGGATTGCCAGCGGATGGCTCATACATCGATGAACTGCGCTCTGGTCGAGGCCCAAGAATGCCCTTCAATTATACCCATTCACAGATTTTCTACCTTCTCTCGTCTGCTGAGGGTCACCTTGATGGTGTTCAGGTTCTTGGCCATCAAGCTAAGACGAGAATGGAACAACGATTCCAAAGCAGCGATTTACCTAATGAAAACTCTCCAGGGACAAGAATTTCTATCAGAGCTTGAGTACTTGAAGGAGCCGGTGGAAAGATCAGAGCCCACGCGAGTTCGCACTTTGGATCTTTTTCTGGATTCTGATGGGTTGATCCGGTCAAGGGGAAGGATTAATCGATCATTGCATCTTGCCTACGAAGTAAAAAATCCAATTTTGATAGGAAAACACCATCTGATTACTAAACTTATAATCTTAGACTGCCACGCAAGATGTTCCCATCTAGGAACTGGATCAACCTTGGCTGAGTTAAGGCGGAGCGGCTACTGGGTCCCTCAGGGAAGACAGGCAGTCAACAAGGTCTTAGCATCTTGTGCTAGATGCAAGAGGTACAATTCCAGGCCCGTGCTACCAAATTCTGTGGCCAGCCTACCAACTCCTCGTGCAGATTTTGGAGTGCCTTACCAACACACAGGAGTGGACTTCACTGGCATTTTTGGGTAAAAGAATGGAAGCGTGGACAGGAAAATGTACTTGCTTCTTTTCACTTGCCTGAATGTCCATATAGAGGTAGTTCCGGACATGAGCGTGCTGTCCTTTTTTTCAAGCTCTCGCGCATTTCACTAATCAACATGGAGTTTCAGAAGCCATTTATTGTGACAATGACAAAACCTTTCTCGGAAGTGGGAGACTCTTTAATTGTCTCTCCCTGCTACAGGAGTACCAGAGCAAATTTGGATCATATTGCATGAAGCTGAAAACAATCCCCCTGTTTTCCCCGTGGTATGGCGGAACTTGGGAACGTTGCATTAAGACAATAAAAAACTGTCTCTTCAAGATCTTGCTACGTCGGTGCCACTCAGCAGGGAGAAGCTTATCAAAACTATGGAGCTCAGGAACCAATGTTTGTCGGAATTCCACGAGTTGTGGTACAATGAATACCTTCTGGATTTAGGAAGGAAATCTCCAGGACATTCTTGATTGCGATCAGAGAACCGCCTTCAGAAGGATGACGTAGTCCTTGTTAAGAGCCCCCTAAAGCCAAGGCCGTTTTGGATTTTGGGGACCATTTTGGATCTTATCCAAGGTGATGATGGTGTAGTTAGATCAGCCCGTGTCAGGAGAGGGGATGATCTTGAAGAGGTCTACTTGCTGAAACATCTCTATCCTTTAGAACTTTCTCTAACACCTGACGACTGTATTACAGAATCTCCGATCAGTGATTCAATTCAACCAACTGGGGACGCTCCTGCTGCGGATGAGGACAGAGAACCTTCGTGTTCATCTTCTGTTGCGGAAGACCATGTCTGGTTGTGTCCAGTATGCAATGCTCCTCAAGGAGATCTGGACATGATTGGATGTGATTTGTGCGACGAATGGTTCCACTTTCGATGTGTCGGCATTGACCACCCACCTCCAAGACGACAAAAGTGGTACTGTCGTGAATGTGCCTCCCAGAAAAGACGCAGGGGTAGGCCGAGCCTACTACCCATGTAAAACTCAATTGGCAGCAGGTATTCGTAGGGGAGAGAGGGGGATACCTGCATCACTGTCTCATGCAAATTGTGATTGGGGCACTACGACCGTTTACTCCTTCTGAGGCACTCATTGTTTTCTTTTTTTTTTCTGACTTTTTTTTGTTGTTGTTTTGGTTGGGAGTATGAAAAAAAAAAAAAAAAACGTTTGGGGGATATGTGGCCAACATGAGTGACGATGAAGGAATGACTTTTATAGTCAGGAATGAGTGGGGAATTGTGGGAGTAATTGCACCTATAAATACGGGTGCAATTCTCTTCTTGTTGTTATCATTTACAGTTCTAGTTTCGATAGAGACCAGATCGATTGTAAGTTACTCCCCAGATTTGTTTCCTGATTGATACCAGACCCTGTTGGCGTGGGTCGCTTGCAACCCCAGCAGCTGCAGACTCCCTTCTGGGTACCGCCTCTAAATATTTTTTCCAACAATGTAGAGTTGGTTAAGGAACAGGAAAACACCATATTATTTGACGGATAGAAATCCGGCAATTTAAAGGTTTCAAAATCACTTTCGAATGTCTGGGACGCCGATTACGCCCATCATTTTTCCATTGTTGTAGATATTTAGAAAACAAAAACAAAAAAGTCATCATGGTCGCCGTGCGGAACTAAATTCGAAAGTGATTTTGAAGCTTTTAAATTATCATCTTGGCGAGAATCGAAGTATTTATTATGGGAATCTGTCTTGTTCCTATTAACCAAAAATTAAGACAAACAGGAAAAGCTATAGTTTTATTTTTAATTAATAAAAAGGGGGAGGAAGTAATTGATTTAGAAACAAAAAAAATGTAAATTAAAACAATCATTTAAAAAATATATCAATTGTTTAGGTTTTAGTATATATTTTTTTAATCTGAAAGTTCATATTCCGTTTTTGCAGATTACTAAGAATTTAAGAACGCTAATGTGATTTTTTCAGTTGACACTTGATGTCAACTCCCCCTCCCAAAAAAAAACCCCACTGATTTGCAGTCAAACGGTGTAAAAACGAATTAAATTCAATTTATATTATTTACATATCACATGTGTTGTAAATATGTGGATACATAATTTATATATATATATATATATATATATATATATATATATATATATATCCACCCTTTAAGGAAAGTAGTAATAAATTTGCGAAATGTGTTACGTATTTTTCTAGCTAAAAACAAGGCCTAAAGAGTTAAATAGTATTAGACGTCAACCTTTGTCTTCTTAGTTTGATATTTTAAAAGAAAATCGATTATAAAAACGAAAAATATATTATGTTGACTCAAAGACATAAAAGGAAGAATCATTTATAAGTCACAAGGGAAAAAGAAAAGTGTTTTAATAATTGTCAGCTGTCTTCTCTTCAATTCGGTTTCTCATCGCAGATATTCTAGATCTGTACATTTCCAATAGACAAAATCGATGTGCGATTCTTCAGGGAATTGAGTCGGTCTCTAACGAAAAAGGAGGAAAAACAAAAAAGAAATCAGGGTCTGCAATGTCGACGAGATGATTGGAAGTAACTCCAACGAAATGGAGTCGCTAGAGCTGTCGCGTTCTACAAGAGAGAAAAATGTGAAGGCAAGAAAATAAAGAGAAAAGGCCGGTAAGAATACGGCGTTTCATGTGGATGAACATGGGGACAGTGTGGAAGAGAAGATAATGTCACTCACCAGGTATCACCTTTCTTCAACGGGGCTTTCAGGAGGTTGGCGATCTCCGTCTTTTGAGTTTCACATTCAGGAGGGCCACCTTCCGCCATTTTCTCCTGTCTCTGAGAAGAAGGCGGAGTAGAAAGAAGTGAAAGGACGAGAGCTACAACAAACAAGGGGAGACAACTCCTCAATAAAACACAAGCCCCTTCTCCCCCTCTTTATACCTTTTCAAATTAATCAAAGGAGAAAAAAAACAAGAGTCATCATCCATCGTTATTCTAGCCAGGGTTGCCAGACTATAATAAATGTTTGAGGCCAAATTTTTCGGGGGAAAAGCCAAAAAGGCCAAATTGAACACTGAAACTACACTTTTAGGAGGAAAAAAGACCAAAAAAAAGAGCCAAATTAAAAATTATATATTATAAAGAAATATTGACTACATTGAAGTTGTTAACTTTGCATGTTTTTGTCACTATTAGTTTCGTATTGTTTTCTTAGCGGTGATGGAGCAAAGACGTTCTCTATGTAATTGAAACCGAAAAATAAACTCAATACATTCTACAGTTTTGGCTAAGATCAAAGTGTAGTATCTGTTCCGATGGATACTGCACCCCATACTGGTATTGTCTGGATCTTCGGGTCTGGATTTACACCGGTCAATGGGTCTGTCCTGTGCAGTTCTGGGAAGTGGCGCTCCCAGGCTTTGCCTCCCCTCTTTGGGGAGGATTGAGTTTAGTGCTTAATGTCTGAGGCACTCTGCCCAGGCAATTTTTTAAAAGCCCCTAGCACTCCTCCTCTGGAGTGCATTCCCACTTTCCGACCTTGTGTCACATTCTACTGTGTGGGACGTAGATAAATAGGGACATTCTACAGTTTAAAACTCGTACCAGAGGACCTTAAAGAATAATTTGAATATTTTAGTATTAAATAATTTAAGGTAAAGTTGGTAAATTTGTAGATAAGACCAAAAAATTATATTCTACTTTTTTTAGGTGATTACGTGTGAATACCTTAAAAAATTTGGGGAAAACAATTATTTTAGAATTTAGAGTGGGGGATCAGTTTCACTTATAAATTTAATGTAAAATGATCACCCATTTCAGAGCCATTGTCTAACCGGGTAGCGTTTTAAGGGCATATAACCAGAATTTATTTTGCCAAAGGAGATAAATTGTGCGTTTTTTACAAGATTATTAACTTAAATTATTTAAATATAACACTTTAAAATATTATTCTTTCTTTAATGTCCCCAGTATGATTTAAAAATAGTATGCAAATTGTAGATTATTATTTATGTTTCTTAGCACGAATTTATTTATCTAAATATTTTTTTTTTAATTCCTAAAACAAAAAGGATATCAAAGAGCCTACGGTTTCAATTTCATAGGGAAAGACTTTGCATCCTCACCGCTAGAAAAAAAAAAAACAAAAAAACAAGACGAAACCAATAGAGAAAACGCGCAAACACTTGAGAGTTAACATCTTCAATATAGCTGAAAAATGTGTTCAAAATACTTTTCATTTACTACTGTTACAGATTGGAGTGATCCACAAACACAAAATATTAGAGAACGAGGAGGCCAGTTGAGGTTTTACATGTATCAAATTTAACTTATTTAGTTTATTTTTGGAAGATATGAAAAACATCAAAGGATAAAAACGAATATTGAATTGAAATGCTGCTATGCACATAAACGTTCGTGATGGTCAAACGAGAATAAGGGTGTCAGAACAGAGGTAAATGTGGTAGAAAGGTAACAGAAATATAACTTGTTCACAAATGTCAGTTTTTTCTGATTTTTTATATACACGCGAAAGGTATAGAATTGAAAGTATGTATAATAATTAATAGAACATTTTCAAATGGAGTAAAATGTCTTTTTGTAAAAGTTACATATAAACATATATATTATTTATAATTGTGAAAAAGACAGTATTTAAAATTTGGTCAATGTAGAACAGAAAAACATAATTCTTCCTGAAAATGTCTATAACATGCCAAACATGGAAATAAAATAAAAGGTAATAAGTTGAAAGTTCTTTGAAATGAATGGTGGTGGAGCCATTACATTACTCATGGCAGATAGTGGAGGACGTCTTCTAAATACTTATTTTCAGCATTATTTATGCTGCTGCTTTCTTTTTTACCATAAAGATTGTCACTGTTGTGCAGCTTTATCATGTTTGTTATGCATATAAAGTCTTTGCAACAAATTCCGTTATATAAAAGGTAAGAACAAATTCTTACAATGGCATCCAGCAATTTAATTTGTGTCTTATTACGAGGCTTTGTTTTTATAGCAGTAACTAAAGAAAACATTCTTTCAACAGTTGCATTGCTTTCAGGCGTTATTAAAGATGTTAACTCATATGCTGCAAGTTCTTTGAAATTATTGTGTTTTGCCACAACTTGCCAGAATTTCAGAGAATCTAGAGGAATGCCACTCTCTGCAAAACATATTTCTTCACACCATTCTACCAGACAAACCTTTCTGTATTGTGCCTCAATTAGATTTTTATTTTCCATGAGATATGGAAATGGCAAATCTTCCAATTTTTTTCTTAAAGTTTGATTAAGAACTTTATCAGGGTTGAGAAGTGAGAGCTCTTTAAACATAGAGAAAAGACTTCTCGAAACTGCCAAAAGGCTCTCACTTCTCAACCCTGGTGCCAAACTATGTTGCAAGAAGCCTTGCATCAAATAGAGACAAGACATCCCGAAGCTGCCAACATTTGATGCAAGGCTTTTTGCAACATAGTTTGTCAACTTAATTTCACCTTTTTTATTTTGCAGGTTTCTTCTGTTTGTCCACCAGCAGTAAACAATGAATTTCTTGATTGAAATTGCCACCAAAATCAACATTTTCCAAAGTTTTACATGTCCCATCTTTGTTGTAAAGCCTCTCGTACAAACTCTGATGGTGCATTATTAATTGTTTTGACAGTTCATGTGGGTCGATATTTTCTTGTTGAAATGACAAATTTATCATTTCAAATTCCTGAACAACAGGAGTTGCAAACAAAAAATAAAAATAATTTATCCTATCTGCAAGCATTTCTTTTAGCAAACAACATTTATATTTGGCATTAATACTTAATTTTGCTTCGTAAGTGCTGAAAAAACCTAACAATTTTTCCCAGTTTATCAAAATATTATATAAAACTTTTCCTCTAACCATCTTGTTTTAGATAAATTTTGAAATGGAAGGGGGACATTTCGCTCTTGGTTATTTTCCCCATCTACAGGGTCCACAAGAATAAGGGTGTCAGAACAGAGGTAAATGTGGTAGAAAGGTAACAGAAATATAACTTGTTCACAAAGGTCAGTTGTTCTGATTTTTTATATACATGCGAAATGTGTATAATTGAAAGTATGTAGAATTGAATGTATGTATAATAATTAATTGAATATTTTCAAATGGAGTAAAATGTCTGTGTGTAAAAGTTACATATGAACATATATATTATTTACAATGATGAAAAAGACAGTATTCCAAATTTGGTCTATGATAGAACAGAGAAACATAATTCTTCCTGAAAATGTCTATAACATGCCAAACATGGAGATGAAATAAAAGGTTGAAAGTTCTTTGAAATGAATGGTGGTGGAGCCATTACATTACTCATGGCAGATAGTGGAGGACGTCTTCTAAATACTTATTTTCAGCATTATTTATACTGCTGCTTTATTCTTTACCATAAAGATTGTCACTGTTGTGCAGCTTTATCATGTTTGTTATGCATATAAAGTCTTTGCAACAAATTCCGTTATATAAAAGGTAAGAACAAATTCTTACAATGGCATCCAGCAATTTAATTTGTGTCTTATTACGAGGCTTTGTTTTTTTTAGCAGTAACTAAAGAAAACATTCTTTCAACATTTGCATTGCTTTCAGGGGTTATTAAAGATGTTAACGTATATGCTGCAAGTTCTTTGAAATTATCGTATTTTGCCACACCTTGCCACAATTTCAGAGAATCTAAAGGAATGCCACTCTCTGCAAAACATGTTTCTTCACAGTATTCTACCAGACAAACCTTTCTGTATTGTGCCTCAATTAGATTTTTATTTTCCATGCGATGTGGAAATGGCAAATCTTCAAATTTCCCTCTTAAAGTTTGACTAAGAACTTTATCATGTTGCCAGCTTCAGGAAGTCTTTTCTCTATTTGATGCAAGGCTTCTTGCAACCTAGTTTGGCACCTTAATTTCATCTCTTTTCTTTTGCATTTGCAGGTTTCTTCTGTTAGTCCAACAGCAGTAAACGTATGGATTTCTTAATTGAAATTTCCACCAAAATCAACATTTTCCAAAGTTTTACATGTCCCATCTTTGTTGTAAAGCCTCTCGTACAAACTCTGATGGTGCATTATCAATTGTTTTGACAGTTCATGTGGGTCGATATTTTCTTGTTGAAATGACGAATTTATGATTTCAAATTCCTGAACAACAGGAGTTGCAAACAAAAAATAAAAATAATTTATCCTATCTGCAAGCATTTCTTTTAGCAAACAACATTTATATTTGGCATTAATACTTAATTTTGCTTCGTAAGTGCTGAAAAAACCTAACAATTTTTCCCAGTTTATCAAAATATTATATAAAACTTTTCCTCTAACTAACCATCTTGTTTTAGATGAATTTTGAAATGGAAGGGGAATGTAATGACTAACGAGAACAGACGTAACTTGGGAAAGCTTTATTCGGCACACAATGTCGGTACAGTATTAGTGCTACTATTTATAGTGGTTAGTAGAAGCAGGAGAGTTCTCCAAAGGGGAGATAAGTCAGAGTAAGGAAAGTTATTCGTAATTATTCATTACATTCACCCCCTTTCTATTTCAATCATAAGGGAATAAAGTCGTTCTATCGACCGGGGTTTTTGCTGGTTCTGTTGGAACGTCTCGGTAGTCTGGTATCGGGAGTAGAATCAGGACTCTGGGTTTCTGAGTCTGACGATACGCAGGGGTCGATTTTCACTCTCCGTCCTGAGTGAGTATAAATCCGTCTCCTTCTGGGTGCGGGTGGTTGTAATTCTGAAAACAGGGGTTCTGAATCGGTTCGGGCATGAGCTCGTTTTGGAGCAAGTGGATGATCGTTCACCTCTGGCTCGTTCTGAGCACCTTGACTTTCTACAGATGTTATGGACTCCGTATCTGATGGTTGTACTGAGTCCGTAGATGAGTCATATGGTGCAGCTTGACCTTCAGCCAAGGTGGAAGGGTCTTGAGATGTAGGCGTCTCCCCGGGGGTTATATTGAGTGTAGGTATATCTCCTGCAGGTGCAAGGTCTCTAAGGGAAACAGTCGATTCTTTTCCATCAGAATGTCGTATCAATGCATAATGTGGATTCGCCTCGATCAGTTCTACTTGGTTCGTTAATGGGTCATTCTTACTATGACGGACGAAACGTCTCAGAAGAACCGTTCCAGGTTTCGAGAGCCATGATGGAAGCGAAGTTCCCGCCGAGCTTCTTCGTTGGAATGGAAGAAACCTCTCGTGAGGCGTGGCATTTGTGGCTGTACATAAGAGTGTTCTAATGGCGTACAGAGTTTCTGGGAGAAGATCTTCCCAGTGGGTAATTGGGCATTTGCGGTTTGCGGCTGCTAGTTGTATGCTTTTCCATATTATACCGTTATAGCGCTCACATCAGGCGTTTCCCTGAGGGTGGTACGGCGTCGTCCGGCTTGTGGCTACTCCACGTTCATGAAGAAATTGTTTGAGTTGTTCAGACATAAAAGAGGCTCCACGATCTGAATGGATTTAGGCTGGAACACCAAAAATGGCAAATAAAGAGCACAAGCACTGTATCACCGATTTCGTTGATATGTCTGGACAAGGAAATGCGAATGGGAATCGTGAATATTCGTCGATGACGGTTAGAATGTAACGATTCCCATTATTAGATGGTAGTGGACCCTTAAAATCGATGTTTATTCTCTCGAACGGTTGTGTCGCTTTTATCAGTGTACCGGTTTTAGGCCTGCACATGTTCAGCACATATTGTACACGATTTTATCATTTTCTTTACGTCATCCGAAGAATATGGTAGATTTCTGGTTCGTACAACGTGTGTCATTCGTGTTATTCCTGGGTGGCACAGTTCATTGTGTAAGGTCCAAAGCTCATCCGTGTTGGGTATCGAGCTACATACTCTCGATAGTGCGTCAACCGCAGCATTCTCTTTACCGGGTCGGTAGATTGCATCAAGAGAAAAACAGGAGAGTTCTATTTTTCACCTCGCTATTTTATCATTTTTGATTTTGCTTGTTGTCCTGGTGTTAAACATAAATGCGACGGATTTTTGATCAGTAACCAGTCTAAAATGTCGTCCAATCAAATAGTGTCTCCACTTTCTGGGTGCTTCCACTATAGCATAAGCCTCTTTTTCGATTGCTGAGTGTCGCTGTTCTGAACGCGACAAGGTACTTGAAAAAAAGCGACCGGACGCCCGGATTGTCTTAGAGAGGCAGCAATTGCATAATCAGATGCATCTGTCTCCACCACCAGAGGAATAGTGGGGTCTATAGCCGTAATTGCTGCATTGGCTATATTCTTTTTAATATTCTTAAAGGCCTCCATTGCTGTGTGCGAGAGAGGGAAAGTGTCCATTTGTACCAATGGGTGAATTTTGCTTGAAAAAGAAGCAATCCACTGTGAGTAATGTGCAAACATACCAAGGGCTCGTTTTAGGGCACGCATATTATTAGGTATTGGCAGTTTTAGCAGCGGCTTCAATCGTTCTGGGTCTGGTGACATAGATCCTTTGCTTACGGTATATCCTAGTAAATTAATGGTGTCTATGCTAAAAGTACATTTATCGTTATTTAGTGTGAGGTTGTATTTTTTATCGTCGCCATAAATCGTTTCAGATTACGATTATGGTCTGCATAGTTGTGTCCACATATTGTTACATTATCAATGTAGGCAAAAGTGTCTTCCAATTTTTCATCGCTAATTATTTTATCCATAATTCGCTGAAAACTGGCAACACCATTCGTTACTCCAAATGGTATTCTTTTAAACTGGTAGAGGCGGCCATTTGCCTCAAAAGCCGTGTAAGGTCGATCGACTGGTTTGATAGCCACTTGGTGATAGACACTTCTAAGGTCTAGTGTGCTATACAGTTTATATTTAGAAATTTCGCTTATAATTTCATCTATCCGTGGTAGTGGGTACGCATCCAGTAGAGTAAACCTATTTATTGTTTGAGAGTAATCAATTACTAGTCTTTTTTTGGGGAAGGGGGGGGGGGGGTCGGAAGATGTTATTACTACTAGACTCACTCATTTCAATGATTCATTCACCAAGCATTCTCGTAATCTCGGTTTTTATGAACTGTTTATCCTCAAGTGAGTAGTGTCTAGATTTCATCGCTACAGGTTTGCAGTCTTGAGATAAATTATTAAAGAGAGATGGGTACTGAACATTGACTGCTGTTAAACCACAAATGCAAAGGGCTGGTTTGGGTCCTCCGAAGGGAATCTCAATACGAGAATGATGCTGAAGAAAATCGTGCCCCAGTATCACGTCACTGCAAAGGTTTTTCATTATCGAAAGTTTGATGTTTTTGTATGAAATATTTTTTTAAAGTAAATTGACCAGACAATATCCAATTACTTGTGATGATAAAGAAGCATTCGCCATAGACACACGAGTAGAACAAGAAAATATTTTCCAGTTATTAGCTGTTACAATATTAAAATTAATATAATTACTAGTGTGCTGAACACCACAAAAAGGTACTCTCTCTTTCTCTCTTTCTTTCTTTCTTTGTTTGACCCTTTTTCGTCGCTAAAGGGAGAAACTCGTGAAATCTCGCAGAATCACGTTGGCCGAGGAAATCCGCCAATGGCAAACCAGCGGATCGGCTTGATCAGGCGTAATTTGAAATCTATAAGAAGGGACGCGTCCCTTCCTCATCCTCTTTTTCCCTCAGCGTTCTGAGACAACGAACGCCCATAAAGAACGCTTGCGACAAATGACCCCCCCACCACCACCAGCTCGAACGAACTGTGTGGGGGAGGAAGAGAAAGGTAACCCTTTTCGATTCAAGAAATCTATCTATCTTTCAATTTGATGAACATTCTACAATCTGGTAATCTTTCAATCCCAACGAACTCTTATTTCTTCAACACATATTGCATTCTACACACAAAAAGACATTTCAACACGCATCGCATTATACGCCCCAATTATGAACTTACACTCTCTTTTAAATATTAAATAAATAAATTGTTTTGTTAATATAAATGTTATTCCTTTCCTTTTTTATTAACCATTATAAAAGGCCTATTCGTATATGTGTATAGCTTACTCATTCCTTTGCGTTCTTTAAGGTAAGTTTAAATAATATTTTCTTCCTTTCTCTTTGTTGTCTTAAACTGTTTTATTTGATCTCCACGTGGTCCGGTGGTGGAAACCTAACGGTGTGATAACATGCAGTTATAAAGGCATCTATTACACTACCTATGGTTGGGGGATTCATTATCGCAAAACCATTTGTCCGGCATCCTTCGCGACTGTGGTTAAAATCCCAAAATCCATTGTTCTCTTTTGAATCTCCCGCCATAAACACACTTCCACCCCCGGGCCATACTAGAACTGCCGGTGTCAATTAATGCATCAGTAGAAACGCCATTAATTTTAACCCGCATTATACTTTTCGAGAGGGAGTCTGGAGACGCAGCTGTTATAGTAGCTACCATGAGAGAGGCAACAGAATTTTTAGAAACATTATTTTTGGTAGACCTACACACCTTAGAAAAATGTCCCAATTTCCCACACTTGTGACACCTAGCATCTCTGGCCGGACAAGAAAAACGAGGGTGTGTACTTAACCCACAAAAGTGGCATTTACGACCTGTGGAAGCAGCGGTGATAGGCAACTCTGAAAGGTTTGCAGTGCCCGGAATTTCCTGGTTAGGGAAAAAAGTCACAGAGGAGGGGTCCGGAGAAGAATGCACACAAGAGGGGGCCGAATAACAAGAGTGGGTGTTGTTCAAAGCAGCACCGACCGTATCCAACTGCAGGTAGAACACCGACTGTTTTGGGGCAATTTCGAACGTATAAGCCTGTTCGTAAGCTGTTCTGAGGTCCAGACATTTGTTTTTGAGCAGTCTTTGTCTTACCTGCACATTCTGGAGTCCGTTAATAAAAGCATCCATAATGTGCTCGTCTCGAATGTCTTCGGCAGACATTACCCGGAAATTACAGTCCTTGCTTAGAGTTCGTAATTCCTTTAAAAACTGCTCCAAAGATTTGTCATTTTGTTGTCGCCGTGTAGCAAGTAAATATCGCGAAAATATTTCATTTTTGGGCTTTCGGTAAGTGGTGTGTAATGTTTCTATAGCCTCTTCATAAGTGCTGCAGTCCATAATAATTTCGTGTACCGTGTGAGATACATAGTTAGTTAGTAGTCCGAATTTGTTTATCGGTCGTAGTGGATTTTCTGCATTCAACGTTTGCAAAAAGTTTTCAAATGTCGCTCTCCAATGAGTTCAACGTTTTTCAGAGTTAGAAGTGTTAGGTTCCACGTCGAACCGTTGTGGGCGCATTAATTGTTCCATGTTGATTGTATGCCGAATAAATTGTAATGACTAACGAGAACAGACGTAACTTGGGAAAGCTTTATTCGGCACACAATATTTATTCACATATATTTACAAGAAATATATATAAAATGAGGCACAAGGCCAGAAAAAGGGGAGGGGAGAAAGGATCGGTCAACTCTAACTTAAAAAAGGTCTCAACTTAGCTAGTTTCAATCGCGACCATCATTTACCAAAATACCACATTCATACTATACATCCATCGCTATCACCATAAGAATCCATGCTATGGAAACCTACTTAAAACCCATAAGAAAATATGCAACGGGGGAGGGACTAAAAAATATATATACAAAATAAAATGATAATATTTACATGAAAAAAAAAAACATTTTTTGGTTAGTAAAAAAGCCCCCCCGTTATTGAAATGTGGCAGAGGTGCCGATTTGCCAGTCGAAATCGAAAACTCGAAAAAAAAAATTTGATGCGGGCCCCAACGCTTTATTAACTTACATCTCCTTCGAAAATATCGAAGGGTGACCCGTATACCGACAAATCAGGCAATCTGTCACCTAATGGGGAGGGGAGGGGGATTAAATAAGGGGTAGTAAATAAAAAGGGGAGTGGGAAGAGGACAAAATAAAAGGGAGGTGTAATGAAAACAATCATACGCTAGCTAAGTTGTTGAACTTAGAATTCAACAAAAAATCCAACAAAGAATAAATAAAAATACAGCTTAACCTAACTTAAATGAAATCTATGTTCGTTTTTCCAACTCAATATTCTTGCCTAAGGCACGTCCAAATACCACTCTAATCTAGCCCCAGCCACTCTACACAGTCGCGCACCAGTCACCCACCTTTCACCAAAATCTGCCGAAGAGAGTCTCACTCTCTCGGCCCTAATGCGAGCTTTCAGGTAATATTTGAAAATCGCAATAAGGTCGAGAGGCGTGTAGGTCTCAGCTCCGTAGACTGTTTTGCATCTCGTCTTCCATATCGCAACTCCCATAACGGCTAGCAAGCTTAAAAAAGTAAAACGGTTTTGTCTATCAGTTGTTGGAGCCCAGTTGCTATATACATTAATGGGCTCCAGGTCAAAAGACGACACATTAAGAACACGAACCATGAAGCCTGAAACAAGCCTAATCAGCGGCACGACAATGCGGCAAAAAACAGAAGGCGTGACTTACGGTCTCGTCCTCATCGCCACATCTAACACAAGTCGGAGAATTACTCAAGCGCACTGAATGAAGCCTCTTATCGACCCAGAGTGCATTTCGAATCGGTAGCCATGTCAGCGATGCCTCGTCGTTATCAAGACACCTTAACCCAGGCGCCCAAGGCCAGATTGAGCGAAGTTCCCCCCTCGTCAACCCGAGCCCCTCAATCCTATCTTCATGGACAGCCCCCCTCACCATTACCCGATATAATGCCTTACGGGACAACAGCAGGGAGTCAGAGAGGCCATCTGTCACTCTTAAAAGGAATTTCAATGCACGTCTACATTCGCGATAGAAGGAGTACTCGCCTCGGGGTAACCTATGTGTCTTCCCCTCGTCAAAGTGCACACTTCTCAAAGCCGGAAAGGCTTTCTTAGTGTCTTCTTTCCAGAAGACACTGTTTCCCTCACATTGTGTACTCATTCGGTCTAGATAAAAAAGTCGAAGTGTGTGGCATCGAATTTCGATGCTCAGCATACCCAAACCGCCCTCAGAAGGATGAAGGTAACAAATCTCGCGACGGACCATATGGGCCCTTCCAAGCCATAAAAAATTGAAAAGAACCCGCTGCAACTCAAGCAGTGTATCCGACGGGAGTGGAAGTACTGAAAGACGATATAGGATGATCGGGTAAATGTGAGAAGCACATACGTCCGATCTCCCCTTTAATGAAAGATTTCTACGGGTCCACAGACCAGCTGCAGCCCTTATCGATTTCAAGACTTCCGACCAATTTTTCTCCAGCTGAAGATCAGGGCCGAACCAGACGCCGAGTAGCTTGCAAGGTCCATCTGTCCAGCCAAAGGGTCGCTGCAAGGAAATGCCCTTCCAGGCACCGATGCGCAAGCCAACAGACTTAACACAGTTGATTTTGGCCCCTGTCACCGTTTCATATGTTCTGATTTCTCTGCCGACGACACTAATCTCGGCATTGCTCATTACAAGCACGGTTACGTCGTCGGCATAGGCAGAATACTTCAACGTGGTGCAAGCACCTGGCAAAGTAATTCCACGTAGGACCGGATTCACCCTGAGCCTGTTAAGGAAGGGTTCGAAAACAAGCACATAAAGCATCGGTGAAAGAGGGCACCCTTGACGAAGAGATCTGGACAATCTGAAAGCCTCTGACCTCACCCAATTCACTTCTACCCTAACACCGGGGTTCGCATACAAGAGGCGAATCCAAGAGCGGAATCGCGGGCCAAAACCGGCCGTAGACAAAACAGCCTCCATATACCGATGGTCCACTCTATCAAATGCTTTGGACTGATCTAAATTGATCAGCACGGCTTCAGTGTCGACTTTATCAATGATCAAGCGTATCAAATGCAAGTTATCCTGAATGGTCCTACCCTTTACAGCACAAGTCTGTTCAGGGCTAATAAGACCAGGCAAAACAAGTTGCAGACGATTGGCTAAGATCTTGGCCAAAATCTTTAACTCCGCATTAAGCATTGTTAAGGGCCGAAAATTATCTAACCCATCCCCACCATTTTTGCTTTTGCTTATCAGCTTCACCAAACCCATGGTCAAGTACTGAGGAATATTTCCGTTCCTAAACCACGAATTAAACAAAACTGTCAGCAAGGGAACAAAAATGGGCGACATCCTCGAATACACTTCATAGGGCAAACCATCAATCCCAGGAGACTTGTTAAGGCCGACCCGCTTTAAGGCTTCCTGGACTTCATCCTCTGTTATGCAACCTTCGCATCTAGCCGCTTCGGTCGCCTCAAGGCGAGAAAAGTCGGCCAAATAGGGGTCGAATTGTGCTAAAGACAGACCGGGTTCCCGAGTAAAAAGCTCCTGAAAATGAGAGTGAAAAGCCTCCAGAATTCCTTCGTTTGTAGTCACGAGCCGCCCATCCGGCAATGAGACACGAGTGATATGTCGATTAGTTGCATGACGAAACTTCTCTGCACGCAATTCAGCGGCCATATTTTAACCTAGCCCTAATCACTAAAGCCTGATGTTCTTGGAAAGCCAAAGAATTCAGCTTAGCCTTAATTATAGTAACACTAGGGCTATCCCAAACCTCCACCGCCCTATCTAATCTAGACTCTAGTGCCACTTTAACTGCCCTAGTTGCTAGGTGGAGCCGACTGCTAAAATCGGCAGTAAAGGACCTAATCACCTTCTTAAAATGGACCCACTTCTTATTCCCAATTACAACCCCCGTCAATTCCCGCTGTAAGGTTAGTAGAAGCTGGTCCTGGTAGCCCTTCACATCGAACAACGACGTGTTGAGCTTCCAGTAACCATCTAATCTAGGCTTAGGTCTATCTAAGTTCACACGGACCCGAATAAGTTTATGGTCCGAGTAAACTATATTATGAAGACTTGGACATTCAACTACCCCTACGTTGACTCTCCTAATTAAGAACCGATCGATATAACTCGAGAGTTGTCTCAAATCGAAACCGCGTCTAGATGTCCAAGTCCATACCTTATCAAACTTATCGAGAAAGTCCCGAAATATTTTAGCATCCCGATCAGTGTTAGTACCCCTAGGCCGATTACGATCTAAATCGGGATCCAGGACCACGTTCCAGTCTCCCGCTAGAATGACCGTCTGAGCAGTATTCAAGAACTGCTCGATTCGCCAAAAGAAAGAAACATGCTCAGAATGGCTATTGGGCGCATAAACCCCAATGAGACGAAATGCTTTCCCCTTTATGGTAATATCCAAAACACATAGTCTCCCTTTCGGATCCATGTAGCAAGGGTCACACGACGCATCTAAAGTTTTGCTTACCAGTCAGGAAACTCCCCTTGCAGAAGAATTAAAGTACGCTGAATAAACGTGAAAACGCTTAGCCAGCGCACCCAAATGGTTCCCTGAATTCAGATGGGTTTCCTGCACACAACATATATCCACTCCGAGGTGCTGAAGGTCAGTAGCAACCCGAAATTTATGGTCATTCGCCCTCAGGCCCCGCACATTTAAACTTGCTAGATAGAGAGCCATAAGGATACTTTAGGGTTGGGTTTGAGAAACGAACATAGATGTAGTTAGGATGCCAACGGCTCTCCCAAAAGACTGTTTTCCCATTTGGTCGTTAATCAAACCATCATGGGAGATGCCGCCAACATCATGAGGATATGTTAGCTTTGCGATTCTATACAGGGATGGGTGAATTTTTATGGGTAGCCTCCCAAAACAGTCATTCCTAAGTTCCATAAAGGCACTATTTTTAAAAATGGCCAAAGGGGGAGTAAAATTAAAGGCTCTGTTCGCCTCCTCCAACATCTGCCATAGAGCCTTTGCTTCTGATTTTTTTCGAATTACAGTAAGCACCCTATCTGCATTTGGGAAGTTCGAAGGGTCTTCAATTGATATTCCTCCAACCTCGTTGAATTTTAGTAATTCAGCGAAGTTGGGGGTACGATAATTTTTGACAGTATCTATTTGTACCTGCGTACATTTACATACGTCTTCACCTAATAGAAAAGCAGATTTTTTCGCCTTTCTACTTTCTATAGAAGGGCTTCTTTGCCGTTTCTGCGAGGCAGGTGGGGGGGAAGGCATGTCATCTATGTGAGAAGGGGAGGGGGAGCAGGGCTCTATGGGCGAAGCTGGAGTAGGCGAAGGGGAGGGCTGCTTTGAGGAGGACGTAAATGGAGTGTTTCTAGGGGTATTTAAAGGGGAAACGAAGGGAGAAGGTCTGGGAGATTTGGCATTTTTGGGGACTTTTTGTGGGCTTAGGGGGATAAGTTTATATGGTTTGTCCGTAATGGGGCCAGTTATTGGTGGGGACATTGATTTGGGGGACTGAGGATTTGGGGGGATTTTTGGTTTGGTGATCGGATGGGGACTTGGTTTAGGGGTTGAATCAGGAGTGGATTTGGGTGTATTATTTCCCAATTTACTTTTTAAAGCCTTCGCTTTTAAGAAAGAGTCTTTACCGGGGTCATTTTTTAGCATATCCCTCTCTCGCATCTCGTCCAAAGACAACGCCCCGGGGTTTTTCTCCCCGGTATAATAGTCCAATCTTCATCTTTTTCTTCTTCAGCGTCTGGTTTCTTGCTTGCCGGTAGTGCCGGGAATTTGTCTTCCAAATCATCGGTTGCTGAATTAATAATATAACCAATATTTGGTTGCGCGTTGAGGTTAGGTCCTGCCTTCGAAGTTTTAGTGATCGAGGTAGTCGTTTTTAATGTTGAATCTTTTTTTTTTGGGGGGGGGGCAATCCATAGTTAAGTGACCCATTTCTTCGCAATACCAACATATGGATTTTCTTCCCGCTAGGATAATGGGCAATTTTTCCTCCCCTATATGAAGGTAATAGGGGATACTTTCATACAACTTTTTATCGACTAGGATTTCAAAGTTCCTGATACCTGGAAACTCGTCATAACTGACGTTAGTAATCTCCCCAAATTTTAAGAAAAAAGCACCAATGTGCTCGCCTTTAACGTGGAATGGCACGTTAAAAATTGAAATGGAGGATCTTCTCCTCCCCATGTATTCCGTGCGTAGTACATAATTCGGTGTGATAATTTGGGTTAGTGAAAGTTTGTTACAGGTGTCTTCATTCAAATAAAGCGTCGACCAATTGTTGAAGCCTTTTGACTTAATCAACCTTAGCGGTTTAAAACCCGCTGTATGTAATAGTTTTAAAATCAGTTCCGGGGTGGCCCTGATAGATTATTTTATCTTTTTATCCATCACGAATAAAGAGACAGTTCGTTTCTGTATCTCTTCCAGTTTAGGAATGTCAATTAAAATACCGGTCTCCGTGACCATGTGTGAGCATTTTTTTGCCTCCTCGATGAACTCCTTAACATCAATTGTAACTTTTGGTGGCTTGCACCATTCCGAGTTATCAGTATTGGACATCTCTACAGCCATCTAGTTAACAAACTAGAGGCAACAAAAAAAAAAAGAGAAAAAAAAAAACAACAAAAAAAAGGTCCAACAAAAAAGTCCAAATGATAAAGCAATACCAATCAACAGAAACGAATAACAAAAATGGCGGCAACAACATAACAATATATAAAAATAATTACTTGCTCAAATTGAAACGTTCCTTATAAAGTCCAACATGGTATGAAAGTCTCTTATTCGGCACACAAAATATTTATTCTGCATAAAGAATACAGAAATGCGGCACAAGGCCAAAAAGGGGGTGGAAAAAGATCGGTCTTCACTAACTTACTCTGACTTGTCTAACTTGGCTAGTTTCATTCGTGACCATCATTCACCAAAATACCACATTCACACTACAATCATGCACCATACACCAAAAGAATTTATACCATGACTATCCTACTTAAAACCCATAATTACACAATATGAGATGGGGGATTTGGGTAAAAATTTTATATACAAAAAGAAAATGAATTTATGTACAATGAAAAAAGTCCCAGTGTTAGTATAAGGATCCCCCATTTCTAAGTTGTGGCAGATATGTGGATTTGCCTGTCGAAACGCGATGCAGGTCCGAACGCTTTATTTTTATCACCTCTTTCGAAAATCTCGAAAGGTGACCTGCATCTCTGGCAAATCTGGCTATCTGTCACCTAATCGGGAGAGAGGTTGGGGAATTAAAAAACTTAAATTGGGGGGAAAAAATACAACAAAAAAACGGGGAGGGGGGGGGACTACGCCAAAAATAAAACGGGACCCTAATGAAATCATTCATGCACTAGCTAAGTTATGAACAAAAATAATAGTCAAAAACGGGTCAACTAATCTAGCCTTAAACGGGACATGATCAACGTTTGTTGGAGAAACCCAAAATCCTTTGCCTAAGGCACGTCCAGATACCACTCTAAACTAGCTCCTCCCACTCGACACAATCGTGCAACTGTCACCCATCTTTCACCAAAATTTGTCGAAGGGAGTTTCGCCTTCTCGGCCTTAATGCGGATCTTCAGACGACACTTGAAAATTTGAATAAGGTCGAGAGCAGCGAAGGTCTCACCGTCGTAGACAACTTTCAAACGTGTCTGCCATAACACACTTCTCAACAACGCTAGTAAGCAATAAAATACAAAACGTCTTTTCCTATCATTTGTCGGAGCCCAATTGCTACATATATTAATCGGTTCCAGGTCGAAAGACATTACATTCAGTACGCGAACCATGAGGCCTGCAACTAACTGAATGAGCGGCAATAAACAAAGGCGTGACTTACAGTCTCGTCTTCATCACCGCAACGACAACAAATAGGCAAAGCCCTAATGCCAGCTGCATGAAGCTTTTTGCCGACCCAGATAGCATTTCTAATAATCAGCCAGGCTAGAGATGCCTCGTCATTATCGAAGACCTTTAGCCCAGGCGTCCAAGGCCAGATTGAGCGTAGCTCCCCCCTCAACAAACCGAGCCCCTCAATCTTCTCATCTCGAACAGATCCCCTCACTAAGACCCGATACAATGCCTTACGAGACAACAGCTGGGTGTCAGAGAGGCTTTCCCTCACCCGTAAGAGGAACTTCAAGGCCCGTCGACACTCGCGATAAAAGGAGCACTCGCCTCGGGGCAACCTGTGTGCCTCCCCCTCATCCAAGTGCACACTTTTCAAAGCCGGAAAGGCTTTCTTGATGTCTTCCTTCCAGAAGCCACCGTTTCCCTCAACTGGTGTACACATTCGATCCAGGTAATAAAGCCGAAGCGTATGTTGACGAATCTCAACACTTGGCATACCCAGACCGCCCTCAGAAGGCTGTAAATAACAGATCTCGCGATGGACCTTAGGGGCTTTACCAAGCCATAAAAAACGGAAAATAGCCCGCTGCATTTCAAGCAGTGTATCCGACGGGAGTGGAAGTACTGATAGACGATATAGGATGATCGGATAAATGTGTGAGCAACACACCTCTGCTCTCCCCTTTAATGAAAGATTTCTACGGGTCCACAGACCAGCTGCGGCCCGAATCGCTTTCAACACTTCCGACCAATTTTTCTCCAGCTGAAGATCAGGACCGAACCAGACGCCGAGTAGCTTGCAAGGCCCGTCAGTCCAGCTGAAGGGTCCCTGTAGGGATGCACCCTTCCAGGCACCGATGCGCAGTTAATTTTGGCCCCTATTACCGTTTCATACATTCTGATTTCTCTGTCGACGACACAAATCTCGGCACTGCTCGTTACAAACACTGTTACGTCGTCGGCATAGGCAGAGTACTTCAGTATGGTGCAAGCACCTAGCAAAGTAACCCCGCGTAGGACTGGGTTCACCCTGAGCCTGCAAAGGAAGGGTTCCAACACAAGCGCATAGAGCATCGGTGAAAGCGGACAACCCTGACGAAGAGATTTGGATAATTTGAAGGGCTTTGACCTCAAACCATTCACTTCCACCAGCACCCCGGGGTTTGCATAAAGGAGGCGAATCCAGGAGCGAAACTGCGGGCCAAAACCGGCCGATGACAAAACAGCCTCCAAGTAGCGATGGTCCACCCTATCGAATGCTTTGGACTGATCTAAATTGATCAGCGCGGCTTCTGTGTCGACTTTCTCAATTATTAAGCGTATCACGTGCAAATTATCCTGAATGGTCTTACCCTTCACAGAACAAGTCTGTTCGGGGCTAATCAGACCAGCCAAAACAGTCTGCAGGCGATTTGCTAAAATCTTGGCCAAAATCTTTAACTCTGTGTTTAGCATAGTTAAGGGCCGAATATTGATCCCATCCCCACCATCTTTGCTCTTGCGTAACAATTTCACAATCCCCTTGGTAAAGTACTCAGGTATTGACCCGTTCCTAAACCAAGCGTTAAATAAAACTGTTAGCAAGGGTACAAAAATGTGCGACAACCTCAAATACAGTTCGTAGGGCAAACCATCGATCCCAGGAGATCTATTCAGGCCGACTCCCTTTAGGGCTTCCACGACTTCATCCTCCGTTATGCAACCTTCGCACCTAGCCGCTTCGGTCGCCCCGAGGCGAGAAAAGTCAGCTAAATAGGGGTCGAAATGCGCTAAAGACAAACCGAGCTCCCTGGTGAAAAGATCCTGAAAGTGATTACGAAACGCCTCCAAAATACTGTCGTTTGTGGTCACGGTACGTCCGGCCGGCAATGTGACACGTGCGATATATCGATCGGTAGCGTGTCGACGCTCCTCTGCACGCAATTCAGCGGCCATGTTTGCTTCCTCATGAGGCATTCTCTTTACCTAGCCCTAATTAAAGAAGCTTCGTGTTCCTTGCTAGTCAAGGAGGCGAGCTTTGCCTTAATTATAGTAACATTAGTACTATCCGCCACCGCCACTGCCCAATCTAGTCTAGATTCTAGTGTCACTTTTGCTGCTCTAGATTCTAGGTTGAGTCGTTGGCTAAAATCAGCAGAAAAGGACCTAATGGTTTTCTTAAATTTCACCCACAACTTATTCCCAATTATAGCCTCCCTCATTACCCGCTGATATGTTAGTAGTAGCTGTTCCCGGAAACTCTGCACATCGAACAACGAAGTGTTGAGTTTCCAGTACCCAGCTAATCTAGGTTTACGGCTATCTAAGTTTACACGGACACGAACAAGTCTATGATCCGAGTAAACTATATTATGAAAACTTGGACATTCTAATAATTCTACGTCGACTCTTCTAATTAAGAACCGGTCAATATAACTTGAAAGCTGTACTGCACCGGAGCCGCGTCTAGCTGTCCAAGTCCACACTATATCACGAGGCTTTTCATTTCGGAATTTATCGATAAGATCAAACTCATCGACAAAGTCCTGAAATGTCTTTGCATCATGATCTCTGTTAGTACCCCTAGAAGGATTCCCTGCGCGATCTAAATCGGGATCCAGGACCGCGTTCCAGTCTCCCACTAAGATAACTGAACGAGGTGTGTTCATGAACCGCTCGATTCGCCGAAAAAAGGGAACACGCTCAACCTGGAGGTTGGGCGCATAAACCCCAATCAATCGAAACGCTTTATCTTTTATGGTAACATCCAGAACGCAAAGCCTTCCTTCCGAATCCATGAAACAAGGGTTACACGATGCATCTATAGTTCGCTTCACTAGCCAGGAAACCCCCCTCGAGTTAGAATTGAAGTACGCTGAATAGACATCAAAATCCCTAGACAGCGCACTTAAATAATCACTTTGAATTAAGTGAGTTTCCTGAACACAACATACATCCACTCCAAGGCTTCGAAGGTCCAGGCATAATCGTAATTTCCGAAGATCGGCCCTCAAACCTCGGACATTCACGCTTGCTAGAAAGAGTGCCATTGTAGTGTTTTAGGGTTGAGATTTTCCAACGAACATTAATGGGGTCAAGATACCAGCGTTTTTTCCCATGGAATAAGTGCCCATCGCAGTATTGATGAGGCCATCCTGGGACACACCGCCGACATCAAAGAGGAAGATTAGTTTTACAGCTCTGTACAGGGATGGATGTAAAAAATGGGGACCCTCCCATGACAGGATTTGCGTAATTCTCTTAAAGTTGGGGATTTATGAATTGCTAGTAGCGGGTAAATGTCAAACATAATGTTCGCCTCCTCCATCATCCTCCTAACCGATTTTCCCTCCTCTCGAGGTCGTATAACAGTTAATAACCGGGTGGCATTTGGGAAATTATAGGGATTTTCAATAGATTTGCCGTTAACTTCTGTAAAGGCTAGTAATTTTTTAAGGTCAGTGAAGTGGTGACCCTTTGCCCTGGTGATAACCTCTGTTGAAATCTTACATATATCTTCACCAGGGTAGAAGGGTTGTCTTTTCCTCCCCTTTCCTTTGACGGGGGCAGTAACAATTTCACAAGTTTGGGGCGGCGGAGGGGGCCCAGATATGTCGGTTTTCAACGGGGAATGGGGGGGAGTGGGCCTTAGGGTGTGCTTGAGAAGCGGAGAAGGGGGAGGGAGCATTTGTGATTTCTTAGGGGAAGCAGGGGGTGTGTGTGTCGGAGTCTGTTGTGGGGAGGCGAACGGGGAGGGTCTTGGGGTGCTGATCCGTGCTTTCTTGGGGGCAGGGCTGAGAGGTATGAGTTTGTACTCCCTTTCTTTTATAGTGGTTACTGGGGGCGGCATCTTGTGTGGTGAGGTCTTTGGGGGGGGTGGGGAAATGGGTGTTGTTGGGGGTATATAAATAGGGTCTTCTTTGTTGCTTTGGGGCGGGGAGTTAGGTCTGAGTTGTACTTTCTTTTCGCAGCTTTTTATTTAAGTTGACTGCATAGACATATGAGTCTTTCCCTGGATCCTTTGATATTTTAGTTTCTTCTTCCGCCTCTATTCTTGATTGCTCCAGGGCGAGTCTTCCGGGTGTTTTCTTGCCCGTTACAATAGCCCATCCTTCATTTCTTTCGTAATCTTCGTCGAATTCTGCAAAAGATTTTTCAATGTCTGGCTTTGTCTTTTGGGGGGGGGGGGGGGAATCTATCAGTGGAAACCCAATTTTAGGGCCAAGATGTGCTCCAACATGATTTTTGGGATTGTTGACTGGTTTTTTCCTTTCTGGGCAGTCAAAGGTGAGATGCCCTATTGCATTACATCTCCAACAGGCCGGTTTTCTTCCTGCGACAATAATCGGCAGTTTGTCGTTCTCAATTTCGAGATAATACGGTATCTCGTAAAAAGTTTTTTGGTCGATACGAATATAAAAGTTCCATATGGAAAGGTATTGGTCACACGTTACTGACATAAACTCTCCATATTTTGTAAAAAAGGCTCCAATGTGAGCGCCTTCAATATAGAACGGGACATTGAACACAGATATCGTAGTCCTCCGCTGCCAAGATGTTCCATTCGTAGTACATATTCTGGTGTAATAATCTCTTTTTTCGCAAGTGTCATGCACTCCTCTTCTGATGCAAAAAGTGCAGACCAGTTGTGATGTCCTCGTGTTTTGATTATTTTAACCAGTCTATGACCGACCGAAGCTAAAAGCTTAGTTATAACTTCTACAGAGGATCTTATGGCTTTTTTAACTTTCCTGTCCATAACAAACATTGTTAGAGTTTTCTTCTGAATTTCCGGGAGTTTTGGAAGGTCAATTATCAGTCCTGTTTCTGTAATTTTAGTTTTGTAGGTCTCCATTTTAGTTTGAAATTCCTCCAGATTAATATTCACCGCCGGGGGTTTTGTCCAGCCCGACGTTCCAGGTTGGGGCGAAGGTGTTGACCCCATTGTCGTTGTCTTTTCTCTTGTTGGCACAAGGCTAACTGCCATGGCCGGAGAAAAAAATCCGTTAAGGAAAAAAAAAAAAAAAAACAGCAGAGGAAAAAAAAAGTCGTGTGTTCAAACTAATCCGGCTCTAAAAAAGAGAGTTCGAATAACAACAATAACAATAATAACTATAATAACAATAATAATACAGGAAAATCGCAATATAATAGCAGCCAAGAAAGAAAGAAACAAACGTACTCTTCTCGATCTTACTGGTTATTCGACACACAATGTCGGTACAAAATTAGTGCTACTTTTTATAGTGGTTAGTAGAAGCAGGAGAGTTCTCCAAAGGGGAGATAAGTCAGAGTAAGGAAAGTTATTCGTAATTATTCATTACAGAAACCACTCTTATTCCCCACATTATATAAAAAAGAAAAAGAAAAAGAAAAACTTTTACAATTTTTTTTTTAAATGCCTCTGCAAAAATCGTGTGTACCAAAAAGTTCATTCCCTTACATAGACAAACACAGAAAAATACATTCACTTTTCTTATCTATTCTCTGTCTGATATATATATATATATATATATATATATATATATATATATATATATATAATTTATTATTTATTTTTGTTTGGCATACACATTTTCCCTTTCGGTTTTTCTCTCAAACGTGTTTCTGTGATAGTGTTCTCATTTTTTTAATTTTGATTTTTTTGGTCCGTTGTCGCTGCATATTAAGTAAATATTTAAAAAAAAAATGGGCAGCACATTACTTGGCTTTGCCGGCGACATTCAAGTTTGGTTCGCCCAACCTGAGTCGTATTTTGTGGGAAATAACATCACTGAGCAATGGTAATTGCATATATTATTTAGTGCATTCCCCGCATTATTGACGCCAGTTATCAAAGACTTGATAACTGACACCCTCCGTGGTTCCCCTTATGGCAGCATTAAGCGGGATGTCCTGGTTCGGACATCGCTCTCAGCAGAAAAACGTTTATAAACGTTGGTACACGAATTGCTCCATAGAATGAGAGAGCTGGCAGCTTTTCTTTTTAAATCAAAGAAATTCTGGCACCAATGATGAAGATGAGCTCTGTCGATTTAGTAGCTTCGTCAGCTGATAATATGATGAATTTCACGAAAAGGCCCACCACCGTGTCTGACCCTCAGCCACAGGCTGAAGTCTCTGCATTTTCTGCCATGGCTAGAGACACGAGCCAACAGGCCATGTTTGTGGCTGTACTCGACGCTATAGAGTGGCTTACCACTGAGAAGATAAGGTGCGAGGAGGTCACAATCACCCAGACATCGGTACTAAAGTCGTTCACCATCTTCATGTCGCCGCAACTCAAATAAACCAGGTTTGTGCTTTTATCACAGTCACTTTGGTGCACAAGCACATAGCTGCAAAAAACCCTGTTCATTTATGAACCAGGGAAACTAATATCTGGAGACCTGAGCACGACATAGTCTTCACTGAAGCTACACAATTGTGCACTTTTTCTTACGGACTCCATCTTCATGCATGTTGCTAGGTATACACAAAAGCCGCCTGCAGTATTTGGCCACTGAAACTCCTCACTGAGAAGCCACCTGGTTCACCTATTTTATTACAAGCTGTAAACCACTCCCCTATTCCCACGTGCGGTCAAATTTCTCATTCTTTGGACTTGGAATTGCGCAGAGACTTTGCGTGGGTATTTACTGTAGCAGATTTACCTGGGCTCAAACTTTCTGCATCACTTTAACCTTCTAGTGGGCATGCACAGACATCGGCTGATAGATGCTAATACAAAACTTTCTGTCTGAAATCAAACACCCCATTTATCAGCCCTGTATTTTTTATTGCCGCTACCGATAACCCATACCAGACTCTACTACACTCCTACCTGGAGTTAACTAACTTGAATTTTGTTGTGAACAAATCAACTCACTCAACGAAACATCACATTGAGACCACAGGTGCTCCTGTTTTCTCATGCACTCGTCACTTACCTGCAGAGAAACTAAAAGCAGCGAAGGTAGAGTTTAACCATATGCTGCAGCTGGGAATTATAAGCCTCTCATCCAGTCCTTGGGCTTCCCCTTTGCATATGGTCCCGAAGTGCTTTGGAGATTGGCGTCTGACTGGGGACTATCGACGACTCAATGGCATGACGGTACCAGATAATTACCCAATCCCACATATACAGGACTTTGCTTCGTCTCTGCAAGGTTGTAAGACCTTCTCCAAACTGGACTTAGTTAAGGCTTACCAACAGATTCTACTGAATCCTGCCGACATACCTAAAACGGTGGTAACAACTCCATTTGGAGCATTTGAATTCCTAACTATGTCTTTCAGTTTGCGAAACGTGACTAGTACCTTCCAACGCTTCATGGACGAAGTAGTGTGAGACCTTGACTTCGTAGTTATAGCTACATAGACGAGATTCTTGTGGCAAGTGTCTCACCTGAGGAACATGTCACTCATATCTGCCTACTCTTTGAACGGTTTCAGTAATAGCAGGTGAGGATTAACCCTGGTAAATGTGTTTTCGGTGTTTCGTCACTAGTTTTCTTGGGCCACATTGTCAGCCCTGAAGGCATATCTCCTTTGCCTGCAAAGGTTAAAGCTCTACAAGACCTTCAACCATCCACTTCACCAACTAAGGCACTTCCTCGGTCTGTTAAACTACTACAGACGCTTTATCCCATACTGTGCAGATCTCCTGTCTCCTCTTTCTGACCTGTTACACAACAGGAAGAAGAAAAATGAGCAGATTTCACTGAATGATATTCAGCTGAAAACTTTCAATAAACTGAAGGAAAAACTAGCGAGGACATCCTTGCTTGCACATCCTGTGTCCGATGCCCAGTTTTCACTGGTTGTTGATGCATCGGGCACAGCTGTAGGTGCAATGTTGCAACAGCAGCACCATGGCCAACTACAACCTCTCAAATACTTTTTGAGACAACTGAAACCGGCAGAACAATGTTACAGCACGTTTGGCTGCAAACTCTTGGCAATGTACCTTGCAGTGAAACACTTTCAGCATTCACTTGAAGGCCATCAATTCGTGATCTACACTGATCACCGTCTGCTTACATATGCACTGCGTGCTAAGCCTGACAAATATTCTTCTTGTGAAACTCACCACTTGGACTTTGTTTCGCAATTTACCAATGATATCCGACATATCTCTGGTGAATAGAATGCTGCGGCAGAGACCTTGTCCCACCTTCCTATCAATTCTCTGTCCTCACCTTCGGATATCGACATACGACAGATGGCTTTAGACCAGCCATGTCTGGACACTCTGGATCTGTCGTCACCTGAGTTTGTAACTTGCAAATTCAAATACCTGCATGTGCTCACTTCGGACACACAAATCATTTGTGACACCTCAACAGATTCACCTCACCCTTTTGTTCAACTGACTCATCGTAGGGTTGTCTTTGATACCTTTCACAGCTTGGCACACCTCGGACTCAAAGCCACAGTGAAGCTGATTTCGGTTAGATTTTTCTGGCCGAATATGAAGCGCAAACTCACTGCCTGGACACGTTTCTGTGTATCCTGTCAAAAGTCAAAGGTGCACAAACATATCTGTGCACTGCTTGGAACCTTCAACACTCCAGACGCTCGGTTCAGCCATATTCACATTGATGTGGTTGGACCTTAGCCGGTCAGTCAGGGATTTACTTATCTTCTAACCTGTATAGAACATTTTACACGGTGGCCTGAAGCCATTCCCCTAAAAGACATTTCGGCTGAATTTGTAGTGCGAGCCCTTATACTGGGCCGGATATCGCATTACGGAGTTTTCACAACTACTACCACCGACCATGGTGGACAGTTTGAATCCGACCTTTTCTAGGAACTTTCCAGGATTTTACAGATTAAATGTAACTATACTACTAGCTATCATCCAGCTTCTAACGGGATGATAGAACGCTTCCATTGTCAATTGAAAGCCGCGTTACGTGCTTATCCTGACTAACAGCGATGGAGCGAGTACATACCTATATGAACCCCACTCGTGCACACAGTGGTCGTCTGGTCAACTGCACAGGTGTGATATCCTGGTCGCGGTGCCAGATTGTGAACACACCTCAGCCGTGTCGATCGTCATAGTGGCAATAAAAAAAAATATAGATCCAAATTCCTCTAGGCCGGGATGGCAATGATGATGATGATGATGTCGCCAATATTGTCGTCTCGTCCAGCTACAAACACACTCCCACGTTGAAACTGTTTATATCAGCAAGCGATCACTGGGTGGACAGTGACCGGTTGGCTCTGTGGGGGTGAAAGATCATTCAAAGCAGAACAAAAGAAAAAGAACAATGTTCAACAACTCGGTTGGGTTTTTTGTATAGAAGAATAATTATTAATAAAATAAAAGAATTGATTTTACATTAGATTAATGTCTACCGTACTCGTAAATGTCTGTAGCAAAAGGTTGTGTTTTCTCTAAGTTATTTCGTTAGATCGCTATGTGTGTGAATTCTTTACACAAGTAGTTTAAGTCACAAATCAACAGGCGAAGGCGATGGCGAGAATTTCATCCGGTTTGTTTTCTTCGATGCACACCATCATCGGCGCACACCGGCGACCGTCCAACTCTGTCTGCTGACAATCCAACTCTAATTGGCACTCTGCTCTACTGTCTTCTGCATAAAAAATTCATTCTTTTATTGAAGATGTCTATCGTTGTACACCCCCTTCTCCGCCATCTTTCTTCCTGCGTGTCTTCCTCTCTCAAGGAGGGTGGGTACAGGCGCCTCACTCCCCTCCCCCCACCCTAATATAAATGGGATCTTCTTCTTAGCTTGGCGTTATTGCCAAAACAAACGCTTTCTCATTCTGTCACACAGCCAGAGGCGCTCTGCCGACCCGGCTCGTAATTAACGATGACAGGCCCAAATAAATCTCTGCCAAGTTAAAACAGCCTTCACGGAATCGTGATTCCAAAACGCGCCATTCACCCCAAACAATAATATCACTTTATTGATACTTCAGAATTAGATTTAAGATTATGGAATTCGATAATCTTCACCTCCCATCTGGCAACTGTCACCTTGCCTTGGGAGATAATGACTTCTGACTAACTTACACGACCCTCCGAGACCAACTGGCATCCCGTTCCTGGCGTTTGAATAAGTTCGTTTCTACATCGAATATATACTAATTTTATATCTCCACTTCGTCTCGACGCATAGCATCACCACCAAGATGCATACTAGCGCGTCACCAGGGTACCCGATTCCCATGGAGCCCAGATACTTTGTCACATCCGCCCCTTCCTTTTACTGTGTCATTTACTCATAATTGACATCTTCCAGACCATCACCCTTCCCTGCACACACAGAGAGAACAACGGACAACGTAATCAAACAACAACAAAAAACTGCAACTAGAAAATGGGAACCAAAAGTTGTTTTTTTTGTCCGTTTATTTTCTTCTTTTTCTCTTTCCAGTCTATTAAAACATCAGGGCTACGTATGTATGGGTGTGTGTGTGTGTGTGTGTATGGGTGTGTGTGTGTATGGGTGTGTGTATGCATTTTGTTGTTCTTGTGTTGGAAGAGGATAATGACAAAATTAATGATCTACGCATGCAATGAAGAGTTTGTTACTAGGAAATGAGGGCTCGCAATGCCCCTTACAATTATTGCACTATCCTCTTCTCCTCGGAATCAATCTCTACTTCTTCACTGTTCATACCTTAAGGTTAGGTTTTGGTATGATGCTTGTTCCTTCCAACTTCTTCTCCACAGGTGGGTCATCCACCTGGATTTCCAACAAGGGTATCGATTCCTGCACCCACTCGTGATCTGGGTGCAGTGTACTCAAGGGTAACCCTTCTTCACTCATGCACTCGGTTGTCAGTGTATTCGCACCGTCCAATTTCTCTCTACGTCTTTCCTGTGCCCTTTTTACTGCAAAACTAACCCTATCATTTATGTTTAAAATTATCACTAACATCGACCAAGCCACTATCGTACCTGTGTCTAATTTTCTTTTCCTGCAAGGCTTAATCGAGACTTCAAATTTTTCAAAGCTAATAGCTTATTACCATCTGATTACACAACACATCCTAACACATTATAATGCTTCCATAACTGTTCAGTGGCATCGACCGGTAATCTCAAACGATGGGGTAATTCGGCCTGTATCTGCAACAGCGCCTCTCTTAATCTACCGAGGTTATTATACTCGGCAACGAGTGTCTCAGCGATAGCATATCCAACTATGCACGTACATGCTCCAATAGCCTCATCAACGGCTGCCATGTCTGGTGTACTCACTCGTCAGTGTCAACAACTGAAATTATCTTGGTACAAACCCGTCTGGTTCAAGTACCTTCACTGTCAATGTGTCGGCCACACCAGCCACGTCTTCTTTACATTCCTGTACCTGGGAAAACAGTTCTCTCAGACTAGCACCTTCTGCTGTCACTGCGTCGGCCACACCGGCCACGTCTTCTCTACATTCCTGTACCTGGGAAAACAGTTCCCTCAGACCAGCACCTTCTGCTGTTACTGTGTTGGCTACACTGACCACCTTTTCTCTACATTCCCATACCTGGGAAAACATTTCAATCAGACCAGCACCTTCTGCTGTCACTGCGTCGAGGGGGGGGGGTTATGGCTTCTTGCGGTTTCTCATGAACCGAGAACAAAACCCAAGTCAGTCTTCTTCCCATTTAGTTTCACTACCCTTCACTTGTCATTTTTTAGGCCACCCTGCCTTTTATTCTCTGCGAGGTGGCCTCTGGGCGTTTCCCTGGTTCCTTACCCCAGCGTCAGGTGACACACTAAGGTTCGGCATCCTAATCCCTAACCTCCGATCGCACGCTACTGTGCACCACCAACTCTCATGTCCGAACTGACCACACCTAGTGCAGTTTGGTCCAAACGAGCTGTGTGGGTGCCCATAATTTGTGGGACACTCTGCCGCTCGATGCCCTTTACTGCTACAGGTTCAGCAGACCGATACCTGTCCAGCCGAAGCGGGCCTATAGTGCTCGTATTGAAGGTCCCGTGCCTCCCTTCCAGGATCGGATTCCGCCTCCCAATCCTCCACACCCCCTCTTTCCATTCGGGGCCCCGGACTCGCTCTACTCCCCACCGTTTCCTTCTCCCAAGCCTTTCTCTGCCATCGCATCTCTCTACGCGTTCCCCTAGCCTTATGTTATCTCTCGCTAATCTTTGGGCCACCACCAGGGTGAGCGGGTGACCCCTTAGGACCTCTCTCTAGGTTTCTTTGTCACCCAACCCGTCCACCAGGGCATCCACCAGGATGGCCTTGATGGGACCCATATTTCGGATCGCCCTATCTGGGAAGGTTTGAACTGCCAACCCTCGTGGGGAGGCAAGTAAATAGGAATATCTGTTTACAGGGTTTTTTTTTACATTGTCTACGTTTTCAGCATTCGAAATTTTCTTTTCAAAAAGCTTTTGTTCGAGTTCGAGTTAGTCAAGCGGATCCAGATCCGCTTGACTAACTCGTCGAGTCCCTCGCTTTTGTTTAGCCTTAGCCGGGTTAGCTTGCATACGGCCTCAATCGCAGTCCATTCGCTGGCATATTGCTTCACCAGCTGCTCGCGGAGCTCCGTCCAAGCCATCCCGGGTTCTCTTCATACATCCCCACAATAAATTTCGACACTGGGCCCATCGCTCCATCCAGAGCGAGAAGCACCATCTCGTAATCTTCTAATCCATAAATTACCCTTTTCTTTTGGATTACAGCTAACCATTTCATTAGGCCGGCGGATCTCCCTTATAGGAGAGTATCCATATTCCTCCTATTGGTCTTTCTATTTTCCTAGTCTCTTCTGCCCCCATCTCTGCTGCACTTCCTACTATATCCTCGTCCGAACCCATTCCTTCTTTTGTATTATAAGATCCAACCCCAACAACAGAAATACCCAACTCTGTGCAAAATTGAACAGCAATCGATACACTGACAGAGTACAAAACTGAGCAAAATGAACAAGGGAAATCAAAGAGTCACTTACCCCCTCTGCTCCTTTTGTGGTCTACCGATGTTGGGTAGTTGTTTTTGCGAGCTCGTCCAGACCTTATAGTTGATTGACTAAAGTTCACGATCCTGGTCGGCTCTCAAAGTCTTTCACAACAAAAACGGTTTGTCTGTCGGTCTATTTCTTTTTTCTATTTTTTTTTTCAAAACGGGTTTGGGTGCCCATTAGACTATCTCTCTTTTTTTTTCTTTTTTCTTTTTCTTTAGTTTATCTCTTTTCCTGGACCGATATCCCTTCTGGGGAGAAAAAAAAAGTGTTCTGCAGGTAAAAAAAAATTTGTTGTGCCCGTGGATTTTTCTTTATCTACCCGAGGTTACCAGGTACTAATAAAACGTACCCTGATCCTGCGTGGCAGCACCATTTTATGAATAGCTCTGTGGGGGAGAGGCTATCATTCCAAGCAGAACAAAAGCTTTTTGAAAAGAAAATTTCGAATGCTGAAAACGTAGACAATGTAAAAAAAAAAACCCTGTAAACAGATATTCCTATTTACTTGCCTCCCCACGAGGGCAAAGTTACAGTTATAATAAAAACTGGAAGCCGAAAATAACTTACAGATAAGTTTTATTTAACTATTCGTTGCTTACTACCACAAATAGTATTCAATATTCACTCTTAATATATTACACGAATGTAGAACATTCCATCATTAATCAAAAGGATGAGACGGGCATCAATTACCTTCGATACTACATTCTCCCCCATCTACCTTCTTATTCGTAGGGAACAAAATCATCCCATCGACCTGGCCTTCTGTGGGTTCGTTGAGGGCGTCTTGGTTGTTCGTGCTCGGCATCCATCTCTAATCTAGGCTCCTCGGGATGTGACAACGTTTCGGGACTGTCTTGTGTGGCTGGCTTAGGGATAAAATATCTTATTCCGAAACGCTCTTGTTTTCTTCGGCGCTTCGGTCGCTTGGTGTTTGAAGATTGAGTATCTGTCTCAGATATTGGGTGAAGCCGCTTTCGTGGTACCCATCTGTCATCAGAACTAGAGTCAGATTGGACTTTGTTAGAATATTCAGATTCGTTTTGTTGGGACTCTGGACTTGACGTATATGGCACACGATCACCTAAGTGGATCGGACTTGTTCCACAAACCGAAGCTGTATATCCATCTGAAGCAGTTCTACTTCATATACATTCCCTGCCGGGGCTAGATCCCTTAAGGAGGCAGTAGATTGCCTTCCTTTCGAATTTCTGACCGGTGCATACTGAGGGTTCACTTTGATTAATTCTACGTCACTCACTGTGACGGACATGGCGTTTTAGTAAAACTGTACCAGGTTGTGCAAGCCACAAGGGAAGTGATGTACCTGCTGAGCTTCGTCGTGAGGAAATGTTCTACTTACAGCTACTCTTCGTTCATGCAGAAACTGCTTGAGTTTGTCCGACATAAAAGCAGATCCACGATCTGAATGTATATATGCGGGCACTCCAAAAACGGCAAAAATGGAGCAGAGGCCTTGAATTACTGTTGCAGCCGTTACATCTGGGCAGGGGATAACGAATGGAAATCTTGAGTACTCGTCTATTATTTTTAGTTTTAGAGGGTAAAGGGCCCTTAAAATCCAGGTTAAGTCTTTCAAAAGGCTATGTGGCCTTAATAAGTGTTGCTGGAGGGGGTTTGTAGAACCTGGGCTTATTTTCTGTAATTCTTTTTACGTCTTAGACAGAATATGGCAAGTTTCTGCTCCTGACTACGTGAATCATTCTTCTGATACCTGGGTGACACAATTCCCTGTGTATATACTGAAGATCATCTGAGCCAGTTACCAGGCCAGTTACCCTTGAAAGCGCGTCGACCGCAGCATTCTCCTTACCAGGGCAGTAAGTGACGTCGAATGAGTAGCAAGAAAGCTCCATTCTCCATCTCGCTATCTTCTCGTTTTTTATTTTGTTCGTTGTTTTTGGGTTAAACATAAACGACACCGACTTTTGGTTAGTGATTAATTCAAAATGTCTCAACTATGGCGTACGCTTCTTTTTCTATTGTCGAATGTCGTTGCTCAAATCGCGAAAGTGTTCTTGAAAAAAAAGCTACAGGACGACCGGATTGTTTCAGTGAGCCAGCTATTGCACAGTCGGAGGCATCCTTCTCAACTAATAGAGGGATAAAAGGATCCACAGCAGAAATGGCAGACTGAGCAATGTTCCTTTTCATGTTTTGAAATGCTTTGATGGCAGAACAGGACAAAGGAAAAGTAGATACTTGCGTCAATTGGTGTATTTTTTTCTGAAAAAGCCGCAACCAATTGGGAGTAGTGGGCGAACATATCGAGGGCTTGTCGTAAAGAGGGCATGTTTCCAGGGATTGGTAATTCCATTAGGGGGTTCAGTCACTCGGGATCCGGCGTCATGGTGCCATTTTTGACAATGTATCCCAATAGCTTGATGCTTTTCATGTTGTAGGAACATTTTTCACTGTTCAAAGTCAGATTATATTTCTTGACGGCAGCCATGAATCGTTTAAGGTTGTGGTCATGTTCAGCTTGGTTATGGCCGTTTACTGTGACATTGTCTATATACGCAACAGTACCCTCCAATTTTTCATTGGCGATTATTTTATCTATTACCCTCTGAAAGCTAGCCACACCATTTGTTATTCTAAAAGAAATTCGGCAGGACTGGTATAGGCGACCGCAGGCCTCGAATGCTGTGTAGGGCTTATCCTCTGGCTTGATAGGTACCTGATGGTAGGCATTTCTGAGATCTAAAGTACTGAAAATGTGATATTTTGCAATATTAGAAATCATTTTGTCAATACGAGGCAGTGAATAAGCATTGAGTAATGTGTATCTGTTGACGGTCTGGGAATAGTCAATGACTATCCTTTCCTTGTGATTTTCGGTGGCTGTTACAAGGCTCTCCATGGAGATTCACTTGGCTCTATAATTCCTTCCTTAAGTAGTTTTGTTACTTCTGCTGCTATGAACTGTTTGCCCGTTTGTGAATAGCGTTTTGATTTTACTGCTATTGGTTTGCAGTCACGAGTTAAGTTTGTAAAAAGTGACAGGTGCCACATACGCTTAGGACCAGCTTGGGGCCACCAAAAGGGATTTCAACACATGAATGTTGTTTTAGAAAATTGTGACCCCAAATCACTTCACAGCAGAGGTTTTTCATTACCGATAATTTGATCCCTTGATAGGAGTTTCCTTTTAGTTTTAAATTAACCATGCAATATCCAATTACATGGGACGATAAAAATGAATTTGCCATTGATATTTGGTTGGAACAAGGAAATATTTCCCATTTATTCGCTTTTACGATACTGGCATTAATAAAATTTTTGGAACTGCCTGTATCAATAAGGGCATGAATAGTCAATCCATTGATTTTTACCCTCACGATTGTTTTTGAGAGGCAGCCGAGGAATGCAGCTGATATTGTAATTGGTGCTACAGTAGCAAGAGTAGCCGAACGTTTTTTTGAAGAAGCTAACCGGCAAACTTTTGAAAAATGTCCCTGCTTATCACACTTGTGGCATCTAACGTCTCGAGCCGGGCAGGACGAACGAGCATGTATACGAAGGTCACAAAAGTAGCGTGTGGATCCAGCTGAGGCGGCAGTGATAAGTTGTTCATGATCGTTAGAAGGGGGTGTGGGAGCATCTTGAACAATGGAAGAATTTTGAACATGCAGAAGAGAGGCTACGATAGCAGCTCACAAAATATCGGGTTGTAAATAGAAGACAGACTGCTTCTGTGCCATGTCCAACGTTAGAACTTGTTCATAAGCTGTTGGCAAGTCTAGGTCTTTATTCTCTAGTAGTCTTTATCTTATTGAGTTGGACTGTATTCCATTAATAAATGCGTCCCTGATAAAAACATCTCTCGCTTGGTTCGCAGTTAAGGCTGTAAATTCACACTCGCAACTTAATGTCTTTAGAATCTGAAGGTACTGTTCAAGGCTTTCTTCTGGTTGTTGATGCCGGATAGCAAGTAAATGTCTAGCAAAAATAGTATTTTTTTTCTTGACAAACATGGCTTCTAAAATGTCCACTGCAGTTTCGTAATTCTCACATTCAGATAAATTTCTATAAATAGCAGTAGAGACATGATGTAAAAGAAGGGTATATTTCTCAGTACCTGTTAAGGCCGTGTTTGAAGATAACTGTAGCGCTATAAGGGATCCTGCGAACATTTTTCTCCAGTGCCGCCATTTGTCAGTAGATTCCGAGTCGGCCATATCAAGGTCTAGACGATCGGGTCTCAGATAACGTTCCATAACGAAGTTAAATAAATTGTAATAAAAACTGGAAACCGAAAATAACTTACGGATAAGTTTTATTTAACTATTCGTTGCTTACTGCCACAAATAGTATTCAATATTCACTCTTAATATATTACATGAATGTAGAACATTCCATCATTAATCAAAGGGGTGAGACGGGCATCAATTATCTTTGATACTACAACACTCAACGTCGATTTTTAATGTGAGGCTATCCAACTCTCTCAAAAGATTGAAACAAAAATTAAAATTGTCTCAGTCTAGAAGGTCTGCTCCTTCACTGACCGAGGACAGAATAGACAAAGTGTAACATCAGAATAGATACTACACTTTGTTCTAAATAGTTGTTATATTTTATTTGCCATATTTTGGCTTAGTTTTATTTTTTTAAATCACTCCATTCCCTCACAAAATATTTTTTAAATATTGCTTCAAACATTATATTTCTGTACCCTTAAATTACATACCCTTCTTTTTTAAATCCAGTATTTTCTAACAATGAAAAAAAAAACTTTAAATTAATATTTAAAAATGTAAACTTGACAATATATTTTAACTATACGCCCCCCCACCACCACCTATCCTTGATTAATTTCTGCCTGGAGGGCGGGTAGGTTTTGCTAGTATATATATATATATATATATATATATATATATATATATATATATATATATATATATATATATATATATATATATATATATATATAGAACAGTTTTTTTAATTATATTCCAATAACCATGGTTTGTTTTATTACTTTTATTTTTATTTTTTTCACATTTCCAAAAATTCCAAATTTCTGTGAGATATATTTAACGGTCCGTTTCATTTGTTTTGTGCCAAACAACATTTGTATGTCAATATCGTCTCTGCAACACTTCCCAGAATTCATCACTCAAGTAGTAAGTCACTAGTTAAAATGCGAAACTTAGTTTCGCATTTGAACCTCAAACAAATTGCTAACAAAGGTTTTTAACTTGGATATTGGGCATGGATAACATCTCTTTCAGATAAAAAAAAAGTTTACCAAAATTAGTCTTGCGGAAAGGGGTCAACGGGCCCCATCTTTAAAATCTAACTTAACAATATTAAAATTTCGAGACATAAAATTCCTGACATTTTCTGACAAGTATGTCCATTATTCCTGACAATTAATTATAAACGTTTTTCCTGACAAAACACCTTTATTAAATTAGAAATAAAAAATATTTTTTGCATGAAAACCCACACAGGGCCCACCCCAAGCGAACTTGACATGGTGTTTTAAATTGTAATGATAGGTAACTATATGCTTAATAATAAACTAACACCAGAAAATGACTAGCCCCTGCCATTGTTTTCATGTTTTTTTTATTTCTTATACAAATATGAATATAAAAGGTACAAAAACAGACTAAGTAGTTTTTTCAAGGCAACAATTGTCACATTAATTCCTGACATTTCATAAAAAATAAGTACAAAATAAGTAAACTTTACAATAAAGGAATGGTCAGTTGGTTGAATGTTGGGCAAGGCTCTTGCATAACCACCACAGAACAAGTTCATGAACGGACCAAAGAACATTTCTTGTCAAGAACTAGTCAAAGGTAACTTCATCATCAAGATATGACTATGGTGAGTTGCTGCAGTAGAGGCCTTTGCAATTACCACACAAGTTTGAACAGTCAATGTCATGTTTCCTGCAACTTCATCTTGCTGTAGTACACCCTGAAGTACAGTTACACTTAATCATAGCCAACAAATTTACAGGACCAGCTGGCAAGTCAGTTTTGATTGGTTGTAATTTACCATCTGAAAGTTTCCATCCCCATTCGTTAGGTTTTAGCTGGTTTCTACATTTCCATTCCTGAATTTGGAAGTAAACTCGAAGGCTGTGGAATTTCGTAGCTGCTCTTGTTGGTGGCAATGATTTGGCCTGAACATACTTTGAGCTTTTTGCAACCTTTTCCTTAAAGCGTCTCAGTCAGAGATGATTGGTGTTTTTTCCATCATTACCAATGTACAGGCACACTAAAGCCTTCTCCCCAGCTTCAATAACCTTTTCTGCACTGCTATCCTTGCCAAACACTTCTGCCAGTTTGAGGAAGTTTCTATTGTTCATCACCTTTCGAATGGATGCTGCCTTCTCAATTCCATAAACACTGGATGTAGAATCACAACCCAGTAGTACATGGATGAAAAGAATGTTGGAACAGACCACATCTCCCAAAGATTTCCTCATCTCTTTGATGTTCCAGACTTTCACACTTTTTGCACTATCCTTTGGTTGTGGCATGATAACATAAAAGGACCAATAGGTCAGTGTCATCTGCTCAAAATGGTTTCTCCTGTCTGTGCCAGTTCTAGAGCAGTCTTCATAATCAATACATCAGCGTCTCCAGATGCATGGACTACTTTACAACCTGTTTCCTCCAAACTCTTTCCCAGCAAGTTGATGAACAATTGTTTGTTTTCTTGATTAGCAAGGAAAACATAATTTTTTAATTTGAACAGTATTAAAGATGTCAGTGACACATTAACACCAACAGAGCCCCTTGCCCGGCGTTGGTGAGTCGTGTCTTTAATGGATGGACCACTTTCATACCCATCAAAGACACTGCATGCTTTTCCATATCTAGTTGTGACATATCTGCGGTATTGGACACAGATCTCATCAAATGTGTGACCTTTTTGCCATGGGAGGCGTTGAAGTAGTGCTCCACCATCTAAGAGATACTGTGGATCTGAAGACTGTAGACCTGATTGTACAGGGGAAGTCAGTTCCCATATTGCTTTTGCCAAAACCGTTTTTTTGCCTCTCGTGGTAGTCCGAAAGAATCAAAAAGTGCAGGTGAGTAACCACAAAGCTCATACAGGAAATGTTCTGAGTTGAGGGTTCATTGGTAGATAGCACACACAGTCTCTGGAATATGAGTTGTGGATCAGTCTCAACTGCTTCATCTTTGCTCAGCGAAACTTTTGACCCAAGTGTAATTGCCTGATACTTTCTTTTAAAAGTGTACTCGTGGACATTTTCTCCACCCATTGAAGCTATGATTGCCTCTCCTATGGAGTTTGCTCAGTCCACATTCACCTTTTTGTCTCCAGTTACTCCACTTGAAATGCTGTGAATGGACGGATCTTCCGTGAAAGGGTCATATGTCTGGAGAAACGCAAGGAACATCATTCAATGTCTCAGTCCCATCAAGGAGACCTTTCAATATCCCCTGAGCTTCCTTCAGGTCTTCATTTTGAGAAAATGACTTTTCTTGCATCAGTGTTGGGTTGATCATCCTCAGTAACATGTGAAACTGGCAAATCATAGGCTTTCGCTAACAAAATAGCATTCAGAGCAGCATCAACTAAGAAGTGAGCACAAATAGCTCTTGCAATTGCTTTGCCACTTAGCATGTGCTTGACTGTGTTTTCAGCATACACAAGTTTAAAAAGTTCTTGCAATCCAGAACCTGTCATCAAATGACCAATTGACCCCAGAAATTTCATCTGTGTATGGAGCCTACCAAGTCGCAAGACAAATGATTTCAGGGGACTGGAACTAGGCTGCGACTCGACTATCATCAAGTGGTTGATCGAATGTTAGAATTGGTGTAATGTTATTTTTCCTGGCTAAATCACTAATGTAACATAACGTTGAGTACATGCAGGTTGGGTTACCAGGGTCCATGTCGATCATTGGTAAAAAAACTGTGGCTGATTTCCCAGGATATGTTCGTTTGTGCACTGGCTGCATAAGGCCTGACCATGCAGGTCTGGACGGATGTGAAATTAGTGAAACCTCTCAAAGGATATCAATATTAGCAGTGGAAACGACAACTTTCTTGGGCTAGTGCTCTTTAAATGTCACTGGTGGTTTGTTGGTGTGCTGTGAATCTAGGTACTTAATGTTGATCCTTCCAACCCTTATTATATCTTCTGAAAGGACCTGAATCCTTGGAACTGGTTTTGCTTTAACTTTCCTGGGGGTAAAAGATGCTATGATGCCCATACCATGGAATGTGTTGAATCCATCAATACTCCTTACATTATGGTCCACATTATCAGCTACGAACTACACAAATTCAGTTTCAACACGGGAGAGAGTTTCAGCACCATGAATAAAAGCAGCACTTCTTTCGAATTTCTGGACTTCCGAGTAAGATGAAGAGAAGCCATGCTTATTCAGAGTGTCAATTAAGAACCTTGATCGAAATTGGGCATGCATTTCCACTGCTAAACCAAACTGCAAAGGTGCAAGGAGAACTCTGGGGCTAGCAGCCTGCATTATCGCTTGATGCAAGTTTCAAATAATTGCCTTTGCCTGCAAATATCTTCCTGAGAAAGATCAACAATGTTTCAGCAACATATTCAAGAATCGCATCCTGTTCAAGATCATTCTTAGACGGGTAATATTCTGAACCTGTCTGGATACCTTTAATTGGCTGCCGTCTCTATGATTCTAATGGCCTCTGATTCTGAATTGTCTGTTGAGTGGCTCCGTGCATAGAATTCATGAAGAATACATTTTGCTGTACTTAAGAATGTAACAACATTATGTTTCCCATTAATTTCAGTCACAATGATTTTGTCTTTGAAATGTTCTAACGATCAAGATTTCATGACTGTATGATTCAAAGCCAGTGTCCTCGAGAATTTCCTCCATTTTTTTAACAAGATCGACAATGGTGAGTTGCTCCTCGTCATTTTGCTGCAAATATTTAGCAACTTCCAGAAATGCCTGCTTTCTTTCTGAATCCTCTGGTCTACCAAAGTTTTGTTTCTTATAAGAATCAGCAGAAGAGAATGCCTTAGGAATGTTTTTATTAGAATCAAAGTTTGCAAAACATGTTCTGTGATAACGTGCTTCTTCTGAAACAAGGTCAACTACATAACCTATTCTACCTTTAACAGTGGATGCCCAACCATCATTTTTTCGGACATTCTCACAAACTTTTAACACTCTGTCCTTAAACTCAATAGTTTCTACATGGGAAACATCAACACCTCTTTTCTTTATATCAGATTTTGCTCCAGAACCACAAAAAAGACAATGTTCCCTAAAGTTAAACATACACAAAGAGCAGCTTGCACAGGATAGCATTTTATCATGGGTGGACCTGTTTTTACAGTCAATTTCTATGTATTTGGGGTTAAACCAACGCTGTCTGCATTTCTTGTGAAGACGTTGACCAATCTGAATTATGATCTTCTCTTCACGTTGTTCAGAAGCTCTGTAAATGGAATCGATGCCCTTCTGGCTGACAATGAATGTTTCTTCATTACTGGACAGTTTATCGTTGCAAATAGCACACTTGTCAGCATCCATAATTATCGGTACTTCATTTTGGCCAACCTGAAATTAGAATATGACAGAATATTAAGCTCCTGCAGTAATACATCAAAAGAGACAAAAATAAGGCATAAGAAGTTATAATTATATTTAACTTTATGAAAACTACTGGTTTTATTCACTTTCACATTGCTACATTTGGTATTTTTGAAGATGAATTTACAGAAATTGAGTTGAGAGAGGGGAGACTAGAATCGGCGGCAGTCTTTAAAGATGGCGCCCGTTGACCCCTTTCCACAAGGCTAATTTTGGTAAACTTTTTTAGAGAGAGGTTATTCATCCCCAATATCCAAGTTAAAAACCTTTGTTAGTGATTTGTTTGAGGTTCAGCCAAAAAATCAGCTAGATTGACTGGACTAAAATAGAGGAGTGGGGTCGATGGCCATACAATTTTGACAACAAATCTTTGTTTGTGGGATTTTTGTCCAAAATACCTTGGATTTGCTCTATGCTAAACACTCTCACCAAAATACCGCATTCACTCTATGATTTAAGTAAACTTTGCGAAGCAATAGCGAGCTGGAACCATTTTTTTTTTTGCTATTGGAGATAAATTCTGTGCATATTTTATTTTTTGGGGGGGGTCTACTTTTAGGCGATATCGTGTTGTTGTAGGAGCTTGCCAGTCGGACTTATGGTTAGTGTTAAAAATATATATTAGTTTACTGCCCTAATAAGTTAGAATTACCCTAAAAATTAGAATCTCATTATTTAAAGGGATAGATAATTTAGATGAGGGTGTTAATCTACAAATTTAGCAAAGTTTCTTGTTAATTTTTAAATGACAAAATAAACTAGATTCATATTTTTTTAAATCGTCATTAAGTTTTTTTAGTTTTTTGTCTTTAATAATAAAAGCGAAAAACACAAAGTAACTATTTTAAATTATTCAGGAATATATTGTGGGGATGTCTTTGGTTCCCTGTTTGGGGTTTGGTATTTTAGACGACGGTCGCGTTTTTAGAAATTACCAAGCACCACACTAAACTTTTTTTTTTGTGTAGGTAAATTGAGACCGATTCAATAACAACATATATGATTGGCAAGGATCACCAGTTAGTGAGTGCTAACTTTTAACAATATAATATTGTTATTAAAAAAAGGAGAAACTGTAAAGTAAAATAATTAAACTTTTATATATAAACAATTTTACAAAAATGTAAAATATAACATTAAATTTTGTGCAGGATAGAAAATGTTTGAAACAACACGAGCGTTAAATTCGTCTTTAAAGTTTAGTATGCATGTGTGCGTGTGTGTTTTCTTGGTTAAGCATGTTATTGTGGGCGTGCTTAAAAGTGGATCTAGGGTTCGCTCTTCAAGTCGGGTGTTTTTGTTGTTGTTGCTGTTTTCATTGATAGCGAGGCGAGTTATTTCGTTGTCGCCAAGAAACTGATTTTTCTCCGATAATTCCCTGGTTTTATAAAAGTTTATTTCTCACCCACTTGTTCAAAACATGTGTGAACACTTTTCTGAGTTCACACTTTGGCCACATCTGTTATAACTTATTTTTACGAGCCTGACCGCTAGGTGATCCCCTCTTCAAGAAGAAAGAAAGAAATAAAAAGAAGAGGAAGAAGAGGAAAGAAGAGGAGAGAGTAAGCCGAATGAACCTAGAAAGAAAAGGGGTAACTAAACAGGCTAGCACTTTCCTTCAATGCCCGTTCATCTTCTCGATCTATTGATCTGCCACAATATAATTCTTTCATTTGACCAATTTACGTTCCACTTTTGGCGATTGTCAAGAATAATCAACAGAAAGAAAAGGGACGCAAACAAATAGTCAACAAATAACTGTTGCCAAAGGCATTAAAACTTACTTTTCTACCTACCTGCCTATTTATTTTGTTTTAAAGTATTTTAAAGCGCTTTTTATTTCTATTAAAAAGTTCGGTCAAATTAGACTGAAAAACAAAGATGGCTGACAGTTGATCGCCGACCGTCTACGAAGTCTGATGATTTTTTTTGTACTTTTCTCCTTTCAATTAGGTAGAAAGTAAATTTTAAAGCATTAGGGACAATTATTTGTTGACTTTTTTTTACCTCAAAAGACGAAAAACTCATTAAACAAACTTCGAGGATGTTCGCTTATGCCATCTTAAATATGGAACTGCAATATGATCGGATTGGGATGAATTATTAAAATGCAACAAAAACGCCTTAAAATCTTTTAAAACACAAAAAAATAGGCAGGTAGGTAGAAAAAGAACTTTATTGCGTTTGGTAACAGTTATTTGTTGATTATTTGTTTTTCTCACCCCTTTTTTCCATTGGTTATTCTTGACAATCGCTCTGATTTTTCATTTATTCCTTTCATTATGGGGAATTAATTTGTATGCTTATACAAAATCAAATCTCAACATCGTATATATCAAATAACACCATAGCAATAATCTTTTTGTTGCTTTTCTTCAAATTACCAAAATGTGAAAAAAAAAGTGTTTCTTTGTTTTTCTGTAGATAAGGATAGAGCTAGATTAATAGCTGCCCGGAGGGTATGTGTTTTTTTGCTAGTAAAAAGAAATATATATATATATATGTATATAGAATGACAATTAGTTCAAAATCCTTCAGAACAATTTTATTATACACAGATATCTATTTTTATTATACATAGATATCTATTGAATTCTTAGGACTTTTTAATTCCATTACGGGGGGGGGGGGAACAGCTCCGTTTTTTCACCTCTCAGAACCCCATCACCCTCCCGACCCCATCTCCACACCTAAGTTTTTTATTTTTTATTTTTTATTTTTCTATCTAATCATCTTCACAGCCATTTCTCTGTGCCCCGCCAATAAGTCTATTCATCTTAGCTAAATCCATCTCGAATTATAACATATGAAGCTTATCTGCATTTAATCTAAACTTTAAACCCTACGGGAATTCAATTCAAGCACTGACCAAAAGCTATAAAATTCCTAATTTTGACCACCAAAGATTTTATTTTTCTTCCTCCTTTTGCCTAAATACCATTAACACCTCTCCCCACTCATAGGATGGGCACCCCCCTCCTCATTCTCTCTTGCTTTTTTCCTTACTCTTTTCTTTTTTCTTTCCTTTTCTTCTGTTTTTTTCTTTTTTCTTTTTTCTTTTCTTTTTCCTTTTTGTTTTTTGTCTTTTCCCATTTTTTCTTCTGTCTTTTCGGCTCCTACCCCCTACCTCCTTTGCTATTTCCACTTTTTTTTTTTTCTCACTCTCTCCCTCCCCTACATATCCCACAATTCCAAGTAAGTTTCACACTTTACAACAATTCGGATTTCCAATTTTCATTGAGGTTTGGTTCGCTGCTTTTTGCCTCTGGATCTGTTTACTTGAAAACAGGAAGAAATGCGTTTTCTTAATATGGCTAATTTTGTCTGATCTCCCCTCTAAGGACTAAGGACTTGGGTGGAATCTTCGCCGTTGGATTTTCTTGCAGATTCTTCTGGATTTACCAATTACATTTGAACCCTTTACAACTTGGATCTCCGTGTTTGGTGAATTTCATTTACACACCCGTTTGAACTTTTAAAACTTTTTAAAAAGAACTTTTTTTTAAAAAGTACTTTTTTAAAAAACTTTTTTCCAAATTTTGAATTTTGACTGTTCTTATCTGTCAACTTATCAATCACTACTTCCTCTGATGATAAGATTTTGATCTTTGAAAAGCCGTGCTTAAGGAATACAATTGAAAGAGAAGAAGAATAAATATTTTTATCTACTAAATGCTCCTTGTTCTGAACAACTGAAGATATCGATCTGTTTCCATTTACAGGTCTAACTATTTTTCATTGACTCACCTTATATATATATATATATATATATATATATATATATATATATATATATATATATATATATGTATATATATATATATGTATATATATATATGTTTCTTTTTACTTCACTCGAAGTTCTCAGAAATAAAGGGGCCCCTTCCTAGGGCTAACACTTGATCTCTATATGAGATACATAGATATTCGAATATTCTATTAAAGTTCTCCTTTACTTGTCAAACGGTGAGTTAGTAAAGAAGTTAAGAACATTAATCTTCCTCTCCCAATTAATAAAGTAACTATGTTATAGTATATCTTTCTTGTGGTCTCTTCGTCTTACCGTATTCCAGGACAAGAATTCTTCTGGTCTGGTGGAGTATCCAGCTAAGTGTTGTTACTTCAGGTAACATCACTAGGAGAAGGTTTCTCGTATAAGCCAGTGTATAGCCATATCGAAGATATCTTATATGTGCTGTGAATACTATGTTATTTTAAATATTTGGTCAAGGTTTACTTGTAGAGGGAAGTTTCCTCATGTCAGGTTGTTCCAACAAACCTTTATACAGAGACCGAAGACACTTGAGGATGAAGTCTAGTAGGTAAAGTAATTAAAACTCTCTATATATATGTGTACGCATGTGTGTGTGTGTATATATATATATATATATATATATATATATATATATATATATATATATATTTGATATATGTATATTTCGGCAGCAAGTCGTTAATTAGACATGCGTCATTAAATACCACAGAGTTTTCTTTCATTATGATTTTTTTGGTCAATTTCTCGACTCGGCGAGCGATTCTTCGGGTTTCCGGTAATAATATATATATATGTGTGTGTGTGTGTGTGTGTGTGTGTGTGTGTGTGTGTATATATATATATGTTTGTACATATGTGTATATGTATATATATACATATACACATACATACACACACACATATATATATACATAAACACACACACATATATATATATACATAAACACACACACACATATATATATATACACACATATATATACATATACGAGGCCTGTCTAAAACGTATCCCACCTTAGGCCAGAAAAAATATTTCAAATACGTGTCGGGTTTGAGACCCTACTCCCATTCAAAGTAGGGTCCTTGTGCTTGCACACACTTAGCCCACCGATCTATCCACTTCCGGAAACATATCTGGGAGTCTTTTTTTGGAATGGTGTTCATCTCTGCTGTCACGTTCCGTATTATCTCTTTTTTCGCATCCTCTAACTGCGGCTGCACTCAAAGCAGTTTGGTGCCTACCAGAACGCTGGTCACTCTCCACTGATGTGCGGCCGTTTTTGAACTGGTTGAACCAGTTAAGCGAATGTGAGAACAGGTAAAGACAGAATCACGGATTGCATTCTGTCATGCTGAGAATGTAAATGATATTGTCTGATTTTAAGACGCACATTAAATCACAATACAAAGAAGATCATGTGTTGTGAAATTTAACCGATGTTGGCCGGAAATAAGAAATATTGTTATTATGTAGAATAAAAAAAAGAAAGAAAATAGGATTGTGTTTGTAAGAATAATTGAATATTAGTGATTGTGTTATTGTATCCCAAAACAGCATACTTTTCGAAAATATAATTGTCAATTCTGCTACTCTGCCAAACTCGTAATCTTATATGAATATATATAAAATAGTATGCTTGAGGAGGAAGAAATGAAAAGTAAATAAGTAGCTTAATGTACTCAGCGTGACCCGGTTTACAAATTTTATTCTTACATAAATCATATAATTTGAAAAATGTTGATGGAGATTTGATATGAAAAAGGCGCATTAATATGAGTTGGTTTTATAATAGTGACACTATATAATGAACATGATTTTTTTTTTGATACAAGGGTGCATTAATATGAGGTGTTTTATGACAGTGACACAACATAGAATGAAAATTATTTTGGTTCTTTTAATACGACAGATGCACATTAATATGAGTTATTTTATATTATAGTAACGCTACATTAATGAACATGATTTTAGTTCTTTGATATGACAAGGGCGCAATTATATAAGTTCTTCTTTATGATTGTGACACAACATGAATGAACATGATTTTAGTTCTTTGATACAACAGGTGCGCAATTATATCAGGGTTTTTTATGATAGTGACGCAACATGAATGAACATCATTTTGGTGTATTTGATACGACAGGGGCGCATTAATACGAGTACTTTTTTTATAATAATGACACAACATCGAATGAATATTGTTGTGAAGTTGTCCAACAGTAAATAATAAATAAAGGAAGTCAAGTCGAGGGTTGGTTTAACAAGTGTATTAACAAAGTAAGAAAATGACTAGCACTTGGCTAGACAGTTACAAGACTGTTCTTTGTCATCTCTGTGTCTCTGGTGACTCTTGGCGATTCGCACTATTTATAGTGACAATCGGTGCAGTTTCTCCTGTGTAAGAACGGCCGGTGTAACACCCCCCTTTGAAAATATCCCCTCTGGGGATTAATAACGTTTTTGTTTGGGAATCACCATCATCAACTCAGTCGATTTCCGTTTTCTTTTTGATCTCCTAATCTCAGGAGCAGTCTCTGGTATGGGCACCTGAAAAGTATCAAACACTGCATCCATGATGTCCTCCTCGGGCGATCTGGTCACCTGACTGTTCGAGTATCTTTTCCGGATTTGGTTAGTGTGACGTTTGTGCACGAAATCTGGTCCCTTAATCATATAGACCATGTTGTCTATTTGTTTATCCACAGTGCCGGACTCCCAGAAAGTCCTATTGTTTCTGTAGATCTTATAAAAAACTTTTTCGCCAACTTTATACCGTTTTTTTGTTATCGTTCTTTTTATATTTGCCCTATCCTGGTTTGGTAACAACTTGTGGAAAATCGATCTAACCTTGCGTCCGAACATGACCTCAGCAGGTGTCTTCGACGTTTCGATGTTTGCATTCGGAGTGACTCTGTAAACCTGCAGAAACTGTTGGATTGACTTATCCGTCGGTGATCCACTAGCTTTTTTCAGAGCTCTCTTGAATGTGTCAACGAATCTCTCCGCCTGTCCATTGCTTCTTGGATGGTATGGAGGGATTGTTATATGCTCGATGAGATGATCCTCGCAAAGGTGTTTAAATTCAGTAGACGTGAATTGAGTACCATTGTCGGTGACAATGCAGTCTACTACTCCAAACCTAGCGAATAGTTCGTATAGGAAGTTGATAGCTGCCTCGGATGTGGGGTTCTTGCATTTTAGTACTTCCGGCCACTTAGCTAGGCTGTCTACAACAATGAGATAGTAGAACCCATCCAGTGGTCCCGCAAAATCTAAGTGAATTCTAGACCAAGGTCGGTCCGGTTTAGTCCACGATCCGAATTGAGTCGGAGGAGCTTTCATAGCTAAGGCGCATCCTCTACACTCCCTGACTTTTTCTTCGATATGCTTATCCATGTTTGTCCAGTAAACGAAAGAGCGCATAAGGCTTTTCATTCTCGATATGCCTGGATGTCCTACATGGAATTCCTTGAGCATTCTTTTCTGTAATGTCATAGGAATTACAACCCTGTCGCTATATAACAGGACGTTGTCGCAAATTGAATAAATTCCCTCGTCTAGTTGGTTATTGTTGATTTTTTCTTTCGTGCTTATGATAAATTCGTCCACCTTTGCCTTACTCTTAATCTCATCAAGCGTTACTGGAAGTTCTCTTATTGTGTCACATAACGTATTTTTTACTTCAGCTTCCGCTTGAATGGCTGCTATCACCATATCCTCCAATGGTTCTGTCTGCTTAGGTATCAACCTTGATAACCCGTCTGCATGACCAAATTTTTTAGATGGTACATACTCCATTTGAAAATTGTAGTTCAGAAGAATGGTACCCCATCTTTGGAGTCTATTCGCAGTGTGTTGTGGTAGTCCCTTTTTCGATCCAAAAATCGGTAATAAGGGTGTGTGGTCTGTTTGTAACAGAAATTGTCTACCGTGCAGGAAACGATGAAATTTCTTTACCGCGAATATAATGCTTAGGGCCTCTTTCTCAATTTGAGAGTATTTTTTTTCGGCTGGTAGAAGTGTTCGGGATGCATGGGCTATGGGTTTTAATTTTCCATCATCCATTTTGTGCAATATGCATGCTCCTATGTCATAGTTGCTGGCATCGCTTGCAACTACAATATCACGCTTGGGATTATAATGTGCCAGAACCAAGTCAGACATTAAGATATCTTTAAGTTTCTGAAACGCTTCTTCACACTATTGCGTCCATACCCATTTTTGGTCCTTCTTTAACAGTTCATTTAAGGGTGACCTTAGTTTATGCATGTTTGGTACGAACACATTGTAGTAATTCGCCAACCCTAAAAAGCTTTGTAGAGACGCAATATTTTCTGGAGCAGGCATGTTCCGTATCGCCATTGCCCTATCTGGGTCTGGCCTTCTTCCTTGCTCATCGATTATTTGCCCTAAGTATTTTATTTTTTCCATAAAAAAGTACATTTCTCATCTGGATTTTTTTGAATACTTGGTTTACATGAGTCTTGTGTTGTTCTTTGCTAACGCTGTTCATTAACACATCGTCCAGGCACCCTACTGCAAAATCCATCCCACTTAACATCATGTCCATAATTTGTTGAAAAATCGCAGGTGCGACCTTGACCCCAAAAGGAAGTCGGTTAAATTTGTATAATCCCTTATGGGTATTGATACATAGCAGTTTTGAACACTCTTCATCGACAGGGATTTGAAGATAAGCGTCGCTGAGGTCGATTTTAGAAAAATATTTTCCTCCACTCAGTTTCGCAAATATTTCTTCAGGGCTTGAAAGAGGGTAATGGTTGTTGTAGTATCAGCAATAGAAATCTAGCTAGCCCTCCTCCCACTCCCTTCCCATATCCCCTCTTCCGGTTTCGGGCTCACCGTCAGCAGTTCCGGTTTGTACACCTAAGTAAATAAACGTGTTTCACTTCAGCCTCCTTGTATTTTCGTCTAATCGACATCAATCAATGTATACGGATATCACAACATGGTGTCAGAAGTGGTTGCAAATAAGTTATAGACATCTACAGTTATCGTAGAAAAGTCGAACAACAACAGAGAAAAAAAATAGAGAAGATAAACAAAAAAAAAAAAGAAACGGGTTAGCAGTTTACACGTGGAGACGGTAAAAGAGGAACTCAAAACAAGTAAGTCACGGTGTAAAGTGAATCTACAAAGTCACGGACATAATACCAAAAAAAAAAAAAAACAAAAAAAAAAAACAAGCAAACAGAGAAATGCTGTCGAAAAACGCCAGAACAAGACCCTGTGAAGGTAGGCGATTCGCTATTCATATCCATATTGTTATTGTTATTTTTCTAAACCAACAACAACAACAACAACAAAATAATTTATATACAAATACCGTACGCTAATAACTCAAGTTACACAAAAAAAAAAAATAATAATAATAATAATAATAATAATACGTATTCTTTTTCATTTCTTCTACGTGTATTAATTCACTTTATCAACAATGGCCTGTCAATTACCTCCCCCGTCTATGGATTGGCAGAGTGCCAATTTACCAAAAGATTTTGACAGATTCGCTCGACAGGTTATGTTGCACTTTAACGGACCTCTCAAAGATGCAAGTGAAGACGTAAAAGTGAATTATCTGTTGCTATGGTCGGGAATAGAAGGCCAAGAGTTGAGTGACACATTTGAATTTGAGGCAGGTGAAGCGTGCAATGTAGAACACTACATCAAGAAATTTCGCGCATATATAGAGCCGAGGTCAAACTTCCGCGTCGCGAGATACCAGCTCCTACAGTGCCGGCAACAACCTGATGAAGCAGCCCACGGATTCTTGAAGAGACTAAGGCAAATAATAAAACAGTGCGAGTACGATCTCCCCGTCGAGAAAACCCTTCTGGTCGACCTTTTTATTTTTGGACTGAACATAAAGTCCACACAAAAGGCATTACTCAAAGAAGGAAAGAATCTCAGCATCGCAGAAGCGCTACATGCTGCAGAGACAGAAGAGGCAACACTGAAGCAGGTGGAGGCAATACAAAACACACATAGAGAACCAAAGATCCCCGAGGAAAGAACAGAAGATGCCCACGCAATAAAGACGGGGAAGGAGCACTATAATAAATGTTACTTCTGTGGAAAAGGCCATTACAGGGGTGAATGCCCAGCAAAAGGAAAAACCTGTGGGAAGTGCCGGAGGACAGGGCATTTTGAAGTTGTTTGCCGCACCAGAGACACAAAAGACTCCATTAATAAGCACGATAGACCTCCAAGATCGGCAAAACCCCCAAGATATAGAAACGCTCACAACATAACAGCACACAGCGACGAAGAAAACGACGACTTGCCAAAAGAGGCATATTTCCATACCATATCAGCAAAATCGCATACTCCAACAGATGCTAGAGAGGCATATGCAGAATTAAGAATAGGGAACAACAGATCCCAAATAAAAATAAATGCAAAGGTGGACACAGGCGCTATGAGCAACATTATCCCTTGGGAATACTTAAAAAAACTCAAGCATGTACACCTTCAAGACACTCCTATCCGACTATTAGCCTTTGGGGGTGTTCAAATCGACCAAGTGGGCGTATGTCACCTAGGAGTCAGATATGGTGACAAGTTCACAAGTACCAACTTCCATGTAGTAAGAAGTGATGGACCCGCGCTACTTGGCCTCCAGACATCTAGGAAACTAGGACTAGTGACCCTCAATTTTACAATAGGGACCAATATACCAAAACAAGACCACACCACTTTACCCGCGGCAGTACAATCAAAACCAGAAGGAGATACGAAAGAAAAAGAACGGATACTCAAGGAATTTGCTGACATATTCGAAGGCATTGGCTGCTTGCCAGGGGAGTACAGCATCAAGATTGACCCGTCAGTACCCCCAGTAATACACCCACCCCGTCGGGTACCAATAGCCTTGAAAGAGAAATTCAAAGCAGAGTTAGACTCCCTTGTAGCTCAAGATATAATAACCCCTGTAACAAAACCGACAGCCTGGGTCAACTCTTTTGTATGCGTCACAAAAGCCAATGGATCTGTCAGACTATGCCTGGACCCTAAGGACTTAAACAGGGCAGTGTTGCGGCCACACTTTGTTACACCAACATTTGAGGAAATCATCTCCAAACTTCATGGAGCAAAATGGTTCTCAATAGTGGATGTGAAATCAGGCTACTGGAACATGAAGCTGGACAAAAAATCAAGAGAACTTACAACATTCATCACTCCTGAGGGACGCTATATGTTTAAGCGCTTCCCAATGGGGGTCAAGAGTGCGCAAGACGAATTTCAGCGAGCCATGTTTGAGACCTTTGGGGACATAAAAAATGTCCTCTCAATATCGGACGACACCGTTATCGTTGGATTTGAGGAGGATGGCAGCGATCATGACATAGCACTCAACAAACTCCTAGAAAGAGCTCGGTCTAAGAACTGCAAATTCAACCCGGATAAATTAGTGGTCCGCACGCAAGAAATCTCTTTTTTTGGCCACATTATATCAAGGGATGGAATAAAACCAGACCCAAAGAAGACAGAGGCGATCATCCAAATGAAACCACCAAAAGACGAAAAACAATTAGCAAGCTTTCTTGGGCTAGCAAATTATTTAAACAAATTCTCGCCACAACTGGCAATGCTGACCAAGCCACTCCGAGATCTTCTGTCAACAAAAACTCAATTCTTCTGGACTGAACAGGAACAGATGGCTTTTAACAGCATAAAAGACGAAGTAGGGAAAGCAATTGTGCTTAAATATTTTGATCCAAAAGCGCCAATAAATATACAGGTTGATGCATCATCAGCTGGACTGGGTGCAGCCCTCATCCAAAATGGAATGCCGGTCGCTCTAGCAAGCAAAACCCTGTCGGGGCCTGAGACAAGGTACTCGAACATAGAACGCGAAATGCTAGCAGTGGTTTTGGGGCTGGAAAAGTTCCATCACTATGTATGGGGCCAAGCAGTGACAATAATAACTGATCACAAACCGCTAGAATCAATAGCCCTAAAGAATCTTGCTAATGCACCACCAAGGTTAGCGAGAATGTTACTTAAAATCCAAGGCTATGATTTCATAGTTAAATACAATCCAGGAAAATCCATTCCCATAGCCGACTGCATGTCCAGGGTGTCACCAATCCCAGGGGAACCAATCAGGGATGTAGACATCAACATACATATACTTAACGCACACCTGAACGCATCCCCAACTCGCTTGCTAGATATCAAGGCAGAAACACCCAAAGACCCAGTATTAAAACAGCTCACCAGCACAGTTATGTCTGGATGGCCAGAAAATCGATCCTGCTGCCACTCTCACGTACAAGCTTTTTGGAATTATAGGGACGAAATTGGCCTCCAAGATGGAGTACTCCTTAAAGGCAACAAAATCATCATACCTCGCTCACTTCAACCAGACATCCTACAACAACTACATTCATCCCACCAAGGGATAGAGAAAACCCGCTTACTGGCCCGAACAGCAGTGTTCTGGGTCGGTATCAACAAAGACATAGAGGAACTAATTAGAGACTGCTCCACATGTCAGAAGTACCAACCCAGTCTCCCATCAGAAACACTACTCCAGCACGAGACCCCTTCTTACCCATGGCAGTATGTCAGTACCGACATCTTTACCATGGAAGATAAGGAATTTTTACTGGTGGGGGACCATTACAGCCGCAGCCCTTTCATACGGCGTCTCCACTCGACGACATCAGCTGCAGTAATCCGACAAATGAAGCTCCTGTTCGAAGAACGAGGTGTCCCAGAGGCAGTATTCAGTGACAATGGGCCCCAGTATTCCAGTGCAGAGTTTGAAGATTTTGCCAAATCGTACAACTTTAGGCACACTACCTCGTCACCACTCCACCCCCAGTCAAACGGGTTCGCAGAAAGGATGGTGGGCGTCTGTAAAAAGTTGTTGTTGAAAGCACGAGAAACGAACACAGACACCCACCTAGCAATGATGGCGTACAGGGCCACACCGCTATCAGCTCAAATCAAATCCCCAGCAGAACTACTGAATGGAAGACCCATGAGGACCCCACTAGTGTCGAAACAACAACTAGGGGATGAACAAACAAAGCTAGAGTTGGAGAAGAGCAAAGAAGAAACAAAAAAGTGGTATGACCGAAAGAATAGCCATCAACACACACAGTTACATACCGGCCAACAGGTTCATGTTCAGGACAAAAGAACCAGACTCTGGGAACCTGGAAAGATTGTGCAGATCGCAGCAGAGCCAAGGTCATATGTAGTAAAATTCGCCAACGGTGGAATCCATCGCAGAAACCGGCAGTTATTAAGGCCAACAAAGGGAAAGGCGGACAACACGAAATGCCAGCACCAACGGAAAACTTGTGGCACACACCGAGTCCCTTACCCTCACAGCACTATCCCAGCACAGGGACCACGGCCAGCCAGTAGTCAACCATCAACCATCTCAAGCACACATCCACCAGTTCCATCAACACCTGCCAAACTACGTAGGTCGAACAGGACGAGCAAACCCACCCAGCGGCTCGACCTGTAACAGAACAAAATGAACTATCTCCCCCACCCCGCAACCTCTCCAGCCCATCACAGCCCAACGTACTTCTCCTTTAATACAGAAGGGGATGTTGTAGTATCAGCAATAGAAATCTAGCTAGCCCTCCTCCCACTCCCTTCCCATATCCCCTCTTCCGGTTTCGGGCTCACCGTCAGCAGTTCCGGTTTGTACACCTAAGTAAATAAACGTGTTTCACTTCAGCCTCCTTGTATTTTCGTCTAATCGACATCAATCAATGTATACGGATATCACAACAATGGTGATCTTTTAATGCCTTGTTCAAGCCTGTGGAAAAGTCGGCACAAACCCGAATCTCCTTGTTCTTTTTCTTAACATAAACTGTAGGTGAAGCCCACTCACTGTGATCAATTTTTGAAATGACAGCCATGTTCTCGAGTCTTTCTAATTCACCGTCTATTTGCTCTATAGTGGCGCATGGAACATTTCTTTTCTTTCTGAACACAGGCAGTTCATTTGTTTTGACTTCAAACTTTGCTACCGCTTTCGTACACCTTCCAAGACCACCTGAAAATACGTCTGGAAAATTCTCTTTTAATTCCCTCTTGAGTTTTTCTGCCTCCACATTCGAATCCTCAACCTTTGGCAAAAGGAGCTTAAAGGCAGATCCCATAGTCTAAACTTTTCAATTAGATCAGTTCCAAAAAGGTTATTCGATTTTCGCATAACAAAAATTTTGGCTTTTTCGGTCTTATTCTGGAAAAAAATATTCGTCAATAATTCCCCTTCGAAGGTTATTTTTTCACCACTGACGCTTCTCGCCGTTTTTTGTAATTTGATCATAGTGGGTCTCCCAAGCTTCTTCCATGTCTGTACATTAATGATGGAAATGTCAGACCCACTATCAAGCTGTAGTCTTACTTTTTTTTAAACATTTTGACCTGTACATATTTCCGGATATTTTGTTCTTCAGGTTCAATTTTTGTCAGTTTAATGGCTGTCTTTCTACCAAATTTTTTCCTACAACGTGATGCCTTATGTCCTTTCTGGTGGCAGTTGTCACATTGTTTGAATATGTAGGGACACTCATTGTACCAATGGTTATCTTCACACCTCCAACACGGTCCAGGTGGATCTTTTCCATGTTTTTTTCTCTGGTTATTCATTGAAGTCAATTTTTTCTTCTGATGGATTTTTTTTAATGTGCGACACTCCGTTTTCCTCTATGTCACAACTGTCCTGTTTCAATGCAACAAAACGTTCACAGTCTTCCGCTAAGTTTTGTATTGTTAGACATGGCTCATTTTCGAGTTCATTTAAAACACGACGTCTGATTTCAGAGTCTTTATTTAAGACCAGACTTTGCATGAATATTAAACATTTAAAATTATCCGATGATAATTCCTCTAATTTAAAATCGTCGCAAAGTTTATTTACTATACTTGCATACGTAATGTAGTCGTCTTCCTCTCTTCTGGTGACATTAATACACTTATATCTCCTGTGGAAAAGAGAAGTTTTTGTAGAAAACAGTTCTGTTAGTAAAGTAACTGCCTCCTGGAAGTTCAACTCACTGGTCTTTTTTGGAAGGATAAAATTCACGAACTTTGTATGCTCGGCAGCTCCTAATTTTCTTAGCAAAAATCTAACTTTTTTAGAGTCTGTCCATGTACTGCAGTCCGATACAAAAATATCCTCATATCTTCTATAGAAGTGAGCAAAAGTGACATCGTCTTCTGGATTATAATTGAAAATTTCGATAGCGCTCCACACAGCCGTCTGGGAGAATGCATTATGATTCTTGTTTGCTTTCGTTAACTGTGTTGCCTCCAGAAATTTTCTCTGTTCCTCCTCTGTTTTTATCAAGAGTTCTTCGAAGTTTTTCTGCTGTTGTAGCAGTTTTTCTTGGAATCGTTCTTCTCGTTCAGCATGCATTTTTCTTTGGGATTTTTGCTGTTCCAACGACTCTCTTTTAAATTTCTTTGGGTGATTTTTCTGCAGTGATATCGTTTCGATTTCTCGTCGCCAATCTGTTGTGAAGTTGTCCAACAGTAAATAATAAATAAAGGAAGTCAAGTCGAGGGTTGGTTTAACAAGTGTATTAACAAAGTAAGAAAATGACTAGCACTTGGCTAGACAGTTACAAGACTGTTCTTTGTCGTCTCTGTGTCTCTGGTGACTCTTGGTGATTTGCACTATTTATAGTGACAATCGGTGCAGTTTCTCCTGTGTAAGAACGGTATGATTTCAGTTTTTTTGATACGACAGACGCGCATTAATATGAGTTCTTTTTTATGATGGTCACACAACATGAATGAACATGATTTTTGTTCTTTGATATGAAAAGGGTGCATTAATATAAGTTCTTTTTTATGATAGTGACGCTACTTGAATGAACATGATTTCAGTTCTTTGTTATGACAGAGGTTATTAATATGAGTTCTTTTCTATGATAGTGATGCTACATAAATAAACATAATTTTGTTTCTTTCATACAACAGGGGCGCAAAAATATGAGTTTTTTCATGATAGTGACACAACATCGAATGACCATGATTTTGTCTCTTTGATCCGACAAAAGCGCATTAATATTAGTTTTTTATTATAGTGACGCAACATGAATTAACATGATGTTGGTTCTTTGATACGACAGGGGCACATTAATATGAGTTCTTTTTTATGATTGTAACACAACATGAATGAACATGATTGTTGTTCTTTTATACGACAGGGGCATATTTATATGAATAATTTTTTTATGATTGTGATGTAACCTGAATGAACATGATTTTGGTTCTTTGATACGACAGTGGTGCATTAATATGAGTTCTTTTTATGATAGTGACGTTACATGACTGAACATCATTTTGGTTCTTTGATACGACAAGGTTACATTAATATTCGTTCCTTTTAAAGATAGTGACACAACATGAATGAACATGATTTTGATTCTTTGATACGACAGATGCGCATTATGTGAGTCCTTTTTTATGATAGTGACACAACATGAATGAACATGATTTTTGTTCTTTGATATGAAAAGGACGCATTAATATGAGTTTTTTTATGATAGTGATGCTACATGAATGAACATGATTTTGGTTCTTTGATAGAACAGAGACGCATTAATATGAGTTCTTTTTTATAATAGTTACACTACATGGATGAAAATGATTTTGGTTTTTTGATACGACAAAGGCGTATTAATCTGAGTTCTGTTTATGAATGTGACACAACATGAATGGACATCATTTTGGTTCTTTCATACGATAGAGGCACATTAACATAATTTCTTTCTTTATGATAGTGACACAACATTAATGAACATGATTTTGCGTTATTTCATAAGAAACGGGCACATTGATATGAGTTATTTTTATCATAGTGGTAGTACTTGAATGAACATGATTTCAGTTCTTTAATATGACAGAGGCCATTAATATGAGTTCTTTTCTATGATAGTGACGTTACATAAATAAACATATTTTTGTTTCTTTCACACAACAGATACGCATAAATATGTGTTTTTTATGATAGTGACACACCATCGAATGAACATGATTTGGGTTTTTTTATCAGAAAAAGGCACATTAATATTAGTTCTTTATTGTAGTGACGCAACATGAATGAACATGATTTTGTTTCTTTGATATGACAGGGGCGCAATTATATGAGTTCTGTTTTATGATAGTGACACAACATTAATGAACATGATTTTGGTTCTTTCATACGATAGAGCACATTAATATGAGTTCTTTTTTATGATTGTAACACAACATGAATGAACATGATTGTTGTTCTTTTATACAACAGGGGCGCATTAATATGAATATTTGGTATTTTTTTACTATCCATTCCCAGCGCAGTTTACCACTTAAAAAAGTTCAAATACTACTTTTTTGTGCAAATACATTTAAACAGCCTAAAAAAACATCCGCAAAGAAGGAATTTTAAAAAAAATTTAAATATTTAAGATTTTAGCGTGGGGGATCACTTTCCTTTATAAATTTAACGTAAAATGAGCACCCATTTCCTGGCCACTTAACATTAAACGAGACATGTAATCGACTTGAGTTTCTAATTCGAGACTGGAGATTTTCCTAGTTAGCTATTCCATTTGTTTTTATTTTTACGGTTTTTCATTAGACATGAAAAAAAAAAATTTCTGGGCACGGATTTTTACAGCAAAAACATGGCGTCGACAGTCTTGTTTTGTTAGCCTCGTTTCGGATTCTCGTTGTCAAGTGTGTGTTTTTTTTTACTGGGACTCATAATCAAAGCGACGTTTGTTTGTTTTTTACGATCAGGGTTGGGGTTAGAGTTAGGGTTAGGGCTGGGGTTAGAGTTAGGGTTAGGGCTGGGGTTAGGGTTAGGGCTGGGGTTAGAGTTAGAGTTAGGGCTGGGGTTAGGGTTAGGGCTGGGGTTAGAGTTAGGGTTAGGGTTGGGGTTAGAGTTAGGGTTAGGGCTGGGGTTAGAGTTAGGGTTAGGGCTGGAGTTAGAGTTAGGGTTAGGGCTGGAGTTAGAGTTAGGGTTAGGGCTGGAGTTAGGGTTAGGGCTGGAGTGAGAGTTAGGGTAGGGCTGGAGTGAGAGTTAGGGTTAGGGCTGGAGTGAGAGTTAGGGTTAGGGCTGGAGTGAGAGTTAGGGTTAAGGCTGGAGTTAGGGTGGGTTTTTTATTAAATAAACACGTAGAAATTTAGCCAATTTGGGGTGGGGGGTATTTATTTATTTAATAAAAACACGTAGAAATTTAGCCAATTTAGTTTTTAGGGGGGGGAGAGAACTCAAGTCAAAGTTTGCCCACCCCCTCCAAAACAAACACGAAAATCGCTAAATTTTTACGTGTTTTTATTAAAAACTCAAGTCGGTTACATGTCTCGTTTGACGCTAACTGGCCAGAAAATGGGTGCTCATTTTACGTTACATTTATAAAGGAAAGTGAACCCCCACTCTAAAATCTTAAATATTTAATTTTTTTTTTAATTTCTTCTTTGCGGATATTTTTTTAGGCTGTTTAAATGTATTTGCACAAAAAAAGTAGAATTTGAACTTTTTTAAGGGGTAAACTGCGCTGGGAATGGATAGTAAAAATTTACCGAATATTTTTTATGATAGCGACGTTACATGAATTAACATCATTTTGGTTCTTTGCTACGACAAGGGCACATTAATATGAGTTCTTTTTTATGATAGTGACACAACATAAATGAACATGATTTTTGTTCTTTGATACGAAATGATTTTTTTTGTATAATAATGATGCAACATGAATGAAAATGATTTTAGTTCTTTGATATGACAAGGGCCATCAATATGAGTTTTTTATGATAGTGATGCTACATGAATGAACATGATTTTGTTTTTTTGATATGACAGAGACGCATTAATATGACTTCTTTTTCATAATAGTTACACAACATGGATGAAAATGATTTTGGTTCTTTGAAATGGCAGCGGTGCATTAACATAATTTCTTTCTTTATGATAGTGATACAACATGAATGAATATGATTTTGCGTTATTTATTATGAAAGGGCACATTAATATTAGTTTTTATTTATAATAGTAACGCTACATGAAAAAAACATGATTTTGGTTTTTTGATACGACAGGGGCGCATTAATATTAGTTCTTTTTTATGATAGTTATGTAACATGAATGAACATGATTTTGGTGCTTTAATGAGTGTATTAATATGAGTTCTTCTTTATGATAGTGATGCTATATGAATGAACATGATTTTGGTTCTTTGATACGACAAGGGCGCATTAATATGAGTTCTTTTTTATAATAGTAACACAACATCGAATGAACATGATTTTGGTTCTGTTTTATGATCGTTGCGCTACATGAATGAACAGTATTTTTGTTCTTTCATAACACAGCGGTGCATTAATATGAGTTCTTTTTCATGATAGTGACATTACATGAATGAACATGATTTTGGTTCTTTGATACGACAGGGGCGCATAATATTAGTTATATTTTATGATACTGATGCTATATGCAACAAGGGGCATATTAATATTAGTTCTTATTTAGGATAGTGATGCAACATGAATGAACATAATTTGGGTTCTTTGATACGACAGGGGGTCAACAATATGAGTTCTTTTTTATGATAGTGACACAACATGAATGAACATGATTTTTATTTTTATATGACAGGGTCGCATTAATAGGAGTTCTTTTTTATGGTAATGACTCTACATGAATGAAAATAATTTTGTTTTTTTATACAACAGGGGCGTCTTAATATTAGTTCTTTTTATGATAGTAACGCTACATGAATGAACATGATTTTGGTTCTTTGATACGACAGGAACGCATTAATATGAGTTTTTTTATGATAGTGACACAACATTGAATGAACATGATTTTAGTTCTCTGATATGACAGGGACGTATTAATATTAGTTCTTCTTTATGATAGTGACACAACATGAATGAACATGATTTTGGTTCTTTCATACGACAGGAGCACAATTATATGAGTTGTGTTTTATGATAGTGACACAACATTAATGAACATGATTTTGTTTATTTGATACGAAAGGGGCACATTAATATGAGTTCTTTTTTATGGTTGTGTTATGGTGCCGTACCTACCTACGGAGAACTAATGGACTCGTCCACCTTATAAATACGGGAAGCACGTGACACTTGTTCTCTTCTTCCCAGGCAAACCGGCAATGGCGGTTGAGAGCACATCTTCTTGTATCTCTTTTCTTTCTATTATATAGTATATACCTTTGTTCATTTAAACCCTGTGTTCCTGTGTCATTCATTCGGCCTTACCCAGGTCCACAACAAATGGCGACGAGGGAATTCGAATTCTTGGGTCAAAAAACTGAAAATACCACGTGAAAATGCACTCACACGGTTAATGCAGGAAGCCGCACGCATAAAAAAACAAAGGGTTTTGCCGAACGGTCGAGGGAAGATAAGGAACTCAACTGAAAAAAAACAACAAAAAAACACGTTGAATTCTTAAGTGCGAGAAAATTGTTTTCTTTTAAGAAAAAGAAAACTGAAATGGACATGTTGTGCTCTAAGTTTGAAAACTGCTTATCGAAAAAAAAAACAGCTTGAAATTAGTTGCGCGGTTCCTCTAGTTTGGGAAAACTAGTTTTAAAAAAACAAACAAAAAAAACAACTGAAATTGAATGCACGTTTTTTTTTTCTCTGGGTTGGAAAACTAAAAAAAAAAAAAAAAAAAAAACGAACACGAAGGAAGCGAGCATTGTTTTTTTGAGACGAACGTCACAGCGAGTTTTTTTTTTTGACGAGCACACACAAAAAAAAAAATGAAACCGACACCACGTGCTTCATTTTAAGAACAGATAAAAGAAACAAAAACATGAAATGAACCACACGTGCGATACTCCATAAAAAAAAGACGCACGATAAAAAAAAGGTCAGTTTTATTTTCTCTCTCTCTTTTCCGACTTGTACTGAAATATTTTAAAATGCAGAAAGAATTAATTGTGAAACAGATTTTTTTTTCTCTTCGTTAAAATTAAAAACGTGTATAAGAAAAGAACATTACATAATCTTTTCATAACTAAAACTCAGCGTCTTGCCAGTGCTAATTTAAAGAAAAGAACTTCTTGTAAATTCATTAAATAACGAGAAAATATTAATTTTCAAAATAAAATAAATAAATAAGTGAATATACGCGTATATAGAGAAAAGGAAAAGTTTCATAATCTTTTCATAATTAAAACGGCGCCTAGCAAACGCTAATTTAAAGAAAAGAACTCTTATAAAATCATAAGATAATGAAAAAATATTAATTTTCTAAATAAAATCAGAAACTAAATGGTTGAATATGGAAGATATTAAGTCTATAATCGCCGAACTAGCGAAATTCCAAATCTCCCAGCAACAACAAACTGAGGAAAGATTTCAAAAGCTTTTATTAGAACAGAACCGAAATGTTTTATTACACAAAAAGGAGTATGATGAAAGATTGGAATTTCTGATACAAACAATATCGCGCAGTGACCAAAAAAATGAAAAAGACGACACGTTTTCGCAGAACGAAATTTGGAACAGTATTGATAATTACTCATACACGGAAAATAATACATTTGAAGAATATTTCCGAAGATATGAAGACCTATATAAAATTGACTGCGGTAGTTGGAGTGATGCGAAGAAGCTACGCCTCCTTCTTAGAAAACTAAATACCACAGAACATACGAAATTCGTGGATTTCATTTTGCCTCGGAAAACTAGCGAGCTAACTTTCATAGAAGCGGTTGGTTTATTAACAGAACTGTTTAGTCCAAGAACTACACTATTCCACAAACGATGGAAGTGCATGAACCTGGTAAAGAAAGACAAGGAAGACTACGCTACTTTTGCATCGATAGTGAACAAGCATTGTGACGATTTTAAACTAACTGAATTAAGTGCAGATAATTTCAAGTGTCTAATTTTTGTACAAGGTTTAATCTCAGGAAATGACACGGAGATAAGGCGTAGAGTTCTAAATAAATTAGAGAATGAACCAAGCCTTACGCTGCAAAAGTTGGCTGAGGACTGTCAAAGATTTGTAAATGTAAAACAGGACTCAAAAGACATTGAATTGTCCGGCATTGCGCATATAAATAAGGTACATCAAAAAACAAAAGCTCAACCTTATAGAAAAATAAGAAATAATAATTTTGATGTAACAAAGACAAACCAAACCAGTAAAAAAATAAATAAATTGCCACCAAGCCCTTGTTCACGCTGTGGTAATCCACATTGGTACAATGAGTGCCCATTCCGTTTTAAAACCTGTATGAAATGCAAAAAAGTTGGACATAAAAGTTCGCACTGCAGAACGGGCAGAGGAAATAAAATGCGGATTCAAGCCACTAGGACAAAGAAGGAAAAATGCAGGAACATAAGAAAATATGTACAGGTGAAAATCCTGGATAAAAATATAAAATTGCAATTGGATTCTGGTTCAGACGTTTCCATTATAAATTTACATACATGGAGGAGATTAAATAAACCTACTCTATCAAGAACAAACAGGCTGGCAAGCACAGTTACTGGTGAAAGAATTACATTTGAAGGAGAATTAATCACAAATGTGTCCCTAATGGGAAATACTAAAAAACTCAAACTACTGGTACTGAAGGATTCGAATAATCTTTTTGGTTCAGATTTTATGCAGGCATTTGATTTATGGAAGTTGCCGATAAATACATTTTGTAAAAAAATAAATAGTCGCGCAACAGAATCGGAAAAACTACAACGAGAATTTGAAAAATCGTTTCCAGAGGTTTTTTCTGGCGGTCTTGGATGCTGCACTAAAATGACTGCAAAATTCCGTCTAAAAGAAAATGTACTGCCGGTATTTAGGAAAGAAAGGAAAGTACCCTTTGCCTCGATTGAAAAAATAAACGCTGAATTAGACCGACTGGTAAAGATGGGTATTTTATCAAAAGTACAACACAGCCAGTGGGCAGCACCCACGGTTTATGTAAAGAAAAAATCTAATGAGATTCGTGTATGTGCAGATTTTTCAACAGGACTGAATACTGCCCTCGCGGACTATCACTACCCACTCCATACCCCGGAAGAAGTGTTTACAAGCTTAAATGGAGGAAGATTTTTTTCAAAAATAGACCTAAGTGAGGCATACCTACAAATACCGGTGGATAAAGATTGTTCTAAGCTGTTATGTATAAACACACATCGTGGTTTATATAAATTCGAAAGATTAGCGTTCGGAGTTAAGGTCGCGCCAGCCATTTTCCAACAAGTAATGGACACAATGCTGGGCGGACTGGATTTCGCAATAGCGTATCTCGATGACATCTTGATTAACAGCAAAGATATCGAACAACACCAAAAACATGTAAATCAAGTGTTTGCGAGAATCCAAGATTATGGGTTCAAAGTAAAAGAAGAAAAATGTGATTTTTTCCTGGAGGAAATAAAATATCTGGGTCATGTGATCGACAAGGACGGCAGAAGACCAGATCCAGAAAGGGCTACCGCAATAAAAAACATGCCGGCGCCAGAAAACGTCATGACATTACAGAGTTTTCTGGGCCTAGCAAATTACTACCAGGCTTTTATCCCAGAAATGCATAATTTGCGTGATCCATTAAATGAGCTATTAAAAAAAGGTAAAGCCTGGGTATGGACACCTGAATGTCAGGATGCATTTAATAAAATCATAGAAAGACTTACGTCAGAGTTATTTCTAACACATTACAACTCAGAATTGGACATAATCGTAGCTAGCGACGCTAGTTCATATGGTTTAGGAGCATGTATCCTACACAAAATGCCTGATGGAACCCATAAACCCATTGCACATGCATCAAGGACCTTGCTCCCAGCGGAAAAACAGTATTCTCAAATCGAGAAAGAAGCCCTAGCAATAATAGTTGCAGTAACAAAATTTCACCGATACATACATGGTAGACAATTTACCTTACAGACAGACCATAAGCCGCTAATTACAATTTATGGATCTAAAAAAGGCCTACCTGTATATACAGCTAATAGACTACAAAGATGGGGAACTATCTTATTAAACTACAACTTTAAAAGGCAACATTTGCATTCAAATAAAATCTATCATGCAGATGGATTGTCGAGATTAGTGCCAAAACAGAGAGAGACTCTAGAAGACACAGTGATTGCGTCTCTTCAAACAGAAGGAGATTTTAAAGAGATTTTGTGCAACGCAGTGAGAGAGCTCCCGGTGACACTATACGAGATAAAAAAAGAAGCTCAAGAGGATGAATTTATCACCAGAACAAAAATGAAATTGGTAGATAAGGATTTACATGTGGCAAAGAGTTTCTTACTCTGTGATGACGTACTCATGCATAACGAAAGGGTGGTCATCCCAGAAAAACTACGAAAGCAAATTCTGAAAGATTTTCATGTTGGCCATCCAGGGATAACCAGGATGAAGGGGTTAATGAGGAGTTTTGTGTACTGGCCAGGTATGGACAACGACATTGAAAAAGCAGTAAAGCTGTGTAAAGGCTGTGCCTTAGCGGCAAAAGCACCGCATATCAAGCATAGCTCATGGCCAAAGACCGACCGTCCGTGGGAAAGAATTCACGTGGATTTCGCGGGACCATTGAAAGGATTTTACTACTTAATCGTAGTCGACAGTTTTTCAAAGTGGCCCGAGGTACTACGTTGCAAGAGTCCCATGTCAGAGGTTACAATAAGATTCCTACATGAACTATTTGCCCGTTTTGGGGTAGTGGATTGTTTGGTGAGTGATAATGGGACGCAGTTCACGTCATCAGATTTTGAGGAGTTCTGCGCGACGTTTCAAATCAGACATATAACGACGCCCCCGTATCATCCTAGGTCAAACGGCCAGGCGGAATGCTTCGTAGACACATTAAAAAGAGCATTAAAAAAGGCCGGTGATACTCCTAAGGAGAAGGCTTTACAACAATTCTTACAAGTATATAGAATTACAAAAAACATGAACATAGCATCATCATTATCCCCCGCAGAGATGATGTTTGCGCGGAATGTGAAGTCCGTGTTTGATAAATTATTACCTAAACATAATAATTATGACCGAATCTCTACGGTACCAAAGAAAAAATACAACCCAGGAGATAGGGTATATTTTAAGATGTTCAAAAACAATGCATCGTTCTGGGAACCCGGTACAATTGAAAAGAGGATCGGATCGATGGTCTATATCATAAAAGGACCACGGTTCTCGCATAAGAGACATCTAAATCAGATCAGAAAAAGACTGTCAGATGACACTGACAGCACCCCACAAGGAGAAGACGTGATGGACGTGATATATGACACCTTCAACTTACCAGCACCCCAGGTAGTCACACGTAAACGACAACCAAAAAGAAAACGAATGGCTCCGGACTACCTAGAGATAGATCCGAAAAGGAAACGTTATTAAAGACTCCTGAGGAGGTAAGGCTTGGAAGGGGGGTGTTATGGTGCCGTACCTACCTACGGAGAACTAATGGATTCGTCCACCTTATAAATACGGGAAGCACGTGACACTTGTTCTCTTCTTCCCAGGCAAACCGGCAATGGCGGTTGAGAGCACATCTCCTTGTATCTCTTTTCTTTCTATTATATTATATACACCTTTGTTCATTTAAACCATGTGTTCCTGTGTCATTCATTCGGCCTTACCCAGGTCCACAACAGGTTGTAACACAACATGAATTAATATAATTTATTTATGATTATGATGCAACATGAATGAGCATGATGTTAGTTCTTTGATACGACAGGGGTGCATTAATATGAGTTCTTTTCATGATAGTGACATTACATGAATGAACATGATTATGGTTCTTCGCTACGACAAGGGCACATTAATATGAGTTTTTGTTATCATAGTGACACAACTTGAATGAACATGATTTTAAGTTCTTTGATACGACAAGGGTGCATTATTATGAGTTCTCTTTTTATGATAGTGACGCTACATGAATGAACATGATTTTGTTTTTTGATACGACAGGTGTGCATTAATATGAGTTCTTACTTTATGATAGTTACGCTACATAAATTAACAGTATTTTGTTTTTTTTATATGAAAGGAGCACATTAATATGAGTTCTTTGTTATGATAGTGACACAACATAAATGAAAATGATTTGGGTTCTTTTCATACAACAGGGGTGCATTAATATAAGTTCTTATTTATGATAGTGACACTACATAAATAAACATGATTTTCTGTCATTTGATACCACAGGAGTGCATTAATATGAGTCCTTTAATATAATAGTGACGCTACATAAATGAACATGATTTTGGTTCTTTGATATGACAGGGGCGCATTAATATGAGGCATTTTATATAATAGTGGTGATTGTGACCCGGGTAGAGATATATAGAATGCGATCCAGGTAGAAATATATAGAATGTGACCCGAGTCGAGATATATAGAATTAGACTCTGGTGGAGACATATAGATTGCGACCTGGGTGGAGCTATATAGAATGTGACCTGGTTGGAGATATATAGAATGCGACCTGGGTGGAGATATATAGAATGCGACCTGGGAAGAAATTTATAGAATGTGACCCAGGCAGATATATAGAATGCAACCAGGGCAGGGATATAGAATGAGAGACCAGTGTATGTATCAGGTCGCATGGTATGGTAAGGAGTCCGAGTTAGTCGGTTGATACAGATTGTATGGGAAAGAATCAGTCAGTCAGAGGTGGATGGTATGAGAAGGAGTTGCATGGTATCAGACAGAGTCGGATGGTAGAGGACAGAGTTGGATGGTATGGGAACAAGGTGGAGTTGCATGTTATGGAAACGATGTGGAGTTAGAATATATTGGAAGGAATCGGAGTTGGATGGTATAGGAAGGAATCGGAGTTGGATGGTATAGAAATGAATCAGAGTTGGATGGTATGGGAAGAAGTCGAGGTTGGATTGTATGAGAAGGAGTCGGGTTGGATGGTATGGGAAGAAGTAGGGGTTGGATGGTATAGGAAGGAGTCGGGGTTGAATTGTATGGGAAGGAGTCGGGGTTTAATTGTATGGAAAAGAGTCGTGGTTGGATGGTATGGGAAGGAGTCGAGGTTGGATGGTATGAGAAGGAGTCGGGGTTGGATGGTATGGGAAGGAGTCGGGGTTGGATGGTATGGAAAGAAGTAGAGGTTGGATGATATAGGAAGGAGTCAGAGTTTGAATGTATGGGAAAGAGGTGGAGTTGGATGTTATGGAAAGGAGTCAATATGCATGGTAAGGAATCGAATGGTATGTGAAGGAGTCTGAGCCGAGTGTAGTGGAAGGAGTCCAAGTCGGATGATATGGAAAAGACTCAGCGTTAGATGGTATGGGAAGGAGTCGGATGATATGGGAATGAGTCTGGATTAGATGGTATGGGAAGGAGTCAGAGTCATATTGGTATGGGAAAGAGTCCTGGTAAGATGGTATGGGAACGAATCTGATGGTATGGGATTGAGTCTGATGATATGGTAAGTAGTTGAAGTTGTATCGTATGGGGAGTATCGGATGGCATTGGAAAATGTCAGAGTCGTATTGTATGGAAGGAGTCGGAATTGTATGGGAAGGAATCATATGGTATGGGAAAGAGTCGGATGGCATGGGAAGGAGTCGATGGCATGGGAAGATGTCAGAGTCGGATGGTATGAGAAGTTGTCAGAATCATATGGGAAGGTATCGGGTGGTATGGGAATGAGTCGGATAGCATGGGAAGGAGTCAGAGTCGGATTGTATAGGAAGGAGTTGGAGGTTTGGGAAATTATTAATTGCCCGGGATCATTTGTCCTGGATAAAAAATTCTACGGTTACAGTGTTACTTTCGATAACTGGTATATATTAAATCTCTTCGGTGAACAATGGGCAATCAACAATTCCTCCTCTATCCAACCACCATGCACGGCAACTGACAAGGCTGAACTACTTGCCTAGCGTTTCGTCTTAAACTACACTTACACCAGTAATACTGAGAAAAAATGCTCTGCTGAACTGCCTCCTGTCCTCTCCAAACTCTACAACAAATGCCTTGCCGAATCTTGCTTCCCTGATAGCTGGAAATTTGCCTCTGTGGTACCAGTCTTCAAGAATTCTGAAGATAGAACTCACCCTCAGAATTATCGCCCCCATCAGTCTACTTCCGCTCTCTGCTAAAATCTTTGAATCTCTAATCAATCTAGCGATAGTCCGGCACCTCGTTCATGCTAAACTTCTTTCTGACCATCAGTATGGATTTAAGCAAGCACAGTCTAGTACAGATATTCTAACGGTCATCCCCGTACACATATACCATACACTGGACAAGGCAGGTGAAGCTATATTGGTAGTGCTTGTTATAAACGTGATACTATGACACCAATGTTACAAATGTGTAAAACAGCCACGAATGTTAATAATGTGTAAGGTTGGCACCCCCGCTCCACTTACACCATGCGTCTCCTATCCTTTATGTTTTAATTGGACCTGCAAATGACATGTTAGACTCACTGTAGTGAAAACGACTTTTATTTTATTTTTTTTCATTAAAACGATGAAAAGGATACAAGCAAGTAATCATGGGAAAGAAAAGAACAGGACACATTAGAATCACAATTTATAAACATTAAAAAAAAATAAGACACTTGTAAAAACCAACAAAGGTGATATTAGCAAACATAACAAGCGTTTATTAATTCGAATTGACCAACTAAAAGTTCTGCTCCACTCTGGGGGAGTTTTTGATGGAGTGGTGGTTTTGTTAAGATCGAGAATGGTTGATCAGTCAGAAGTCAAAAAAATTGGCAAATATGAAAGTTAAAATTAGGACGAATTAAAAATATGTAATTTTTTTTTTTTTTTCATAGTGCGCATACTTTTTATAGAGTTTTTTAGTGTGATAGCTGACACACTGAGTGGAAGATATTATCACATAATTTTTTTATTCTGATGTCCGTCTTTCTCGGATATTTTTGTAGTGTGGAGTTGTCGGCTACATGAAGGATATTATCACAGGATTTTAGATTGTGGATAACTTTTTTGTTTTAGTGTGGCAAGTTATAGGTAATTTCGTAAACTTTGTCGGATGGGTTTTTCTTTGTGATGTCCGATAGACAGCTATAAGATCCTCGCAGTATTTTTCTCAACCGATAGATTTTGAATTCCACTTTTCCTTGTATGCGGATCCCTGCATATTGTCCTGATTTGAAGTGCTGGGTGGGCACCAAATCTTGGCACAACTTCACTCATCCACTCCTTAAATCTGACTCCCTTATTTTCTCTTGCCTTGGGTTTTCCCGCTATTTCTCTAAGGCGTTTCCTGCCTAACAACAGGTTTTCCTCCAATCTGATTGGTTGACCTACTTCTGCCCCCACAAATGGTGTGAGCTGATCTTCCAGCTCTTGCGTTTAGCTGTCTAAACTACATCCGGTAATGTGTGTTCGCTTCTTGGCAAATTACACCTTAGTTTTTTTATTGTATGGGAACATGTGCCAACAAGTCCCCATCTCTTCTTTTCATGCTTTCTGGGGCATAATATGTGGATATAACATGCTCGATATATCCAAAACTTTTGACAAGGTCTGGCATAAATTTCTTTTCAAAAATTAATTAATATGGTATTACTGGACAAATATTTAATATAATAAGATCCTATCTAACCAAAAGAAAGATACAGGTTGTCCTCGATGGTCATACATCTAAACAACATGACATAAATGCAGGTGTACCCCAGGGATCGATCATTGGACCTTTATTGTTCCTGATTTTCATAAATGACCTTTCTGATAAAATTGTGTCTGAGATGGGTATATTTGCTGATGACACCACGCTCTACTCTCGTCATTGTGGTCAATCCGTGAAGACAAATATATAAAAAAAAATCTGGTGGCAAACCACAGTGGTTAATCTTTTTTAACGTTCAATTCTTTGTACTTCAGTCTCCTCTTTCAGCCTCACTCTGCTCTCCCTACCGCTCTCCAGCTCAATGAAAAGAGTACCGTTTATATACTACTTTTTGCCCCACCTATACAAATTGACTGTCAACCAGAGCCATCTAGCTTTCAAATTCTCCAAACAGCCAATTTGCAAAGGGGGACAACTCAAACCACACTTTCTGGATCCATTCCTGGCTGGGTAACTTTGCTAACCACATGCCCCCTTGATCTACACGATCATCACTAGTCAGCCCATCATGTAGTCGCTCGACCAACATGGCGGGCGTCTCTTTCGCTGCGATCTCCACGGTGTCTCTTCGTGAACGTCGCGACTTGGCTCAACGTCGCTGTCTTCTTCCTCTGATGACACCACTGCTGGCCGCACATCAAGGATGTGTCGAGGGATGCCGTTGATGGATAAATTGTTCGGGGACTGGACACTTGTCACAATGCCCCTCCCCAGCGTGTGGTACAGCGAGCATCAGGCGGCTTGATCTACACTTCCTCTCCCACTCGCACAGACGCTTGCTTCTCCCCTTCCTCTGTGGCTACGGGCGCAGTTCGGGGATGCCGCCACTCGTACTTGAAAACTGCTCTCTGCGGCACTGACTCCACTTTTTGCCCTGACTTTGGAGCCATATTATACCAGAAAACAGCTTCTGGTGGTGAAATCTGGCCCCTTTCAGCTACAGCCTTGATGGTCCTGTGATGCCGCTCCACAATTCCGTTTCCGCCTGGTCTATATGCAGCCCTGAAATAGCGCCGCACTCCCCACTTATCCAACACATTCTTCAGGGCTGCTGAGCGAAAGGCAGTTCCATTGTCCATTAGCACTTCCGTCACTGGACCCCTCTCCAAAAACACCTCTTCCAGGACCTTTGCAATCTCACCTGCGTTTTCCGCCTTGATCTCCCTCCAAATGGCCACTCTTCCAGGTCCACAGTCGACCATTGACAGGTACGGCCTCTGTCGATAGTGCGTTACGTCTATCGCCAACCTGCTCCAGTTCTCTGCCACCTGAACCTCACCACCTTCGTGTCTACTTGGCGCAGGGTCGACTGATTGACACTGGTGGCATCTCTCAACCACTGTCCTGACAGCCTCCTTTGTGATTCTGGGGTCCACCTTCCTGGCCAAGAACAAGGTTCTATCCACTCCGAAATGGTGCATGTCATGCAAATCCTTCGGAGTGTCTTCAGCCAAGCCACATATTGCAGCAGCCGCCTCATTCGGTGCCTTTAGCCAGGTCTTCCTCACCCTTGTCATCACATCTGCTCTGTTCGCTGAGGGAACGATACTGATCCTGAGTTGAAGATCAAATTCCCTAATCAGCTCCTTCAATGTCATCAATCGACGCTTCACGAGCATCTCGACGGCGCTTTTCGTCTTTCTCCTGTAGCTTCGGACTGGACCCAAAAGAACACAGTGGCCGAGTCGGTCCTCACCTCAACATTCCGTAGCCCCCATTTCAAGGCTAAGTTGATGCCCTTCATAACCGCATCCAGTTCCGCCACATTTATGTGAGCCACGTCCTCCTTCTTCCGCAACCAAGCAGCATCTTCTGCAATGACACCACCTATCTCCAAGGTGACCCCCACTGCTATACTGCTTGCATCACACCACACAACACCTTCTGCACTATTGGGTACGTGCCAAACACCTCTCACTGGATCCTCCCTCTTCACCTCTTCAATAATCTCTCTCATAATGTCCACAGTCTCTTTATCAACTCCATCCTCCCACTTCGCTCCACTAGCTCGCCTTTTGATGTAACTACATGCAGTCCGTAGCCATCCTGCAATCGGGTAATGAACCACCAGTCTTCCGCATATCGAGAAGAGTTCCCGCCTGCTCATCTTTTCAGACACCTCCGGGATTTCATTTCCCCTCCAGAACACTAACCTTCCTATTTGGTCCTTCCTTAGTTGGAGCCCTAATGCCGCTCCCCCTTCCAACGATTCCGGGCGTTTTGTGATCAGCCCAAAGCCGTTGAGGTGCTCTACTACGTCCTTTGCAGTTGCTACCGTCTCATCCACCATGATGTCATCAATGTAGGAACTGGTGGCTCTTCTGACTGCATCCTCCTTGCTTAGCACCGTTTTGAGGATCGCCGCCATGATCTTTGGTGCAGAATTCAGGCCAAACCCTAACCTAGTTAGGCAGTATGTTTGGCCTTTGTATCCGACTAGCTGGTACTTCCAGAATTCCTGCGAAATGTGGATCTGTAGGTATGCAGATTTTAAATCCACAATCGCCGCAGCCTTCTGCATCTGCCTCCACTCTCGCATGGTCTCTCCGCACACATCCATCACATCGCCTCCCGTGTGACACGCAACGTATACGTTCAGTTCCCTGAAGTCCAGTACTGGCCGAACCTTTTGCTTTGTGGGCTGAACAACCGCCATTAACGGAAGCACGCCTTCCACCTTCTCCTTCCATGGTCTTAAAATCCCTTCTGAGATCCAACGGTCCACCTCCTTCTCAAATTCAATTCTTACGCCTCCTCGCAACGTATGCTCGTAGCATTCCACTCTGTTGTTCAGTACGGGAGGTTCTCCCTTACATACCCACTTAACTGTCCATTTCTCACCATCAAAGTGTGCAGAGAAATCTTGGTCCTCTATCATGCAACTTTTGTCTGACCCGGCCGTTCATGTTCCTCTGCCACCTTTTTCGGATCGCACACCTGCAGCCCCTTGATGTCCTCCAAATCTCACGGTGTTCCTATGTACTGTGACGCCCCCTAGTCGAGCAATTGCGTCCATCCCTAGCACCACATCGACGCCCGTGACAATTTTGTTAATAACAATCGCCTGGATTGTTAGCGACATCCCACATACCATCATCCGAACGACACTTGTGCCATTGCACTTCACCTCTCTGCCGTCAACTGCCGTAATGCTGCTGGTCCCACTGCATGTGTCAACCATGTCTTTGGTGACAAGTGTTGAAGTACAGCCCGTGTCGACAAGGGCCTTTGCACTTCGCCCATTCAAGGTCACCTCTACTAGTGGCAACGTATCCTGAAGCGCCTTCATCGAATAAGTGGGGTAGCTATCGGCGCAGTGGCTTCCCCCTGTCCGTTTCCCTGGGGACAGAATCTGCTGATGTGGCCGACTTTCCCACAGCAGTAACACGTGACTTCCGGCTTTGGCTCCCTGCACTCCCTTGCCATATGCGGCCCTTGGCATCGGTAGCATCTGCCAGCGAACCTGGGTCTCTGCCACAGCCCTCTCGGCTCTTCGTCCTTCACAATCTCCTGCTGCAGTTTGCTTCGTTGAACGACAGCTACGCTTCCCTGCTCACGCTCTTTTTGCCTGGCCAGCACCCTAGCCTGTGTAATCAACTCCGCCACCTCCATGGTATTTACACCAGGCAGTTGCTGCAGAGCTATGGAAATATGGTCTGGGAAGCCATTTATGAAGGCCATCTTAACCATCTGTCGATGGCCTCCTCCATTGAATCCTGCTAGTCCCGCCAACCTCCGGATGTTGTTGGCGAAAACATCGACAGACTCTCCGGTCCACACCATATGGCTTAGTTTGCCATATGCCACAAATGATCCTTCAGTAAAGGCTTCCTTCAACTTCTCTTCAATGGTGTCTGCAGACAGCCGATCCTCCTCCCGCATCTCCAGATATAGGGCCAGAGCATCACCATCAAGATACAGCGATATCAAGCTGGCTAAATCCGCGATATCCTGCAACTTAGCGACAAGTTTAACCTTGCTCAGCCAGGCTACAACATCCCCCTCTCCAGAGAACGTCTTCAGCATTTCACTGCTGATCCTCTTTCCTGCCATAGTTACTGCCGGAAATAGCTTGTGGTCAATCCGTGAAGACAAATATATTAAAAAAATCTGGTGGCAAACGTCCAATTCTTTGTACTTCAGTCTCCTCTTTCAGCCTCACTCTGCTCTCCCTACCGCTCTCCAGCTCAATGAAAAGAGTACCGTTTATATACTACTTTTTGCCCCACCTATGCAAATTGACTGTCAACCAGAGCCATCTAGCTTTCAAATTCTCCAAACAGCCAATTTGCAAAGGGGGACAACTCAAACCACACTTTCTGGATCCATTCCTGGCTGGGTAACTTTGCTAACCACAGTCATGTGGGTAAAACGAATGCGCACATATCCAAGGCAATGGCCGAATCCTTAGAAAGTGACCTCTCTAGTCTGTAGTGGAATGAGGTCATAAATGGATGGCAACATTTAATGCTGCTAAGACAAAGCTCCTTTCATGAAACCTCTTCAACTATTGATTGCCATGGTAAATAACAGCCTACCTGAGAGTCCAACGTTCAAACATTCACAGGTAACATATATTGGAACAAATACATAGAAGACATTGCAAAGGCTGCTGCAAAGAAAGTGGGCTCCCTCTACCGAGCTAGAAAACTTCTTATACCTGACAGTATTCTATATCTCTAAAAAGCTACCATCCGCCCATGCATGGGGTATTGTTGTCACATCTGGGTTGGTGCCCCATCCACTAGTCTCTCCCTCTTAGACAAGGTCCAAAAAAGAGTCGCTACTCTAATAGGTCCCTCACTATCAACCAAGCTCCAACCCCTATCCCATCGCCGCAATGTTGCATCCTTCTGCTTGTTTTACAAGTACTTCAATGGAATGTGCTTCGATGAACTTGCTGCTCTGGTGCCCCCTCGACGTAAATACACTCAACCAACTCGTAATCAGCTAAATCCCATCCATTCAATGTGGAGGTACCCAGATGCCGGAGAGCCTTCTACTTCTACAATAGCTTCTTTCCTCGAGCTGCCAGCCTTTAGAATTTCCTCGCTACTCCCTGTTTCCTCGACTGTATTGACATGCAGAAATTTAAAGCTAATGTGAACAAGCATCTCGTTGCACAGCTCTCAATTTAGGATGACCCCCAAAACTTTCATCCTAATTCTCAGTAGCACAACTTGCCTTGTTTGGGGTGAACTAAGTTAAAAATCTAAAAAATGAAACCATTAGAAGTACTTTATTCAGGTCCTTATAAAGTTCTGACACAATCAGCTAAGCGTTTTCAGATCAATATGAACAATGGTACTCATACACATGTATCAATAGATAGGTCAAAATTTTATACAGAACCAACTAGCGATAGCGAGAAGACTAGTGCTACTATTAAAGCACAGTCAAATGAATGCAGAAGTACAGAGAATATATTAAGACAAGAAATGCAGACAAAGTCGATAATGATATTACTAGTAAAACATGAATGTAGATTTGGAAGAAAAATTACATGGAAGAAAAATAACATATTTTAAAAAAAAATTAATAACTGCTCAATAGTACAAACAAAATTATAACATATATATAGATAAATAGATAGAAGAAATAGAAGAAATAACTTCACTGTCGCGGTTCCTAGATGTCAGAAGGCTTTTTACACTAATAGTTTTCTTCCTAGTACTGTCGCCTTTGGAATTCCCTACCTGCTCACTGTTTCCCAGACTGCACCAGCATGCAGAAATTTAAATGTAATGTTAACAAACACCTTTCTGCACAACTCTCCACTTAGGATGTCCCTGTAGGTATTGCCCCAAATTCAGAGTAGCTCCTTACGTCTCAGTGGTGATAACAACAATACGAGAGCACAATGAAAGCACAATTAACTGTAAAAAGGTACCCAACTCGATTCCACGTCACGGAACCACTAATAAACATGTACTCCACTCGTGTCTCTGTCTCGCTGCTCGCACCTCTGGTTCTCTACACAGAGATCTTGCCACACCGTGAACACTTTTTGGCCGATCGTCGTAGTGGCAAAAAAAAATATGTCGGTCGAAATTCCTCCAAGGCGCTGATGATGATGGCTTTGTTGATTCTGTGAAGCAGAACCAATCAACGATAATAATGCAAACAACTTGGCGAGTTCTTTTTGTATGAAATAATTATTAACAAAGATAAAAGAATTGTTTTTAACGTTGAATTAAAGTCTATCTTTTGATAATGTCTTTGGCGCTAAGCTATTCCGTCGTCTCTCTCTGCGTGTGTGCGGATCCATTTACGATTGCAAGTTGTTAATTAAGTCATTAATCTATGTTAAGAAAATGATGGGTCCTACCACGCACGCCTGAAAATAGGCATGCGCACTCCAGACACGACTGGGCCGTTCTGCATCCTGGCTCTGACTGACTAACTGACTTCTTACTCCGAAGGTCCATCGCTATGCTCTCTCCCCCTCCCATCCCTTTCTCTGTGCCTTTCTTCCTCTCTCGGGGGTTGGGGGGGGGCCATTTTCAACGATTCAGATAAATGGATTTCTCTCTTTAGATTTTATCGCTATTATAAAAATAATTACTCGCTTTCTTTGTCTCCATCAAAGGGGACGGGCCATATGATCATCCTGCCCGCCCGCGCTCCCCCAAGTGTCGACACTCCATCAGCCCATTAGTGATTAAGAGATGTTGACCAAATTCCAATCTCCCATCTGGTTTATAACTATCTGTTTCAATGGGTATCCAATTTGACACCCGACACGACTTTTCCAGTCAGCCCGACGCCGGGTCGGATCGTGCTTGGATAGTCGATTCGCGTTGAGTATATGTACTAGTCTTATATCTCCACCTTGTTTCTACATAGGGTCTAGCATCATCACCAAGATGCGTACTAGTGCGCCACTAGGGTACCCGATCCCTGTTGGCCCCGACGGCTATGTCACATCCGCCCCCTCCTTTCTTCGTGTCATTTACTTGTAATTGACATCTCCCAGACCATCACCCCTCCCAGCACACACAGAGAGAACAACGGGTCTAACAATCAAATAACAACGGGTCCTACAATCAAACAACAATAATAACAAAAAAACTAACTAAAAAATGGAACAAAAAGTTTTCTTTTTCTGTTTTTTTTTTTTTGTCCGTCTTTCTTTTTTTCTTCTTCTTTTTCTCTTTCCAGTCTATTAAAACATCAGGACTACGTATGTATGGGTGTGTGTGTGTATGCATTTTGTGGTTCTTGTGTTGGAAGGTGGGTAAGTGACAAAATGAATTATTTACACATGCAATCAATAGTTTGTTACTACAAAATGAGGGCTCGCAACGCCCTTACAAATTACTTTATCACCACCTTCTCCTCGGAATCAATCTCTACTTCTTCACTGGTCATCCACCTGGATTTCCAACAAGGGCAGCGATTCCTGCCCCCGCTCGTGGTCTGGATGCAGTGTACTCAAGGGTAACCCTTCTTCGCTCATGCATTTGGTTGTCAGTGTATTCGTGCCGTCCAATTTCTCCCTACGTCTTTCTCACGCCCTTTGTCTTTTCTGCAAAAGCTAATCCTATCATTTATGTGTACAATTCTCACTAACATCGGCCAAGCCCTATCGTATCCGTGTCTAGTTCTACCTTTTAACGTGAATTTTCCCTTCCTGCCGGGCTTAGTCGAACCTTCAATCTTTTTAAAGCTAATAGCTTATTACCTTCTCATTATGCAACACATCTTAACACCTCCTAATACTTTCATAACTGTTCGGTGGGGTCGACCAGTAATCTCAAACGATCGGGTAATTCGGCCTGTATCTGTAACAGCGCCTCTCTTAATCTGCCGAGGTTATTATATTCGGCGACAAGTGTCTCAGCGATAGCGTATCCAACTGTGCACCTGGTGCACTCACTCGTCAATGTCAACAACTGAAAATCTCTTGGTACGGACCTGTCTGGTTCGCGTACCTTCACTATCATTGCGTCGGCCACCATCGGCCATTTTTCCTTCATTCCCTCCCCTGGGAAAACAATTCTCTCAGACTAGCACCTTCTTGGCTCACTTCGGCCCGGTGACATTCGATATCGATGCACCTTCTCTGGCTGCATGCGACAGTAACCCTTTTGGTTCTTCCTTATCACTTCCAATTTCTTCATGATCATTCTCTCATCGCTTCCCGACACTGTCCTTAATGACACATCGAGTGCTTCTCCCAGCAACGGGGGGAGGGGGGCATTGATTTCTTCTGCCTCATCTGTATCAACACTATCTTTCCTAGATAGGATCTCATATCCTTCCTTTCGTTTATTATTACTTCTGTGCCCTTTCGTAAGGCGCACCACAATCTAGCATATTCCCGGTTGTTCGAACATCTGTCGATTACTTCAACTTTCTTTTGTTTGTTAAAACTCACTCTATACCTGCCTGGTTGTTTCGGCAGCAGCCCATCCAGCTGCAAGTATATTACTACTTGTGATCGACCATTTGGATCTAACCACGACGACCCTCCATCGGTCCCAGTTATGCATCTCTCTCTATCCTTATCTTTCCCGGGGGGGGGGGATCCAAGACAACGGCCCGTGCCACAACCACCAGCACCGCACATGCATGGGGGCCCTCCCTGCAAACGGTGGAGCCAACAGATGCGACACAGCACAACCTCGGCTCCTCCCCCAAGTCCTTGACTATCTTTGGCTTGGCTTTCCTATTATTCTGTGGTGAAGCGTTTTGTTCCTCTCAACCGTAGCTTCATAGACAATTCCTCTACCTTTTTGGCTAACTGATTCTCTCTCAGTCTCTTCTGGAGTTGGGCAGGGGGGTATTTTGCCGCTCTCCTCCCACTCACTAGACTCATCAACCGACCTAGCAGTCCGGTTTAATTCGATCTCTCTCTCTCTCTACGGTGGGGTTCATTGCTTCTTGCGGTTTTTCATAAACTGGCGAACAAAACCCAAGCCCGTCTTCTTCCAATTTAATCTCACTATCCTTCACTAAACTTATCATTCTGAGGACCACCCTTCCTTTTATTCTCTGCGGAGTGGCCTCTGGGCGTTTCCCTGGTTCCTTACCCTAGCATCAGGTGGCACACTAAGGTTCGGCATCCTAATCCCTAACCTCCGATCTACACTGCTGTGCACCACCGACTCTCATGTCCGAACTGACCACACCTAGTGCAGTTCGGTCTAAACGTGCTGCGTGGGCGCCCATAATTTGTGGGACACTCTGCCGCTCGATGCCCCTCACCTCTACAGGTTCAGCAGACTGATACCTGTCTGGCTGGTGCGGGCCTATAGTAATTGTATTAAAGGTCCCGTGCCTTCCTTCTAGGATCGGAGTCTGCCTCCCAATCCTCTATGCCCCCTCTCTCCATTCAAGGCCCCGGACTCGCTCTACTCCCAACCGTTTTCCTTCTCCCAGGCCTTTCTTTGCCATTGCCTCTCTCTACGCGTTCCCCTAGCCTTATACTATCTCTCACTAATCCCTGGGCCTCTGCTAGTATGAGTGGGTGACCCTTTAGTACGTCTCTCTGGGTCTCTCTATCGCCTAACCCGTCCACCAGGGCATCTACCAGGATTGCCTGGATGGGACCTGTATTTCGGATCGCCCCATCTGGGAAGGCTTGAACTGCCAACCCCTGGATCTGCTCGACTAACTCGTCGAGTCCCTCGCCGTTGTTTAGCCTTAGCCGGGTCAGCTTGCGTATGGCTTCAATCGCAGTTCGCTCGCTGGCATATCGTTTCACCAGCTGCTCACGGAGCTCCGTCAAAGCGATCCCCGGGTTCTCTTCATACATCCCCTCAATAAATTTTGACACTTGGCCCCTCGCTCCATCCAGAGCGAGCAGCACCATCTCGTGATTTTCTAAACCGTAAATTACACTTTTCTTTTCGATTACCGGCAACCATTCCGTTAGGCTGGCGGAATCTCCCTTGTAGGAGGGTATTCGCAGTCCTCCTATCGGTCTTTCTAATTTTCTAGTCTCCTCTCCCCCATATCTGCTACACTGCCTACTATATCTTCCTCTGAACCCATTCTCTCTTTTGCGTGCTAAGTTACAACCCGCCGTGACAGAATTACCCAACTGCGTGCAAAGTTGGACTGCAATCGATACACTGACAGAGTACAAAACTGAGCAAAACGAACAAGGGAAATCAAAGAGTCACTTACCCCCTCTTTTCGCCGTCTGCTCCTTCTGTGGTCTACTGTTGTCGGGTGGTTGTTTTTTCTTTTCGAGCTCGTCCAGGCCTTGTAGTCAATTGACTAAAGTAAAAAATAAAAACGTTGTGTTTAAGAGATGTTGACCAAATTCCAATTTCCCATCTGGTTTATAACTATCTGTTTCAATTGTTATCCAATTTGACACCCAACACGACTTTTCCAGCCAGCCCGACGCCAGGTCGGATCGTGCTTGGATAGTCGATTCGTGTTGAGTATATGTACTAGTCTTATATCTCCACCTTGTTTCTACGTAGGGTCTAACATCATCACCAAGATGCGTACTAGTGCACCACTAGGGTACCTGATCCCCGTCGGCCCTGACGGCTATGTCACATAATGAGGAAAATATCAAAACAAGTAAAGTTGATAAAGTCGATAATGATATTGTTATCTAATAGAACATATATAAGTTTTACATGGAAGAAAAAATAACAAATTTTTTTCTTTTTAATAACCGCTTAGTAGTGCAAAGAATTATAATAACACATATATATAAAAAAGAGAGTTAGACAAACTCCTATAATATTTTGTAACAAAACAGTCGTCAAACAAAAGAAAAACAAAGCCCTTTTATAAACAACAACGATATGTACTTATTTAAATTACCTACACCGTTGGGGGTAGGTTGCCGAAAGTTAAGACAGTGTCACAGTGAATAATAAAGTAAGAAAGTCTGGCTCCCAAAAGTATTTTCTTAGCGACATATATTTTCAAGTTAAAATAGCCTCGCTTGATTGTCCAGTTGACAGAGGCAGGAGAGAGAATGGCTTTCTTCATTGGTGTCGGGTAGCTCTCCGGGACTGCTGATATGCTTCACTACAAAAGTTTGACAGAATATTTTAAAGTCACTAGATATGAATTGTGTTCTGTTGTCCAATACAATACAATCAATGACTCCAAACTGAACGAACAATTCATGTAAAAAACTAATGGTTACTTCTGCAGTTGGCTTCTTACATTTTAATATTTCTGGCCATTTTGAGAAACTGTCCTCTACTATTAGGTAATAGAAACCATCCAGTGGCCTAGCAAAATCTATGTGGATCCTAGACCACAGTCAGTCAGTTTTCGGCCAGTGTCTGAACTTTATAGGAGGTGTCTTTACTACCAAAGCACAACGTATGCATATTTTCACCGCATTTTCAATGTCTTTGTCCAATACACATAACTTCTCATGAGACTTTTCATTCTCGAAATGCCCGGGTGATCGACATGAAATTCTTTTAGTATTCTTTTTTGCAATGCTATAGGAATAATCACTCGATCGAATACACTTCCAAGATTTGTTAATGTTTTTAAAATTTTTTTATGTTTTTAAAAAAATCGTCGTCTCTCGCCTTTTCTTTTATCTCTTCGAATGTTACCGGAAGTTCCCTAATAGCGTTACACAATGTATTTTTTACTTCTACCTCAGTTTGTAGAGAGGCAATCACGGTGTCTTCAAGGGGCCCAGTATATTTGGGGATAAGTCTAGATATTCCGTCAGTATGACTGATTATTGACGATGGGAGATACTCCATTTTATAACTGTAATTGAGAAGAATGGTTCCCCATCTCTGTAGTCTGTTTGCAGCATCGGTAAACCCTTTTTTGACCCAATAAATCGTTAAAAGCGGTTTACAACACAAAATGTGTTCCATAAACGAAACGATGAAATTTAGTGACTGCAAAAATAATACCCAATGATTCCTTCACAATTTGTGAGTAACCCTTTTCTGCAGGTAGTAATGTACAAGACACATAAGCGATACGTGTTAGTGATCCGTCTTCCATTTTGTGTAATATGCAAGCTCCAATGTCGTACGAAGTAGCATCATTAGCTACAATCATTTCAAGATCTGGATTGTAGTGCGTCAAAAAATAATTCTAATGTGAGAATATTTTTTATTTTTCAAATGCCTCCTGGCATTCTGTCGTCCAGACCCAATTGCTTTCTTTTTTTAATAACTCATTAAAATGCGCTTGCAAATTGTGCATGTCTTGCTAAATAATAACTTGCTAAACCAAAAACCTTTCTATTAACGATACGTTTTTGGGAGCAGGCACTCGCTCGTTCTGAGTCTGGTCTTCTACCATCTTTGTCTATAATTTAACCTAGATATTGTATTTTTTCCCCATGCAAGAATATTGCATTTTCCCTCCTTTTGGATTCTTTTAATTATTTTGTGTACATGCGATTTGTGTTGCTTGGTTCTTTTACTGATCACTAGAATGTCATCTAGGTAGGCTGTCACAAACTCCAGTCCACTAAGCAATGTGTCCATTACTGTTGAAAAATGGCTGGTGCAACCTTTATAGTAAATGAGACGTTGTTCATTTCTATTATTTATAACAACTTTATTGGTCTTCGTTCACAGATAATTAATGGAGAATGAAAGAGAAAATAGTTCATATATGATGGAGGAATGTGTTGTATGAGAAAGTTCATAGACAGGTGTGGACGTCCGGCCTTGTGTAAGTATGTAGTTATGTGTATGTTACGTTAAGTCCATGTGTGGCAGTAGCCATTAATTGTGTCTTGTTGTTGAAGCACAACCCAGGGCGAAAGGCCCGGGAAGTTTCTATTGCCTAGAGAAGAGTTTGAGGGCTGGTCAGAGCAACGTGAATGTTATTGTCAGTCCCTGCACGTGGAACGAAAAGAGAGAGTTCCTTCTTTGTTAACCTTTTTTATACTCTCTCATCACGTGGTCATCTCGCATAAGAGATGGGCCCTGATTGGGTAAGCCAGAAAGGAAGTTAAATACTTGCACCAATCAGTGCCGAGCTTATGATTCAAGCAGATTCGAAATCATAAACCAGTTGTTGCCGCTGCTGCTGGCAAGCACTGTTGCTACACCTTAACCCCAAATGGTAATCTTTCGAATTTGTGAAAACCTCTATGGGTATTTATACAAAGTAGCTTTGAGCATTCTTCGTCCACAAGTATTTGCGGATACACATTACTTAAAGCAACCTTTGAAAAAGAATTTTCTCCATTGAGTTTAATGAATATCTTTTCTAGACTAGGTAGAGAATAGTGGTAATCATTTAGTGCATGATTTAATCCCATGGAGAAATCTGCACAAACACGGATCTCTTTACTTTTATTTTACATAGATTGTAGGCAAAGCACACTTGTTTTATTCTACTTTCGATAATACACCCATTTTTTCGAGTCTATTTAATTCCTCGTCAATTTGATTTAATGACGTGAAGGGAACATGTCTTTTCTTTTGCAAGCTGGTTGAATATTTGATTTTAATTCAAAGTTAGCAGTCATTTTTTTTACATCTTCTTAGTTTACCAGAATAAACTTCCGAAAAGCTTTCTTTTAATTCTTTCTTTGATCTTTCTGCTTCAGCATTTAAGGTTTCCATATTTTGACAGAAGGAGTTGATGGGCATATTCCATAATTGAAACTTCTGCATCCAGTTCGTAGCTAAAAGGTTGTTTGAGTTTTTCATCACAGTTTCAATTTCAAAGTTGTTTCTTTTAATTTAACTTCAGCTATTAACTCACCCCCAAATTTTATTTGTTCTCCAGTGACGCTTTTGGCTACTTGTTTTAGTTCTCATCAAAGTTGATTTTCCAATTTTTTTCCATGTTTGGCGATTTATTATCAACAAATCTGCACCAGACTCAAGTTGCAATTTAATAGTTTTATTTAATATTGTTACCTGCACTAACTTTCTAATATTTTCAACTTCGTCACTTTTAGTAATTTTAATAACACCTTTTAAAATGTTTTTTTTAACTCTGCAGTATGTACTTTTGTGTCCCATACGATCGCAATTAAAACACTTTTTCATTTTATATGGACAATCTTTCTGCTAATGCAATTGCACGCAACCAAAACCTGATATAGTAGTCAAATTATTTTTCTTTTGTTTATCAAATTTAGTTGGTAAATTAATTTTCTTTTTGTTACAGATTTTTCTATGTGACACTTCGCTTTGTTCAATGTCTCTTTAATTGTGGCTAATAAAACGTTGGCAGTCCTCTGCGATATGTTGAAGTGCTAAATCAGGTTCATTCTCTAGTTTATTAAGACCCCTTCTGATTTCTGAATTCGATACTAAACCTTGTGTAAAGATAAGGCATTTAAAATTGTTAGTGTTCAATATGAAATCATTGCAGTGTTTGTTAACTACACTAACGAAAGTAGTGTAGTCTTTGTCTTCTTTCCTTGTGAGATGCATACATATCCACCTTTTGTGAAAAAGAGACGTTTTAGGGCTAAAATACAATTATTAACTAAATTAGTTAATAATTGTATCGCTTCAGCAAATGTAAGGTCGCTGTTAGTTTGTAGCAATATATAATTGACGAATTTGGTATGTTAAACCATACCCTTTGGTATGTTCAACTATACCCTTTTTAAAATTGGTACAATTCGCACAGTTCATATTATAAAGGTCCTCATATCATCTGAAATACAAAGCAAACATCATTTCGTTTTCGGGGCCATAATTAAAATTATCGATAGCGCTCCAAACAGCGTTTTGTGAAAATGCACTTTCATCTTCATCATATTGACCCCTATTCGATAATTTGTATAATTTTTTCTGTTCTTGTTGGATATGAACAACCATTTCCCCAAACCTTTTCATTTGTTCCAGTTGCCTTTCTTGAAATTTCTGTTTTTTTCCATTTGTTCTATTTGTTTTTCTTGGAATTTCTCTTCCAATCGAAGCTGTTGCTCTTGCTGATGCCTGAAAACTTCCAAAATAACGTTTTAAATTCCTCCATTTTTCATCACTTAAAATAGGCTCCTGACTTTTCTGTGTATATATATATATATATATATATATATATACGATCGTAGCTTTTCTCAGTGGAGATTTAAAAAATTAGTTCGTTCATACTGATTAAACAATAAAAAACGAAAAAAAATCAACAATCTTTTTTGTTGGGTTTTGTTTTCTTTTTTTGCGGTCAAACGATTTGAATTTCAAAACCTCGATTTGAAATCTTTTTAGGCCTACTCAAAAACAAAAACCTTTTTCTTTCAATTATATTTTCTGACGTTGAAGTGGTTTTCTTTCCTTCGCAGATTTGACACACATTGTATGTTAAAAATTTAGTATGGCCTCAACTTCTCACTGTATTGTTGTAATTAACAATTTTTCAGAGCATACCACCTAAGTCTTTTTTAGAAAATCTAAAATTCAAATTATAGTAATGGTTATGTTGTATCCTCCATAAGTTCTAGTTTTCGTTGCCAGTGCAATATAAGTTCGGGTTTATGTAAAGAGCTTTAAATTACATCATACCCGCCAAAGATAGAGGTACTCCATAAACGAGTTTGGCTGGAGAGTATCTGGGATCTTCCTTAATATCTGCGTGACACACAAGAAGTATGATAGGTACACACTTGTTCCATCGCTGTTGGTCAAGATAAGCATGCAACATGGCTTTCAATTGGCAATGAAAGCGTTCTATCATCTCATTACGCTTAATTTCTAAAATCTTAGAAATGTCCTGGAAGAGATGGGATTCGAAATGTCCACCACGGTCAGTGGTAATAGTTATGGGAACTCTGTAACACAATATCCAGCCCAATATAAAGGCTGGCGCTACAGATTCAACCAAAATGTCATTATAAGGAATTGTTCAGGCCATTGTGTGAAGCTGTCTATATAGGTTAGGAGATAAGTAGATCCCTGATTAACCGGCCATGATCCAACGAGATCAATATCAATATGGCTGAACTGAGTATCTGGAATGCTGAATGTTCCAAGTGGTGCACTGATATGCTTGTGCACTTTTTACTTTTGTTAGTATATGCAGTCCGAGCAGTGATGTCACCCTTCATATTCATCCAGAAAAATCTAGCCAAAATCAGCTTCACTGTGGCTTTGAGTACGGAATGTGCCAGATTGTGAAATACAACCTGACAATGAGTCATTAGAACAAGAGAGCAAGGTGAATTTGTTGAGGTGTCACAGATAATCTGTGTGTCTGAATTGGGCACAGGCAGATATGTGAATTTTCCAGTTGCAAATTCAGGTGACCACAGATTCAAAGTATCCAGACCTGGCAAGTCTAAGGCCATTTGTTGTAGGTCAATATCCGATGATGGTGATGACACAGAATTGATAGGTATCTGCCCTACATTCTGTTCACCAGAGACATGTCGGATATCGCTGGTAAATTGCAAAACGAAATCCAAGTGGTGAGTTTTGCAAGGAGAATATTTATCCGGCTTAGAACGCAGTGCAAATGTAAGCAAACAGTGATCGGTGTAAATCACAAATTGATGACCCTCAAGTGAATGCTGAAAGTGTTTCACTGCCAAGTACATAGCCAGGAGTTCATGGCCAAATGTGCTATAATGTTGTAATGCCAGTTTCAGTCGTCTCAAAAAATATGCAAAAGTATTGCTGGAGCCAGATAATGAACAGTTAGCCCTTGAGGAAGAACTTAGTAACACTATTGATGAAGTTTGGATGATGAGGCTAGAAAAAAGACCACAATTGCCTCAAATCCAAGCCTCAGGAGTTACAAAGGCAGTGATAAAAAGAACAAACAGACTTGTGCCAGCCAATACATCCTTCATAGAGCTTAAAAAAGGTTTCTTATGCTGCAAGACTATACATTGTTAGAAAAACACTCTCTCAATTCCAAAACCAATAGGGGTCCAGAGCACCACTTTGGAAACTGAAGTTGCAAAAGCAAATTAACCTCTGTAAAAAGGAATTGTCGTAGATCAAACAATTCCTTGCAGCTCCCACAGTGCAGGGGCGGCTGAAAAACATCCTGTGCAGATTCAGTTCTAAATATAGTATAGAGGGAATAAAAAACATTGTTAAGGAGCTGGAAGGAAAGATGTCAGCACTTGCCAAAAGAATAAAAATATAAGACAAGAGCAAAGCAAAAAGGAGACTAAACAATTCAAAACAGATGCGATAATATTCTACAAGAATCTTATAAGAGAAAAGACACATGGAAGATTACTGGATTCCTCTGTTTGAGGGGGCATTTAATATGGAGGCACAGTGGATCGAGAATATATTGGAGATCAATAAAACCAAACCTGAAATGCCAGAGCCAGAGATAATGGAATGATAAAAAGGAAGCTGGAAAGATTCCACAATTATAAAAACCAGGCATAGATAATTTATCCAATTTTTGGCTGAAGCAACTAACAACACTTCATAGCCACTATAGTGGCTTCTTTGCCAAACTGTTGAGAGGTGAGGATGCCACACCATGCTTAATAAAATACCCTACAATATAATTCCCAAAACAAATGAGACACAACGGCCTAAAAACTATAGACCCATCTACTGTCTCACTACCACCTACAAGCTCTTTACTGGCCTGGTTGCAGACAGCATATATAAATACCTCTCACCTGAAGGATACCTCGAAAAAGAACGATCAGGGTGCAAGAGGAAGTGTTTTGGCACCAAGAACCAGCTATTTTTAACAAGACCATCCTTGAAAACTGTGGGAAGATGCAGAGAAACCTAAGCATGGTATGGATAGATTACCAAAAGATATATGATAGTGTCTCCCATTCATGGATACTATTGTGCCTTGAGTTATATAAGATCCATCCACTTATTAGCAATGGCTGTTCATATACAAATGTGGCAAACAACCTTATATTTAAACCACAATAACGGGAAGATCACAATCTCAGATGCTAAGATCTGAAGAGGAATCTTCCAAGGAGACAGCCTATCTTCCTTACTTTTTGCATGGCAATAGATCCACTCAGTAAGTTCCTGAACAACTGTTGGAGTGCATACAACTTATGCCAGGACTGCCAACAAGACTCAACGAAAAGGGTCAACCACCTGCTCTTCATGGACGATCTCAAACTGTATACCAGCTCAGACGCTGACTTACGTCAACTGTTGCAGGTTGTGCACACCTTCTCCAATGATATTGGAATGAAGTTTGGCCTGGACAAATATGTCAAATGCTCCCTAAAAGCTGGGAAGAAGGTCCACACAGAGAATATGCAGCTTGATAAAGAGACTGACAACAAAGACAGAGAAGAGTAGGAATAATACAAATACTTTGACATTGAAGAAAACGATTCCATTCAACATTGAAGAAAACGATTCCATTCAACATGCCAAGATGAGAAAAAAGATAGGCAGAGAATATGTACACCGTGTTAGAAAAATATGCAAAACACAGCTTATAAACACAAACAAAATAACTGCTATTAACCAACTTGCTACGCCAGTGATAACATACAGCTTTGGTATTATAGATTTGCCACAGCAAAACATTAACAGGCTAGAAACAAAAACGAGAAAAATGTTAACACTGTACAGAATTATGTATGAAAACCAGTATTTACTAAGGCTGTATCTTCCTAGAGAAGGAGGAGGGTCTCTCAGAAATTAACCATCAACATCGAGCCACCGTTGTAAGCACTGGCCAGTATCTCATGAGCTCCCAGAACCCAGGCCTTATGATGGTACACCAACATGAAGAAACACGAGCTAGTAAAACAATCTCCATCACAAAACTAGCACAAACATTTTGGACAAGACTGTCTCACAAATGAGACAGAAACACCAAACACCAAACAAGCATGCCCTAGAAATAGCCCAAAAGAGCCGCTAGAGATACACCAAAACCTTCCATAGTAGAAAACTGGAAGAATGGGTCAACCACCAACGTGCAAAATATTTTCTGGAAGAACTATCCTAGGAATATTTAGATAAGAAAAGTTCTGTAGACTGGCTTAAAAGAGGATTGCTCCACTATGATAATGGCTGCCCAAGATCAAGGCCTGATGCCCAATGCTTTTAAGAAGATGATTAGTCTCAGCAACAACAAGTGCAAGTTCTGCCAGACAGAAGTAGAGAGTGTGAGTCACCTGACATCTAGTTGTAAGGTCCTGCTGGGGGATAGCTACTACACAATGCAATACAAGGGAGTGTTTAAGTATCTCCACTGGACCATTTGCAAAAAAGTTGAACATCCAGTGTAGCAGCAAGTTCTTGGAACATATACCAGAAAGAATTGTTGGAAATAAGTCATACACCATTAATCCTACAACTACATACTTAGAAAACGGATCTGTTACACCTGACATAGTGATATGGGACAAGAGAAAGAGAGTAGCAACCCTAATTGAAATCAGTGTACCTAATTATGTCGGCCTAAACTGAGCTGATACGGAGAAGAGAACTAAATACCAATGCTCTTATGTACGACATGAAAGGAAACTCGAACCTTTGGAAGATTTTAATCGTTCCAGTCATCATAGGAGCCACTGGACACATGAAAAATATTTTTTTTAAAACTACCTAGCAAATATACCTGGTGAACCAAATACAAAAGAGGTTCAAAGAAAAGAATTCTAAAAAGATCTCTCGATTGAAGTCTCTGAAATGGCTGGCATCCTATAGGATGCTCCACCTCCAGAGAAAACAAAGAGAAAAGAAAATTGAAAAAAAGAGATTAACAACTCTCACTAAGAGAATGAATTAAGTTCCAAAAGGACTATAAATAGTGTATATTTGTTATTTGTTATTGAAAAATAAAAATATATATAGTTGATTTCCAATCTTATATTCGAGTGTATTTATTAATCAAAACCTATTCCAAAACATTTGGCGTCGCTGTTAGCTATAAACAAATTTGCCTTCAAGAGGCAACTCTTAATAAACAAAAATAACAACAACAAAAAACTTAGCAAACTTTACTGTTATTTGTTATTCTTCTCTCCTTGTGACACAATGAGTAAAATTAATTTAATTAGTGCAATAATTAATTTAATTTTAACATTTTTTAAAAAGCGGTGACGTTGAAGTCTAGCCAGAATGTTGTTACAAAAAACGACCTAATTTGAGAGATTTTGTTTTATGTCGTATGTTAATAAAAAAGGAGGCTTCGGTCCTGTTTTGAAATAACCATTATCATGGAGTACTGGACGTCAGCAGCGACAAACACATGCAGTTGACACATTGACAGGTTTCACAACTAAAGGCTTGTTATGCCGACTTTGAAAAGTTAAGCATCCATGAGGTGGGGAGGTTACTGACAGTTTTTTCTCTCTGCATAGAGAAATCAGTTTTGCATCTGACTCCGATGCGGACATGTCAATAAATAGGCAGTGGCTGGTATAATGAGAATAAAAGTATATGTTTCTAAAACAAAAATGTTTTGTCCACTTTATCTTCAATCATTTCTTTCAGCATGTAGACTCATAACAACACTTTCTCTTACAAAAGCAAGGAAGGAATGTTGCTAAGACGCTTACCCAAAAGTTCCAGACTCGCAGCATCAATACAAGAGTTTCACAGATCTTTAAATTCACTACATGAGCACAGAACTATTAAAAAAGCAACTGGTCAGATCTCATGCAACATTCGTGGCCCCTGCACTCAAAGCCAGACTATGTTTAGTGTTGACTCACACAGAATACGGGCCATGCTAGTTTTACATGCTAAGAAATAAATATATTACAGTTATTTCAAGAGAACGCATGATTATGAAATGATCTTGTCAATAAATAAAGCCTTTTGGAGTTACTTAATGCTGAAACAGAATAGCGATTGTAAACACTTCATTGTATATTGAAAACAAGTTGGTATTTTTACCCATAGCTGGGAGATTCATTTTTATTGGGTAAAATGTGGCATTTGCTTTGGTTTCCTACGAGTCACAAACTTGGAATGTTCGATACCAAACCACTCCCTGCCAAATTCATGACCATGAAAATAGACCCCTAATTATGAAGTCAAAAGGGTAGAGAATAGATCGTTCTAGTTAGAATAACAATATAGCAATATAAAAATAGATAGGATAGATAAATGTTCGTTCTACATAGTTTGAAAATTAAAATAAAGAGAGACCTCAGCACAAATAGTGATTCAATCAAATGGAAAGGTCAGTCTCCAAAGGCGAAGGAATATGGCGACCAATTGATCCCATTTTTAAAATTCGTCTTGAAGAGAGAGGAGAGATCGTCTTTGTTGTCCATTCAGGCCATTGTCTGATATATTAATGCAACAGTTTTTTCTTAGGCTCCGAAAGTACCAACAAGTTAAGTAGCTAAAACTTTGTATAAATCTTATATATAAAGTAAAGCGAATTTTTCCCTATTTCATTGACTATTTCTGATGTGTGTTTTCAGAAAATATGCGTTTGTTTCGTTCTCTTTCAAAATTTACTGCATTCAACAACTTCTCCTAACACAGTCATCCACACAATAGGTCGGAGATATTTTCCCTTTCACATGAACACCCATTTCACCGGAAATTGTTCTTAATAGGTTAACATTTCAACCTAGCACTGTTAGTATTTCATTTTTATGCTATTTATTGTCTTTTAGATACTATACATTTTCAATCTAAATACAGGGTACTCTCTTCAGCTATTCTTTTTGTTCCAGGGGTTCTGATTATCTATTCTAAATACTTCTTCCATATTCCCGATTGACAGAATACATGAATATCAGAATCGCTGTCAAAAAACATAGAGCGGTCTTCGGTGTAAACAATAGTCACTTACAATAGTCATAATTTTAAATATTCATTTTTTCATTTTCTTCTAATTATCTGCGTTATTTAATAACAAAATCTTTCTTTCCAAGGTCCCGTCAGGTACATTAGACTACTTATTTAAGTTTGTTTTTTTCCTTCGTCATTTTTCCATTTTTTGCTTACACAATACCGCGGTCATACATATTCCAGAATAGTGAAATAGATAAAAAATACAATTTCCAAACACAAATTAAAAATTTGTTTGAAACATGACTGCTAAATTGTGGGTATGCTTTTCTTGCATTTTCACACTTAAAAATTCATATTTTCTTTTCATTTAATTATTTACTTTTTTAAAAATTATATTCTCGTTTTTCTTTCTTTACATTATTTTCGCAAAACATGCATTCTTTAACATACTTTAGACTCCAGGACCAATTTGCTATCATCCCTGTAGAAAGAAACTTTCTTTTTCGCCTCTACATAAGAAGATTCTTTCAAATAGATTAAATACAAAGAATTCATGATAAAAAAATGAACTACGAAATTGAGAAAAGATTATTTGCAAAAAGTTAAATTTAAAAAAAATATGTTTCGGAATTTAACAAAAAGAAATAAATGTGAAATTCAAAATTGAGAAAAAGAAATTAATTATTTGCAACAAATTAAATTTTTAAAAAAATTATATTTTGGAATAAAAAAATGCATAAAGAAAATATTTACTTTCATTAAATTCAACATGTGTTGATAACCTTCTTCACTTCTTAAAAACGTTCCATCAAGTAAAAATGCTGGTTTGAATGTCGCTGCCATCTTTCATAACCAAAGGACGAAACTATTTCTTTTTGTTAAATTCAACAAAAATGTTGCATGACTTCAAGACCAATGACAAGATTCCAAGACCAAACGTAGTAGGCACTCATCTAGAGATGCTGTCTTGAAAAAGCACTGGTCTCCATAACAACACCAGCTTGGTGTCAGGAAGAGCATCCAGACTATAAAACATTTTTTGCTTCAACTAAGGAAATAACTTCCAAAGAAAATTGATCGCATTGCAGGCTATGTAGTTGAAATGTTGGAAGTTTGTGCGGAAGATCTGGTGTTATTGTTGAGTTTTTACAGAGAAGATGTATTGACCTGTGTTGTGTCTAAGAAACTCATTGGACAGGCAAATCTGCTAGAATAATTTTGGGAATGAATGCAAGATACAAGCTGCATTGGATTGGAAATGAAAAGAGACCAGGTATTGATATTTTATTGCTAAGAGATGGATAAATAATGTAATTGAAGTTAATTGTGTAAGTGAGCGAATCATACTGATGATGCTGATGGTTGGTGAGAATATTTTCACAGCTATATCTGTTTATGCATCAAAATGCGTCTGGAGTGAAGATATGAAAGATGAGTTTTATGTCAGGCTTATTGCAGTAACTAATAAGGTAAATGAAAAGGAAATACTTGCTGTGGCAGGAGATTTGAATGGTCATGTTGAGCATGTGCATGGAGAAAATGCATATGTTAATAGGAATGCAGAAAGAAGGAAAATTTTAGAATTTGAACTTGCCATGAATATTTTGATTGCAAACACTCTTTTTAGGAAAAAAGAAAGTCATCTTGATACATATGAATCTGATACAGCAAAGACTAAAGTAGATTTTCTGCTGGTTAAGAAAAAGGACAAAAAGCTCTTGAGTGATGTGAATATAATACCTGGTGAAAAAATTGTGACACAGCACAAACCGGTTATTTGAAATTTTATGCTGAAGAAATCTTATGACATAAAGAAAAAGTTTATTCCCAGGAGAAAGGTGTGGAGGTTGAATGAAGTACATGCGAAATGCGAATTTAGAGACAAAGTAATGAAGTGTTCGGTTACCAGATCCACTTCAGGGAAGGTGGAAGAACAGTAGAAGAAATTGAAGGATACACTGTTGCAGATAACAGACCAGACATGTGGCTAGACAAAAGGTTCCCCAGGGTAACATAGTGGTGGAATGTTGAAAAGTGTATCAAAGAAAAGCGGAAACAAAGGAGTCAGCAGATAAAAGGTTTCGGTAATAAAGATATATATCTGGTGGCAAAGGGGAAGCAAGAAAAGCAATAATGAAGCTAAGCAAGACAGATTTCCAGATATACTACAAAGGTATGACTAAAAGAATGAAGTATTCAGGTTGGCTAAACTAATGGCAAAGACAAATGTGGATATTGTTGGAGAGAAATGCATTCGAAATGACAATGGAGTGTTAGCAACAAATGATCAGGACAATAGGGATGCTTGGAAATGTCATTATGAGAAATTGTTGAATACCGAGTTTTAATTGAATCGAAAAAATCTAGAAGTTTCAGAAGCAGTACCTGGTCCAGCTATAAAAATTGAGAAAGAAATGGTATGGGAAACTGTGAGTAAGACACTGTTGCAGGTTGTGGGGGAAACAGGCATTTATATGATCACAGACTTGACAAATCAGATCATCCAAAAAGAGGTTATCCCGAAACCCTGTGAACTCTGTCCAATTGTGAATTCTTACAAGGGTAAGAGGAAGCACTAGATAGAGGTAACTACAGAGACTTAAAGTTGATGGATCAGCTCCTGAAAATGATTGAGAGAATAATTGAGCAGCAAATACAAAGTTAGATAAGCATAGATGAAATGCAGTTTGTTTTTATGCCTAGGTGAAGTACCACTGACGCTATATTTACCCTGAGACAAATGCAAGAGAAGTATCTTGATATGAAGAAGAACCTGTATTTTGGTTTTGTGGATTTGGAGAAAGCTTTTGACAGAGTGCCAAGAGATGTTGTCTGGTGGGCTTTACTAGGGATAAATGAATGGTTGGTGAAAGTTGTTCAAGGAATGTCAGAATTGCTCAAAGTCATCTTAAAATTAACAAAGCATTTAGTGACAGCTTTACTAATGAGTCACCACTTATCAAGGTCCATAGGCCACTCAAGTAGTAGTAGTAGTAGTAGTAGTAAAAAAAATAAGAATAAACGTGCAGTTCCAAATGTTTTTCTCAATTTGGAATTATTTTTTTAAACTCTGAAACATAATTTTTTTAAATTATCAGCAAAAAAGTTAAATAAAAAATAATGTGTCAGAATCTTTTCAATAACTATTGATATTTTGCATTGTTTGTATTGTTTGAGTTATTCATACTACTATTCTCATCTTGGTTGTTCTATTCATGTTACGGATGATGTGACCTTCTTCAGGTTCGATTCAAAGGTTCTCGAGTTAAAAAAGATGTACCTGAAGACGGTCAGAGGTTACATTGGCTGAAACGTTGTAAATGAAACAACCAAGATAAGAATAGTAGTCCGAATAAGCAAAAAAAAAAGAAAAGAAAAAAAACATGAATTCATTTTTTCAGCGATTGACTTTTTTTCTTTTTACAATATCTAATTTTTTCTGGAAAAATTGACTTTTAATGGCCCCTGAGATTATAAATTGATATTTAATGGTCCCATTAATTTTTTTTTTTTCATATTGTTTATTGCCAACCCGGACTTAGGATTAGTATTTGATTTAAGGAAGGGTACGTTTTGTTTTCTTTTAATTTGTATTTTGTTATTTTCTGAAAAAAAATGTACTTCTTTCTTGTTTGTGCATTTCATTAACGCAAACATTACCTCTAAGTCTGGGTTGGCAATTAAACTTTGTTGATCTTAAGTCAATTACACATTCTGAGTGGCAAGTTCGGGTGGCTAGCCCCCACTGACAACCTAAAAAAAACTCCCCTAACCCTACAATTGACCCTAAATCCCCCTCACTTTTGACTTCGGCCCCCCCACTTTACGGTCATCAATAATAAAGTTATATATGCATGTGCTTAACCGCCCCCCCCCCCCACTTTTATAACTATCCCGCCGGCCCTGTAATAACTGCTACAAGTTTTTCAGTAATCGCCTAAAAAAGTAAACTCTCTTGGGGGGGGGGGGTAATTTAGTTATCTACAATAATACCAATCTTTTCTTTTATTCATCGTTCAATCATTTAGGCGTTTTCCTAAAAATCTTAATATTTAAAATGCTACAAAGTCAAGCTTTACACATTTTTACATATAAGAAAGTGGCTTGGATAAAATCGTGACGAGAGTATTAATAAGAAATGCGATTTTTTTTTGTCTGTCCTGCTCCAGTCTGAAATAGAATTTACATCGATAAACGGGCTGATTGAATGGAAGGAGTGTTATTTTTCCTGTACCCCCTCCCCCTCTCACACACTTGTTGTTTTTCAAATCTGTATTTAAATTTCTCAATTTAAATTGCTGTTATTAACTTCTTCAAAAATTCAGAATTATTATCAATGAAATATAGTGATAAATATGTCATGGAGGAGACTGGGGGTCAATTCCCTACCAAGGGATCAGATTTTTTTTTTACATAAAACAACAATTTACAAAAGTTTAGGTTATAATAAGTTTCTATTTTCTAGCTAACTATTATTTAATTCAATACTTCTATAGGAGCAGACCCATATTGGCCCGAATGTTTCAGATTGCGATTTACGAAACAGTTAATTTCTTCTTTTCTTAATGGAAATCGCTCCAGACAAGGCATGAAGCCACTTGATGTAAGGAGCTAAAAAAAAGACTACTTCAAGGTCAAAAGCTAGCCAACGATAAGTGTTAGATGGATAGATTCCGACTCAGAAAACAGTAGTTCTTCCCCCTTGTCAGAAATATCACTCATGGAATGTGAAGACTAAAAGACAAAATAAGGGAAGCACGGTCCACTTTGTACTCTCCTTAGAACCAACATTAAATAAATCAACTTTTTCATTTTTTCCATGACTTAAGAATAATTTTCTTAAAATCATTAAGCTAATCAACTTTATTTCTTCTCTTTTCTTTTTTTTTGAGGAAATCTATCAATCTTATTTATTTTTTTAGAGGCGTTAAAAACATTTTTAATCCTAACCTAACCCTAACTTATCCAAAAGGTGCATTTCTCTTTGCATTTGTTGTAATTTGCAATGGGATTGTTTTGTTTTTGTTTTTTTTGTTTTTTTGTTGTTTTGTTGGTTTTTTTTTGGGGGGGGGGTCAGAATGCAATGAGTTTTTAGAGGAGGTTGGTGAAGTTGAGATGTTTGTTTGAGATTAGAAATAGCCATTTTGGAGTAGCGTTTGTATTCATCTGACTGGCCTTGCTTTAGCTGAAGAACAAAAAAAGGGTCACCAGAGTGAGTTCCATATAAAAATACTAACATCTTCTCTACAATTAAATCAACTTTATTTAACAGTTTTATTAACACAGGAACATAAGACAAGTTGATTCAGCAGCTAGTTACAACCACTATCAATAATTTCCCTTTCTTTTTCTGCATACTTAAAACTAAATGGAGCTTCCATGAGCAGAGTTTCTTTCCTAGAACTTCCCAGCTGACTACAGCATAGTCGTTTTCAAGTACAATGTAAGCAAATTCTTGTTGAGCTGTCGTCTTAATCAAATTCTACTCAATTTCAACCATTGTTACCAATCATCATGGTAGTGTTTCACCGTCCACCTGACAAATTCCTTAACCCTAATCCTCGAATGACCTTTGGACCTTGATAAGAAAAAAGAAGAGAATTGAGTTCCAGAGTTCCATCTAGTCAGGACGAGGAATGAGAAGAGGTTTTTAGCGTCTGGTTTCGACAGCGTCTGTCCGGGAACTGTTTGTATTTTAGCACCAACGGCTGGGCGGAAATGAGGAAAAGTGAGCATGCGCAGAAGTATTCGAATTTCCCATGTATTTCTACGCGAGTTTTAACATGTCAACCAAACCACAAACTAATCACTACGCAAGAGATTGCAAAAGAAAGTAGATCTCAGTCATGTAATTGCTACAAGTTCTTTAGGAGATTGAACAGCATCTGTCACCGCGGTTTTGCGGTTGTATTGTGTTCCTTTTTACATTTCAAATCGTAAACTGCTTTTGCTAATTCTGGTTTGTTCCATAAACTGCAATCGGAAACATTCAGGCCTTCTCCTATTGAAACACTTTTATATACAAGTGAATTCAGCCTGAACATTTTATTAATGAACTTGATTTTTAAAAAAGCTAACTACATGTATAGGTAAGGGAGTTATCTACTCCTGTGTTGAAAGAGTAAACGGGAGTTAGTATGGTATAAAGCAAGCTGGAAAAATCGCCAACTGGTTTTTGAATTGTAAACAGTGACGGACGTTGGAAGGGACATCTTCCATACTCTACATGGCGCTACGAACAGGATTATAAATACTGTAAACGTGGATTTTTTTTTCTTCAAGCACTAAGTCGGACTTACCTACCACCAGTCACCATGGAGCATGAAAGTGTACATGAAACAACTTATCGAGCTGCAAAAAGAAAATATCGAGCTCCGAAAAGAAATGCTTCGCGGTCAATCTAATACGTTGCAACCCTCAATAGGATTGGATACCACAGACGGAGAGTGGGCATTGTTTTTGAATACATGGGCCCGATACAAAGATGTATGTGGATTGGAAGACCCAGTTGGAATCCAGAACAAACTACGGGAGACATGTACACCGGAAACGAACAGGCTACTCTTTGAACTAGTAGGGCCAGAAACGCTCAACTCTACCATGGAAGGAGTACCTTTTACGTCAGATACGACTGGTGGCAGTAAGAGGATTACACAAAGAAGTCCACCGACAGAAATTCCACTCCATGAGGCAGAAAGAGGATGAGTCGATAATGCATTTTTTATCGAGATGACGTGACCATGCTAAACTCTGCAAATTCAGGGTTCGATGTCCAAATGAACAAACTTGCAGGCAGCAAGTAGACTACTCAGATGAAATGGTTGTCGGACAAATGATAGCAGGACTATGTTTTGCTGTTTGTATGGTAGTGGTTGTGTCATTTACTCCAGTTTGCTGTCTGATCCAGGTGTTTCTTTTTCTTTCATATAGACTGATGCTGGGCATAATGCGTTCCATTTTTCATTATACCATTTAATAATGTAAGATTTACTATGTTTTGTTTAGTATCTTCCTATTAGAATAAAACTCATTCTCATTTCTAACGTTCTCATAGATAAGAAATAATTGGCCCTTTTAAATATAAATTAACTTGTAATTTTGTTTTAATAGAAATATATTTTATATTTCACTTGCATATTTTTGACAGTCACATTCCATATTCCACATGTTCTTGAGATAATCCTTTTTGTTTCAAATGTATATGGTGTCAGTTGTATTTAAATCTCTCATTTTGTCTCATTATACGTGTCTTGTTTATTTGTAAATATTATGTCTTTTACATCCATATATTCATGTCAACCCTTTTCTTAAATTGTAGTTTTCACAGCTGCATATGTTCATTGGAGAAATAAACTATCCTAAAACATAATTCATACAATTTGTCAGTTTTCTCATGCAAAAGATAGTCTAAGGAATCATATACTCAGATGCTGCTTTCATTACGTTTTATTGTTATATCATAAGAATAACAATAAGTAAATAAGAAACTCAACGGTCTCACTCTTGATCAATATATCGTCCAAGTACACCATAGTGTAATCCAAACCCGCTAACATGTTATCCATTATTTTTTGGAACAGAAGGTAGATGATTAAATGAATACAACCCTCTATGCGTATTGATAGTGAGCAATTTCGTACTCTCTTCCTCAACTTCTACTTGCAGATACGCATCTTAGAGATCTAATTTTGAGAAAATTTTTCCGCTATTTAAATGGGCAAAAATGTCTTCTGCGCTGGGTAATGGATATTCATGCATTTTCAGGCACATATTCAAGCCTGTTGAGAAATCCGCGCACAGACAAATATTTTTCTTTTTCTATTTTATGTAAACCGTGGGTGACGCCCACTCTGAATATTGTACTTTTCTAAGTACCCCCATTTGTTCTAGGTGAACGAGCTGCTGGTCTATTGATTCTACAGCTGCATAGGGTACACTACGCTTTGATTTAAATATTGAGGTAGCATTTTCCATTACCTCCAATTTTACTTTCGTTTTTGTGCATCTGTCCAAACCTTGTGAAAATATCTCTGGGAAATCTTTTTTCAGAGTCTTCTTAAGTTTTTCACTTTTACTATTTGTGTTTGGGGAGTAGGCCTTTACCGATATGCAGAATGAGCTTATCGATATATCACACAAGTCAAATAAAGCCAGTCAGTATCGAATAAATCGGAAGTATTTTTCAACACATAGACTTTTGCTTTACAAAAGAAAAGTTGCACATAAATTCAGCTTTCTGCCAGTTACTTCTTTTGCGACCTTTTCGCTGCAAACCAATGTTGGTTTACAAATTTTTTTCCAGGAGTCTTCACTGATTATAGACAAGTCACTACCAGTGTCTATCTGAAAACGAATATTTTTGTTGTTCATTTTTATATCAACAAATTTTTTTTCATGATGGCCGCCGCCATTTTTCCTGGAAATTACAGCATTTATAAAACTCTTAGTACTCAACCTTTTTTTTCTCTACACAGATGCATTATGTGCCCTAACCTTCCACAAAAATAATAAATTTTGTTTTTAAAGGGACAATTGCCTTTTATATGAAATTCTAAACATGAAGGACATATGTCTGGTTTCCGCTTCTGTGCGTTTTCCCATATTTTTGGTTTCCACCTTTGTGTGCTTCCTGCGTAGCGATAAATAGGTTTCAAATATCTATTTTTTAAACTATCTCTTCTGGCATATCGGACCTGAGCCACATCTTTTTCTTCAATCTTCACCGAATCATATCGCATGCTTACGATTCCATTAAATTCATCAACAATCAACAACAGGGTCCTGCTCCAACTTCATCAAGATTCTCGCCCTTATCTCGGAAGCCCTGCACAAAAATTAGACATCGGAATCTGTCTGCAGTCAGTCCTTCCGATTTAAACTCTTTACGATTCCGGCATAGCCAAAGAAATCCTCATCGTCTCTTTTTGTTAGGTTTAAACATTTCCAACGTAGGTTGAAAAGGGACGACTTTTCGCCAAAAACATTTGTCAGGATTTGCACAGTTTCATCAAATGAAATTTTGCCCGGTACCCTTGGTAGAATATAGTTGCAGAATCTATCATGGCATGCTGGGTTCAATTTTTGAAGAAGTAGGTGAACCTTTTTTCTTGCGACCGCTCTGAACATTCTTCCTTGAAAATGTTGGCAAACCTCCAAAAGTAGGCAAAAAAATAGAACCATTTTCTGGGTCATATGTGAATTCTGCAATCGAATTTGCAACTGTATCTGGTGAAAAAAATCCAGCTTGCTTTTGTTCTTGTGTTCGCTGGACAATAAATTCCAACATTTTTTCAAACCTTTTGTCTATTTTTTGCTGGTGTTCCACTTGCATTTTTAAAAGTTGGACCATAGTTTGCTGCAATTCCTCCATTTAAAAAAAAAATATTTTGTTTTGTTTTTCCTCAGACAACAGTTGTTTAAAATACGCTGTAGCCTTTTATAAAAGGAAAAAATAATATGTACAGTCCAAATACAATGAAAACAAAAATATATTTTCTTCTCAAATCTTTTCAAAAAAGTCACTGTCAAATTGTAAAAACAATTTGGTTGGCAATTTCCTTTGGAAGAAAAAAATTGTTCTTACATGAGAAGTGGTTCCTTGTGTCTTTGTAATGTTACCATCAAGGGTTTTAAATACACTGTTCGTAATTTTTTTTTTTTTTTTACATGAGTCCTGATTGAAGATCGTCAATTTATTATGTGTCAACAAACTGGATTTTAAATCGTACTCTCTTGTCACCAATTCATAAGAATAACAATAAGAAACCCAAGACAGGAATTGAAAGGAATAGGAAATGTATTAAGAATACTTAATTACAATAAGTTGGTCGTCATTACCAGCTCTAGGCAGAGTGCTAAGCGGTTCGCTAAGCGGTTCTCCTTGGTAACGAAAAAGGTGTCAACTTCATAGTGACCTAACAAATCCATCCTGTCACTATGGGTCCACAACAAATATTTTCTACAAATAGGTTGATATTATTGCTCGACTTTTCACGTTTTTATTTTAATAAATATGTAAAGAAAATTGTTTTCAAATTTTTCACAATCAAAATAAACAAATTTTAGTCTTTAAAATCCATGAAACGTGTTGTTTAATGCAGAAACAACACAGAACTTAGCTATTCTTTTTTAATTAATTCTTGTTTTTTTGGTTTATTTTTTAAATTAATATTGAATAAAGTTTGTCCTGCCGTTTATGACTCGGCACTTCTAACAAAACCGGATGTTTAATCCTTAACACCTTAGCCCATGTGAAAGAAAACAATAGTGTAATGAATAATTATGAATAACTTTCCTTACTCTGACTTATCTCCCGTTTGGAGAACTCTCCTGCTTCTACTAACCACTATAAATAGTAGTACTAACATTGTACCGACATTGTGTGCCGAATAAAGCTTTCCCAAGTTACGTCTGTTCTCGTTAGTCATTACAATTTATTCGGAATGGAACAATTAATGCGCCCACAACGGTTCGACGTGGAACCTGACACTTCTCTGATAAACGTTGGACTCATTGGAGAGCGACATTTGAAAACTTTTTGCAAACGTTGCATGCAGAAAATCCACTACGACCGATAAACAAATTCGGACTACTAACTATGTATCTCACACGATACACGAAATTATGGACTGCAGCACTTATGAAGAGGCTATAGAAACATTACACACCACTTACCGAAAGCCCAAAAATGAAATATTTTCGCAATATTTACTTGCTACACGGCGACAACAAAATGACAAATCTTTGGAGCAGTTTTTAAAGGAATTACGAACTCTTAGCATGGACTGTAATTTCTGGGTAATGTCTGCCGAAGACATTCGAGACGAGCGCATTATGGATGCTTTTATTAGCGGACTCCAAAATGTGCAGGTAAGACAAAGACTGCTCGAAAACAAATGTCTGGATCTCAGAACAGCTTACGAACAGGCTTATACGTTCAAAATTGCCCCAAAACAGTCGGTGTTCTACCTGCAGTCGGATACGGTCGGTGCTGCTTTGAACAACACCCACTCTTGTTATTCGGCCCCCTCTTGTGTGCATTCTTCTCCGGACCCCTCCTCTGTGACTTTTTTCCCTAACCAGGAAATTCCAGGCACTGCAAACCTTTCAGAGTTGCCTATCACCGCTGCTTCCACAGGTCGTAAATGCCACTTTTGTGGGTTAAGTACACACCCTCGTTTTTCTAGTGTGGGAAATTGGGACATTTTTCTAAGGTGTGTAGGTCTACCAAAAATAATGTTTCTAAAAATTCTGTTGCCTCTCTCATGGTAGCTACTATAACAGCTGCATCTCCAGACTCCCTCTCGAAAAGTATAATGCGGGTTAAAATTAATGGCGTTTCTACTGATGCATTAATTGACACCGGCAGTTCTAGTAATTATATTAATTTTAATATTGTAACAGCTAATAACTGGAAAATATTTTCTTGTTCTACTCGTGTGTCTATGGCGAATGCTTCTTTATCATCACAAGTAATTGGATATTGTCTGGTCAATTTACTTTTTAAAAATATTTCATACAAAAACATCAAACTTTTGATAATGAAAAACCTTTGCAGTGACGTGATACTGGGGCACGATTTTCTTCAGCATCATTCTCGTATTGAGATTCCCTTCGGAGGACCCAAACCAGCCCTTAGCATTTGTGGTTTAACAGCAGTCAATGTTCAGTACCCATCTCTCTTTAATAATTTATCTCAAGACTGCAAACCTGTAGCGATGAAATCTAGACGCTACTCACTTGAGGATAAACAGTTCATAAAAACCGAGATTACGAGAATGCTTGGTGAAGGAATCATTGAAATGAGTGAGTCTCCATGGAGGGCACAAGTAATAATAACATCTTCCGAAAACCAAAAAAAAAAAAGACTAGTAATTGATTACTCTCAAACAATAAATAGGTTTACTCTACTGGATGCGTACCCACTACCACGGATAGATGAAATTATAAGCGAAATTGCTAAATATAAACTGTATAGCACACTAGACCTTAGAAGTGCCTATCACCAAGTGGCTATCAAACCAGTCGATCGACCCTACACGGCTTTTGAGGCAAATGGCCGCCTCTACCAGTTTAAAAGAATACCATTTGGAGTAACGAATGGTGTTGCCAGTTTTCAGCGAATTATGGATAAAATAATTAGCGATGAAAAATTGGAGGGCACTTTTGCCTACATTGATAATGTAATATGTGGACACAACTATGCAGACCATAATCGTAATCTGAAACGATTTATGGCGACGATAAAAAAAATACAACCTCACACTAAATAACGATAAATGTACTTTTAGCGTAGACACCATTAATTTACTAGGATATACCGTAAGCAAAGGATCTATGTCAGAACGATTGAAGCCGCTGCTAAAACTGCCAATACCTAATAATATGCGTGCCCTAAAACAGACTCTTGGTATGTTTGCACATTACTCACAGTGGATTGCTTCTTTTTCAAGCAAAATTCACCCATTGGTACAAACGGACACTTTCCCTCTCTCGCACACAGCAATGGAGGCCTTTAAGAATATTAAAAAGGATATAGCCAATGCAGCAATTACGGCTATAGACCCCACTATTCCTCTGGTGGTGGAGACAGATGCATCTGATTATGCAATTGCTGCCTCTCTAAGACAATCCGGGCGTCCGGTCGCTTTTTTTTCAAGGACCTTGTCGGGTTATTCCATGTCACATCATCCAGGGCTTGAAACCCATGTCCTCAGATTTTGTTGTAACTTGCACCACAGATGGACATCATAAAAACTAAGAAATCCTGAAAATTTGAGCATGCAACTCCAAGCGGTTTCCGATTTAGAGCAGTTTCCGTGTCGCGTAAATTGCGCAAGATGTCGCCCGGGCGACATTTTAATAATTACATTTTCTTTAATATTTTCAGTTTGGAACATGATGTGACGCTGAAAATTCACACAGGTATGTTTTTCAACCCAAGGAACCCAAAAATGGCATCAGCTTTGCTCAGAAATGAAGCCTTCTAGATTTTATCAAATTTTGAAATATTTTACATGTGCACCAATATGGGGCAAAAAAATGATGTAGCTGATATGGTAACGGGTTTTTTTCTTTTGGACATTCATTTAGACACTATGAAGTACCTCTGGACCAAAAATGGTAAATAATACTCTTTTTGTTCACTCACAGTGTCTATTCAAATTTAGGCCTTTTTCCGAGGGTTCAGAAATACCCTATTGGCAACTAGTTTGGGTATGTGAGATGAAGTTGGAGGGACCGTTCATCTAAATTTATATAAAATTCACATTGAAATAAGTTTTAAAAAGTAAAAGTTAAATATTAAAAGGTAATACAGTCTCAGTGATCAGATATTTACCATAAAAGCAGACTTCACAACAAATACCAACATACGACAACATTATCTACATACTGTTATTTTCTTTATGCCACTGAAATGCAGAAATCGTTTTTCATACTCCTCATCAGTTATCATGTATGTTCTTCCTGTAAATGTTGTTGGGGAGACAACACAAAGAATTTTCTTGATTGGAACAAACCATGTATCATCAATTTGTGACCAATTGAATGTCTTGCGTGGTCCATGAGGGTGCATGAACTTGACGGTTACATCACCTTCCTCTGCATTAATTTCATTCACAATGCCAATCCACCAGAAAGAATTATAAACACAGGTTATATATTGCATTGGTGAAATGTCAGAGATTTCAAGAATTGATGGCAAGTTAAAATCATGGTTGTCTGTATATGATTCATCCTCACTGGTCAGCTTATGACAAATGTTCGATGTTGAAAACGGGGCAAAATGGTGGCTGCTTCTGCTTCCTGGTAATGTGTTTCTCCTGGCAAATCTTGCCTCAAGATACTTTCTCACCTCCTCCATAGTTTCCATACTAATATCAAAGAACTTGATTGCAGACATCTCCAGGCAGACTTCTAGCATGGCTTTATAATCCAGGATTTGATTATTCAGAGGACGTTGAAGCGACCGTTTAGCCACATGCCGTTTTACTGAACCACCGATTCCATCACAAAGGGATTTTCCATGGCTTGTAGCAAAGAAAACCCACTCTGCATCAATCCCAAGTTCTGTTTATGCAGACAAGTTTTTATAATTTTTATATTGACCCCCACAGCCATCACTAAAGTAAGTCATTTTGTTAACATGGGGCAATAATGCACGAATGTAGTGAACTGTCATTGCCTGGGTTTGATACTCGAATGCAGTGTTATGGATGTTGAAATAAAACACAATGAAAGATGCTTCAGTGTTCCATCGAAATCTCAGTAGTAAAGCACTACAGGGTGCAGGGTGCAATATTCCTTGCTCCAATGAAAACTTTGGATTTCGTCTTGTATGAGAAATTGATAATTTTCTGCTTGTAGGACAAGAACCTCATTCGAACAAAGATTCTCTTTCTTTTTAGTCAAGTATCTAGTTTGACATTTTGTTATATATGAGTGTTGTGTGAGATTGTCGATTTTGTCAATCAAGAAATCTTTGTATTCTTCATACGTTGTTGTACGAGTACTTAATGTGGCACGGTCAGTTGTGTCCCATTGACTAAAATGAAATTCATCATCTGGATCCACATCAACCAGCTTTTCATCCAAGAACTTCTGCAATGCTTCTCTGCCAGGACATGCCTCACAATGGTGCATCATGCATTCCTTGTTGGAAGAATCACAAACTAGTTTTGAGATCAAATCCTTGTAAGTGACGTCCCAACCAATGGCGTCTACAAGAAGTTTCGCATTCTGATGTATGCTACACACAAACAGAATGGGTACCTTTAGATCCAGCTAATACACACCACTTTGGACGCAACTGAGAAAATTTGGAAAACCCCATCTTGACATTGGGATACTTCTGTTTAAAAGCAGCATACAATTCATGCAGGTTACATAGTATTAAATGATTTTGTTTGTGAACACCCTTTGCAATACTAACATAGTCCTTTTTGCCTGGCATTTGACGGCTGTATTTATCATTTTCATACATGTGTACTACGAGTTCTGCTGTCTCTGGGGAGAGTTTTTTCCCTTTTTTAGGGGAAGACTTTGAGAGAATACCACTCACATTCTTTAGTTCCCTGGCAGTTCGAACAACGTACTCTGACACCTTGAAGAATTTGGAACAGTATTCACGAGACCACGAATCAGGAGCAACTGTCATGATTTGGAGTCGAGGCTTTCTTAAATTTCTCCTTCATCAGATCATGTAATCTATCCAATTCTAATGCTTTCTCTTCGATTTCTTTTTCAATATGCACTGATTCTGACACAGTTAATTCTTCAGTGTCGACTTTGTATACAGTTGACAGGTGTCAATCACTTGTTCTAATTTCCTTTTGGCACTATGAACACTACTATGAGGAGCAACACCATGTAAAGTGACAGGAGAAATGTCCATGTATTTCAGACTAATATTCAAGTTTTTTTGTGGGGTTTGCAAAAGTTCACAGGTGTAGTTTGCATCTATCCTGTCTGTATCATCGATCAGTCTCACATATTTCATCATACACTGAGGACATATTTCATCATACACTGAGGACAAAGAATGTGTCCTGGTGTTACATTGTACCCTCTCACCTCCAGCTCTTTTGCCATCACCAACAATATCAGCTGTACATCTTTGACTTTACTTTTATGTTGTAACAATCCACCGCGGCCTTTGAGGCCTTTGCTCTATGTTCAAACACATTTCCAAAATATTTTTTGTGATGAAAGCAGATGGTTGATAGCTCGCCTTTATGTTCCTTGAGCCCAGCTCTCCACAACAACGTCTTTGTTCAAGTCTGACAGATTCTCAATTCCTTTGGAATGATCATAATCTAATTTATGACATTCCAAATTGAGTTCGACATCAGTCATTTTGTTTTCTTTTGTTTACTGTTGAATTGAAGACAAAACAATAAAATAGAATATATAGAGATAATCAGGTAACTTAAGTTTGGTAGCAGGGGATGAGTAAGCAGTTAGTGAAGAGATTTATATACATTTTTCCACTGAATTGAAAGGAATATCAACATTTAAAATATTCATAAATTTGTGCCTACCTCAAATTCTTCTATATATGCTACAGCTAATTTCTTTGTATGCTTTCACCTCAAAGACTGGACAGTACTAGCAAGGGAGATTATTGTGTTGGAGGGAGGGGATGAGGAGGTCATAAAAGTTTGGTAGCAGGGGATGAATAAGCAGTTAGTGAACAGATTTATATACATTTTTCCAGTGAATTGAAAGGAAAAATCAACATTTAAAATTCTTCTATATTTTCTACAGCTAATTTCTTGGTATGAGAATCAAGTGCTGCCTAACTTTCTTGCCTGCATAATGGAACAAACCAATTGCACCAACCACTATTATATATTTTAATTAGGTATAGATAATGTTTTTCATTTAAAATTATTTTAGGGTTGTTGCAGTACATTATGGTGAACTAATCCAGCTCCGTTGCATATGGGACACGTTTTACTGAAAAAATTAACCACCAAAAGAAAAATGTTCTTATACAAGAAATATGATCAATATTTAAGCAGCTATTGTGGTTCAGTAGCCAAAATTGGCATAATCATTGGATTCTAGTGACATTGGACCAAAGCGCCGTTGCGCATGGGACATTTTGACGATGTTTCGCTCAGTCATTTTACAATGGATGGTGTTAACAACCCGAAACTTTTTACCTTAGTAAAAACTGCTATGCAGTTATTAAATAAACACAAACAGTGCTAACTTCATCTATCTTATAAGTCATAAGTAAAACCATTCAACATTTATTCTCAGTTAAAATTGATGAGAATAACCCATGTAGATAATGTTGTTGTGTGCTGGTTTTTGTTGTGAAGTCAGCTTTTATTATAAATATCTGATCACTGTGAGACTCTTAACTTTTACTTTCTAAAACTTATTTTAATGTGAATTTTATATAAATTTTGATCTCGCATATCCAAACTAGTTGCTTCCCCCAATAGGGTATTTCTGAACCCTCGGAAAAAGACCTAACTTTGAATAGACACTGTGAGTGAACAAAAAAAGTATTATTTACCATTTTTGGGCCAGAGGTACTTCATAGTGTCTAAATAAATGTCCAAAAGAAAAAAACCGTTACCATATCAGCTACATCATTTTTTTGCCCCATATTGGTGCACATGTAAAATATTTCAAAATTTGATAAAATCTCCTAGAAGGCTTCATTTCTGAGCAAAGCTGATGCCATTTTTGGGTTCCTTGGGTTGAAAAACATACCTGTGTGAATTTTCAGCGTTATATCATGTTCCAAACTGAAAATATTTAAGAAAATGTAATTATTAAAATGTCGCCCGGGCGACATCTTACGCGATTTACGTGACACGGAAATTGCTCTAAATCGGAAACCGCTTGGAGTTGCATGCTCAAATTTTCAGGATTTCTTAGTTTTTATGATGCCCATCTGTGGTGCAAGTTACAACAAAATCTGAGGATATGGGTTTCAAAATCCAAAATTTCTGGATGATTTGACATGGAATTACCCTGTCGCGTTCAGAACAGCGACACTCAGCAATCGAAAAAGAGGCTTATGCTATAGTGGAAGCACTCAGAAAGTGGAGACACTATTTGATCGGACGACATTTTAGATTAGTTACTGATCAAAAATGATAAAATAGCGAGGTGGAAAATAGAACTCTCCTGTTTTTCTTTTGATGCAATCTACCGACCCGGTAAAGAGAATGCTGCGGTTGACGCACTATCGAGAGTATGTAGCTCGATACCCAACACGGATGAGCTTCGGACCTTACACAATGAACTGTGCCCCCCAGGAATAACACGAATGACACACGTTGTACGAACCAGAAATCTACCATATTCTTCGGACTCAGTACAACCATCAGATACGGAGTTCATAACATCTGTAGAAAGTCAAGGTGCTCAGAACGAGCCAGAGGTGAACGATCATCCACTTGCTCCAAAACGAGCTCATCCCCGAACTGATTCAGAACCACTGTTTTCAGAATCACAACCACCCGCACCCAGAAGGAGACGGATTTATACTCACTCAGGACGGAGAGTGAAAATCGACCCCTGCGTATCGTCAGACTCAGAAACCCAGAGTCCTGATTCTACTCCCGATACCAGACTACCAAGGCGTTCCAACAGAACCAGCAAAAAGCCCGGTCGATGGAACGACTTTATTCCCTTATGATTGAAATAGAAAGGGGGTGAATGTAATGAATAATTACGAATAACTTTCCTTACTCTGACTTATCTCCCCTTTGGAGAACTCTCCTGCTTCTACTAACCACTATAAATAGTAGCACTAACATTGTACCGACATTGTGTGCCAAATAAAGGTTTCCCAAGTTACGTCTGTTCTCGTTAGTCATTACATAGAGTTTATTTCTTTCTGTGCATATCGTCACTTGAGACAACCAATCAGATCTCATAAAAGGGTTGTATCAGCAATAGCCGGCAATACTGAATATACAGGGTGCGTCTCTTCACTCATTTGGGAAGTTTGCTCCCTGGTTTACGTTCGATGAGACACTGTCTCCTCCAACCACCCCTGCTCTATGAATCCTTGCTAGACATTACAATACCATTTCACTACCACGATGACAATCAGCAGCAGCTTCAACCCATCCTTCTACAGCGCGTCAACACTGATCGCCATCGTCGTAATCACTATTGTCAAAGAAACTACAGCAGCTATCAACCGATCCACACATCATCACCATCATCAGAAGCAGTCAAAGTTCTACAGCAGCTACGTCAAAAGCAACAGCTCCCATCAAAAAGACCCCAAAGGACACGTCAGTCAGGATAACCATTACCACCATCCTATAGTAAAGATCCATCATCCTTCCTGTCGACTCACTGAATCATGAACACCTCTTAACGGTCACACATTTATTTCTTTGAAATAAATGCCATCTTTATATTTTGCTGCACACACGAGTTTGTTTTTCATTTTTTTCCATTGCCGTTTTTATGTCTGTGTCTCCTTTCTTAGTTCACCGACATCGACCCCTGCAGCAAGTTCAGTGTCAGTATAATTCGGATTGTATTCCTTCTTTTTCTTTTTTTAATGCAAGTTTTCTAAAAAAATGTTAAAAGCTATCATTCATTATGGATTTTGCTAATACAGCAAAAACTCTGGTTTATTGCGAGAAGAAAACCTACAGCTAGAAAAGAGAACACCAAACAATTTTTTATGTATTCAAGCGGATATTTTTCCAACAAACAAAAGACGATTGTTTTTATGGAAAATATCTCATTCAACACTTTTTTATTTGGTTGCAATCAAAGAAAGGATATTGATACAATTCGTTTTTCTACAACTGGATTGAATTTTATTGTTACTACAGCAATAACTTTGGTTTACTTTGAGAAGAAAACCTTACAGCTCGCAAAGAGGACATGGCACAATTTCTCTTTTCTCTCTTTCTCCTGTTTGATACTGAAAAATTAAACATGGACTAAATTACTTTTCTAACTTCCTTTCCATATTATTTCTCTTTTAAAGAAATTTGTGAGTTATATTTAATATTCCTCCTCACAGATAGTTGCATGGTCTTTTGGTAAAAAGATTACAGGTAATTACGTGGTATGTCAGATTGTTTTTTACATTGTAGCTATTTTATTAAGAGCTATTTTACCTAGTAATTATTTGTCTTTCAAGACAATTATTTTACATTGTAGCTATTTTATTAAAACCTAGTAATTATTTGTCTTTCAAGACAATTATTTTCTTTACCCTAATTTATAATCTACCCTAATAATAATTTTCTTGGAAGCAGGCTTCGTCTTCCCAAGAAAGAACTGCCACAATGTTTTAAAATGGTATTGTCACAAGCTCCAAGACTCTTCTTTTTCCTTTATGCCATAGATCCTTGCTTTTCAAATTTCAAAATTTTACGATCTACTTGTATTACAAATTTTTCATATTTTGCGACTTAGGTTTTGTTGTGACAATTCATTTAATTTATTTTAATTTTGACCAATTTTCTTAAGCCATATGTACAAGAAATAATGAGTATTGATTTACTCCTCTCCAGGAGTTAGGCACAAGGCCAGTTTTTATCTTACTCCCACAAGTAAGATGTGACCCAAGGTCGGGTCGGGAAAGTGGGGTTTAAAAATTGCCTGGGCAGCTCCGTCGGCATTCCCCGGTAGGGGCACCTCAGGCAGTAAGCAATAAACTTACTCCTCCCCAAAGAGGGGAGGCGAAGCCTGGGAGGGTAGACCTCCTAGAACTGCACAGGACAGACCCATAGACCGGCATAAATCAAGCCCCGAAGGGCAAGACAATACCAGTCTATGGGGTGCAGTATCCATCGGAACAGATACTACACTTTGATCTTAGCCAAAAGGCCAAGAATGAGTAGGTGAACAATAAAAATTTTATATACAAGGCTGTTTTGAAGGCTGTTTTGTCTTCAGACGGTTTTGACCCGCATTTTTGTTCTTGGATTCGCCCCTTGTATACAAACTAGTGATGGGACGATTCCAATATTTTTCCCGATTCCGATACAATTACCGATTCTATTCTAAATTCCTGATTCCAATTCTAAAATCGCCTAAATGCCTAAAAAGTAAAATTTCAGAAGGGGAGCAGATAGTCCTCGTGTACCTTTAAACTTTTTAATTTCACAAACTTCTTAATGTTTTCGTTTTTTGTATTCTATCCAATCCTTTTATCAATTGTGAGATTTTCATTAATATTTTTCGCTTGTGCCATTTTTACCTGTGATATTTTACTGGGTTATTTTATTTGGTGATATATTTAAAGAAATTTGTTAGCTTGATCTATAAATTTGAGTTTTTCTGGTAGTTTAAAATCAATAAATATTCATCATTTTATCATTAGTACCAGCAATCAAAAGTTAAGATTTAAGTAAAAATAAATAAATAAAAAGAATCGTTTTTGGAATTGGAAATTAAGGTAAAATTTTTCTGCAATGAGCAGTGCTGAGATTAGTGTCACTGACAGAGAAATCAGAATGTATGAAATGATAACAGGAGCCAAAATTAACTGTGAACTTGCGCATTAGTGCCTGGAAGGGTGTATCCCTACAGGGACCCTTTAGCTGGACTAACGGGCCTTGCAAGTTTTTTGGAATCTTGTTTGGTCCTGATCTTCAGCTGGAGAGAAATCAGTTGGAAGTACTGAAAGTGGTACGGGCCCCAGCTGCTCTGTAAAACTGTAGAAATCTTTGGTTAAAGGGGAGACGGGAAGTGTGTGTTTCACACATCTATCCAATCACCCTATATCATTTATCAGTGCTTCCACTCCCATCAGGTACGCTGCTTGAATTGCAGCAGGCTCTTTTCAAATTTTATGGCTTGGTAGGCCTTCTATGGTTCGTCGCAAGATCTATTATCTGCATCCTTCTGAAGGCGGTCTGGGTATGCAAAGCATTTAGATTCATCAACATATGCTATGGCTATATTACCTGGATCGAATGTGTACATATTGTGAGGGAAACAGTGTCTTTGAAAAGTGTGTACTTGGATGAGGGGGAGGCACAGAGGTTGCCCTGAGGTGAGTGCTCCTTTTCTCGCGAGTGTCAACGTGTCTTTAAGTTCCTCTTACGGGTGAAACCAAGCCTCTCTGACACCCAGCTGAGTTCTGAAAGGTATTATATCGGGTTATGGTGAGGGTATCTGTTTGAGATGATAGAATTGAGGGGCTCTGTTTGACGAGAGAGGAAGCTACGCTCAATCTGGCCTTGGGCGTCTGGGTTAGAATGTATTGATAATGACGAGGCATTTTTGGCCTGGCTGATGATACAAAATGCTCATGCAGTTCATGCAGCTGGCTTGGCAAATTCGCCTACTTGTGTCCGATGTGGTGATGAAGATGAGTCACACCTTCTTTTATTGCCGCATCATCGTGCCACTGATTAGGTTTGTTGCAGGTCTCATGGTCCGCATATTGTTCAATATGCGGACCATGAGACGTCTTTTGACTTTGAATCAATTAATATTTGTAGCAATTGGGCTCCGACAACTGATAGATAGGACGTTTTGTGTTTTTGAACTTACTAGCAATTGTGAGAGGCGTAATATGATCAACACGTAGAAACGAATCAACTCTTTTGGCCTTATTCGAATTTCCAAATATTACCTGAAAGTGCGCATTAGGACCGAGAATGTGAGACTCTCTCCGGCAGAATTTGGTGAAAGATGGGTGAGAGTTGCGCAACTGTGTCGAGTGACAGAAGCTGGAATTGAGTGATATTTGGACGTACCTTAGGTAAAGAATTTTGGATTGCAGAAACGACCATTAATAAAGACCCATTTAAGTCTAGACTAGGTAACCTCTTTTAGTTATTTTAGTTCATAACTTAGCTAGTGTATGAATGATTTCATTAGGCTTCTGCTTTATTTTCGCCTCCCCCTTTCCCCCCATTTCAGTTTAATAATATCCTTTTCCCATCCCCCATTAGGTGATAGATGGCTTGATTTGCCAGAGACACAGGTCACCTTTCGAAATTTTGAAAGAGGTGAGATTTAATAAAGCGTTGGGGCCTTTGTCATGTTTTCGACTGGTAAATCTGCTTATCTGAGACATCATATAGGTGGGGGTGTCTTATACTAACCCTGGAATTTTGATCATAGTAAATATACTCATTTCTTTTTTTTTTCTTTGTATATAAATTTTTTTTTACCTCTACTTTTATTGTGTATATATTTATATATGGGTATTAAGTAGAGTACTCATTGTATGATTTTGTTTTGGTGAATGAAGAGTATAACTGTGATGTTTTCGTGAATGGACTGGTCAGTGAATGTGACTAGCTAAGTTATTTAGAGTTAGACAGAGTCAGAATCGACCAACCTTTTCCCAGACCCTCATTTCAGACTTGTATATAATATTTTTTATATATAAATATTATCTTAAAAAGAAATATTTCACGCCCATCTTTGATGAATGAAATCATTTACGTGAGAGTAACGCAACATATGTTGAAATAACAAAACTTACAAATAGTTCCAAAAGTTTAAAGCTATACAGGTCAATAGAATATAACATTTTCTATCGTTTGATAAGTTATTTTTTTGTATATTTGTTTCTTTCACACCTTTTTTCATTAAGTATAATATACTTTTGCCTATGGTTTATGTCGTCAATAGTAAAATTTACATGCTTTTATTTTCTATTAATTTATTTGGTTAACGGACATAAAGTCCATTGAATGTAACTTCCGCTTAGGAATTGGCAAAGAGGAAAATGGTACTTTGCAAAAAACTGTTACTCATTATATTTTAGGTAGGATATTATTATTTTTTTCAATTATTAACTTTGTTAACTCTTCCCTTGCCGCGGATGGAATTTTCCTAAAATGATTGACAGTGTGCTTATATTAATGCATGTGTGTTTATCAAGCTGCTGCTGATTATTGAATTTAGACAGTATCAGGAGCAGCTACTTCTGCCTACTGTATATTTTGTTATTCTCCCCAATATATTTTTTGTATTTAGTTCCAAGAATAAATTTGATAATCGCACACGTATATATTTTTATATCCTCCATTTGGAAAATTTCTCATTTCATTTCTCGCTTTCCAATCATTCTAAAATTAAGAAGCAGCGGGTTATTCAACTAACTTCAACTCAACAGGTTATGGGCCCAGCAGAAACAAACTTTATTTCAATGGAGATGAAGAGAATTTCCAACTTTGGGAAATTAAATTTTTATCGTACCTACATCTGCAGAAGCTATCATACATCACAGAGTCAGACATAGATGTTAACGAAGTGCCTCGTACCAAGAAAAGAATGCCGATGTATTTGCGTTAATCGTGCAGTTTTTAGACGACAAAAGCTTGTCATTGATAACCCGAGATGCAAAAAATGATGAAAAACAAATGATGGGAATATTAAGAGACTATTACGTTGGAAATAGTAAACCCAGAATTATCACGTTATACACAGAGCTGACAACATTACAAATGAAGTCACATGAAACCGTCACAGATTACATAAGGGCTGAAAATGCGACATCATCTCTTAAAACAGCTGGAGAAATAATAATGGACAGCTTCTTGATCGCCATGATTTTAAAAGGATTACCGGAAGACTTTAAAGCCTTTTCTACGGTAATTACCCAATGGAAAGAAGAGTTAAAATTTAACAATTTTAAATCTTCACTTAGAAGCTACGAGGAGACAGAAAAATGTCAAGAGAGACAAACACATGATGATCACACGATGAGGATATCCATGCAATCAAAAAACGAAAGGGTTGCATGATGTCATAATTGCAGAAATGCAGTGCATAAAAGCTTTGAATGCCGAAATAAACACGTTTACATTTAAAAGACGATGGTGTGAAAATTGCAAAACGGAAACTCACAACACGGATTATTGCAGAAAAAATAATAACTCAGCCAAATTGTTGAAAGACACAAGTGAGACCAACTCATTTTCATTTGCAGTAAGTACTACTGAAAACCCTGAAAACCTTTATAAAATGAACATGTTTGATTTGCTTGTAGACTGTGGGGCTACTGCCCACATAATTAAGGATAAATCTAAATTTATTTGAACAGATGAAAATTTTGATAAATCAAAACATACTATTGAATTAGCTGATGGAAGTCGTAGTACTGGCTAAAGGCGATGCTGAAATTTACCTCCGAGACGACAATAATAATAAATGTAAAGTAATTTTACGAAATGCATTATATGTTCCATCTTACAGACAAAATATTTTCTTGGTACAATCAGCAACAGAATGTGGTGCTTCGATCTATTTTTCAAAGAATCGCACCAAATTGAAGACCCCGGATAGAAGCACCTGTAACATTAATAAGTACGGGAAACTGTATTTTCTCAACAGTATCAAAACCGAAACAACGCATTCACTGAAGGGATGGCATGATATTTTACGACACTGCAATAAACAAGACATTTTAAATTTGGAATGAGCTGTTAAAGTCATGAAAATAAATAATCAAAATAAATTTGATTGGGATGTATGTGCAAAAGGAAAAATGTGCATATACAAAAATAGAAATGCAGACAAAAAGGCAAACAAAAAACTTGATTTAATCTACTTGATTTAGCAGGTCCAATTGAACCAACGAATTAAATAAACGAATCGAAATATGTGATGACATTTGTCGATGATTACTCAGGAATTATTAATATTTATTTTCTTAAAAATAAATCGCAAGCAGCAGATGCCACACAAAGATTAGTCAAAAGACTAAGAACAGATAACAGAACAAAATTTACTTGCTCTAAGTTTAAAAATCTACTTACAAAAAATAAAAGACAAGAATTTTCGGTGCCTTATTCACCACATCAAAACGGTACTGCTGAGATGTTATGAAGATCACTTTTCGAAATGGCGAGATTATGTGTACAAGCAAAGATTTATGGAACTATGCGGTTAGAGCATCAGCCTACATAAGGAATAGATGTTTTAACAGAAGAACTCGAAAAACCTCTTTCGAAATCAAAAAAACTTGATATAAGTAATATGCATACTTTTGGCACTACATGCTTTGCTTACATTAAAAATAAAACAAAATTAGATTCAATAAGTGAACAAGGAATTTTCGTTGGATACGATGTTGGAAGTCCAGCCTATCTCAAGAGAATAAGATGTGTACTCTTTCATGAATCTCAACAACCAGATACAGAGGAAGACGAGAATAATTCCTTTGATTATCCCAGAGAACAAACAACTCAACCAGAACAAACAACAAAACCAAATAAAAAATATGAAGCATCAAATGCAGATGAAAAATATGAAACATCAAATACAGATGAAAATGAAACTGAGAAAAGATGTTTTCAACAAAAATCAATAAACCTAAATACCTAAATGATTACATGCTAGATTCTGACTATTCGGACACAGAAAATTGTTTTATCAACTATTGTTATAGAATAAAAGGCATTCTTGAAACTTATGAAATAGCAGTGACATCTACCGAAAAATTAAAATGGGAAAGAGCCATGAGTAAGGAAATAGATGCTCTTAAAGAAAACAATACTTACGAACTTACCCCTGTTCCTAAAGACAAGAAGATTATTGGAGGCAGATGGGTCTATGCAGTGAAGTTAGGACCGAACAACGAGGAACAATTTAAAGCTAGATATGTAGCTAAAGGATTTTCCCAGATCCAAAATATAGATTATTAAGAAACATTTTCTCCTACAGCTAAGACCACATCTATCAAAATTTGATGCAAATTGCAATACAAAATGATTTAATTGTACATCAGATGGACTTTAAAACAGCATACCGTAATGCTAATATTGACTGAAGTATATACTGAACAGCCAAAAGGTTTTGTACGAACAAACAAAAATGGTGAGAAGCTTGTTTGTAAATTTTAAAAATCTTTATATGGACTGAAACAAAGTGGAAGAAATTGGAACGATTTGTTGCATAAATTTTTAACATACCAAAATTTCAAATAGTCATTAAATGATTATTGTGTGTATAGGAAAAGTTATAATGATTCAAAAATAATAATAACTTGGGTGGATGATCTAATCATCGCAGCTTCAGATTTAGAAAGTATGAAAATATAAAAAGTAACCTATCCCAAAATTTAAAAATGAAAGACCTTCGTCAATTATCTTATTTCTTGGGAATAGAATTTGAATTTAAAAATGGTATTATTAAAATGAGTCAAACAAAATACTTACAAAGAGTTTTAAACAAATTTGGAATGAACGATTGTAATCCAAAAGCTATACTATGTGACCTAAATGCTAATAAGCGTAGTACAGATTCAAACGAATTACCAAATAACAGATTCTTCAGAGAAATAATTGGCAGTTTAATTTACGCAATGACTTGCACGAGACCTGATTTATGCTATGTAGTTACCATGTTGTCTCGGTATTTGTCAAACCCACAAATGCACATTTGAATCTAAGTAGATTTGTTTTGAAGTATATTAAATGAACTCTTAATTATGGTTTAACCTTTAAGAAATCTGAAAATAATTTGAATTTAATTAGTTTTTACTATTCTGATTGGGCAAATTCAGAAGATAGAAGTATTTCTGGATATTGCTACCAATTAAATAATGATGGTCCATTGATATTATGGAAATCTAGAAAGCAGAAGACTGTCGCTTTGTCGACATGTGAGCTGAATATATGGCTATGTGTAATATAATGCAGAAAGCAAATTTTCTAAAGCAATTGTATCAAGATATGAGTGGTATTGAAATTGAAATAATATATGCAGATAATCAAGGCGCTATAGCATTAGCAAAAAATCCTGTTCATCATCAAAGATCTAAGTCTATTGATGTAAAATATCATTATATAAAGTCTCAAATTCAAAATAATAATGTATATCTACATTATATACCCTCAAATGACAATATTGCTGACATATTCATAAAACCAATAAACAAGATTAAACTTAAGTTTTGTATTATAAGAGTTTGAAAAAGAGAAAAAAAAAGAGAAAAAAGAAAGGGATTAAAAAGAGTTATCTACCCTTTAACCATATTTTGAAATGATGGCACTGTGACGGTGAGCTGCAGCTTGAGAGGGGGTATTGACAGTGTGCTTATATTAATGTGTGTGTGCATGCGTTTATCAAGCTGCTGCTGTTGACTACTGATTATTGAATTTAGACAGTATATTTTGTTATTCCCGCCAATAGTGTTTTTTTTATATTCAGTTCCAAAAATAAATTTGATCATCGCACACTGTTAAGCTGTGAGAGGTAGATCGCAACATTGTGGTTGACTATGAGTCACGAAGATGTAGTAGAAAAGACAAGAATAAAATGGGGTAACATTAATACGTGTCCACAGCACAACTTTTATTCCCAGACTAAGGATTCAACAAGAAAAAGAACATGTTTTGTGCCTAATTTAATATTGACGCCTAATTTACATGTTACATGATAATTCTATGGCGCAGTAATTATCTCGTAGTGCGCTGATCAGGTCGATGGCCTTATCACCACTTGGCTAAGTGGAACTACACACACGTATATATTTTTATGTCCTCCATTTGTATAATTTCTAGTTTCATTTCTCGATTTCCAATAATTATAAAATGAATGAAGCAGTGGGGTATTCAACCAACAGAAAACAATTAATTTGCCAAGGGATGTTAAACTGTACAAGCGCTAGAGATGGGCGGTTTTACCGAAAAACCGCGGTTTTTTGGTTTCGTCTCCATACCAAATACCGAATCGTTTTTTTTTTTAAAACCGTAACCGTTCGGTATTGTGTTTTTACTACAGTAAGCCACCATATACAAGGAAACACGGTTGAAAAGATTTTCCGATTTGAATAAAATGGAATATTACCAAAAAATTTTATATTAGCAAGAGGACAGATTGAACAAATATTTGATAGAAACATTTAATTGACTTAGCAATACACGAGGCGATTTTTGTTTATTTTCATTCTAGAACGAATTTTAAACATTTTAAAATATGAATATAGAAAATGTGGTTACATTTTTCGTACCCAACTAGTAAATAAATTAATCTTTCATCTTTTTTTATGCATTAAAATTATAATTGTACGTTGTTTTGTCTTTCGGTAATAGTAATTTTAAATTATCTTATCCTAAAAAATATTGTCCTTTTTTAGAGCGAAAGTCAACAATGGCTGCTAGTATTGCTGATATAACAATCAATCAAAAGCAGCGTCTTGTAAAGCTTTGTAAAATTCGTTTATAAACTTCTTTAAAAGTAAGATAAAAATACTTTTTGTGCTTAAAAAAGTTAATCCTATTTGGTTCTTTTATAAAAAATACTTTAAAAAATACTGGTTTTCACTCAACTTTCGAATTTCTAGTAGTAATGACTTTCTAGTCGCCAATTTAAAAAAAAATTAAGATTCTACTTTTTTAGGCGATTACGTCTTGGCGAAAAAACAACACAACAAAAAATAGTTTAGAATTTAGAGTGGTGGATCAGTTTCGCATATAAATTTAATGTAAAATGATCTCCGATTTCCCGGCCATTCTTGCCTTTTAGTGAAATTTATAAAATAAATAATTACTCTACCATTAAATCTAGGTACGACTAACAAGCCCACCTCCTAAAAATGCCTTCTTGAACGTATCGTACCATTAACCTTAAATATGAGTGGCAAGCCACTCCTAAAAAACTCCCTTAACCCTAACACTAAGTCCGAATGGCAACCTCCATCCAAAACAAAACCCCTTCCTTAACCCTATCACTAACCCTAAGTCCGAGTAGGAAGTCCTAATCCTACAAAAAAGCCCATTAAAACCACACATAATCGTCTAAAAAAAAAAAAAAAAAAAAAGCAGACGCCCATAAAAAAACGCACAGGATTTATTTGCCATAGAAAAAAATTGATTAATGCCCTAAAATGCTAGAATGGCCCGGAAATGGTGAATTATTCTACATTAAATATATGTGAAACTAATCCCCCACTCGAAATTCTAAATGAATTGTTTTTTTTATTTCTGTTAAGTTTTCAGGGTGTTCACACTTAATTGCCCCTAGCCCTACCACTAACCTGAAGTTCAAGTGGTAAGCCCCCTCCTCCCACAAAGACCCTCATAATCGTCTAAAAAAAAAGAAAAAAAAACAAGAAAAACGCACAGGATTTATCTCCCATAGAAAAAATAATTAACTGTCCTAAAACGCTAGAATGGCCTTGAAATGGGGGATTATTTTATGTGAAACTGATCCCCACTTTAAATTCTGAAATAATTGTTTTTGTTTTTTTCTTTCTGCCAAGTTTTTCAGGGTGTTAACATGTAATTGCCTAAATAAAAAAAGTAGAATCTCATATTTTGGGGAGGTAAGGGGGTGAGTTAGCAGAAGGTGTAAATCTACAATAATTCTAAAGAAATCTTGCAATACATTTATATTCATTTTTAAACAGTCCTAGAATTAGATTTTAGTTTCTTGTACATAAAATGTATTACAATTCAACTTTGAGTTTTCTAACTTCTTTTTTTTTAATGGATACATGGTATTTTTAAAGTATTGCAGCATATTTATGTGCACTTAGTGCAGATTACTTGGAAACCATTAATTTCTGGAGATTTTCAGTGGCATATTCTGATTCCTTGTACAAAAATACACTTATATGGTAAATTTCATTGCTTAATCTTGTGTTTTAACAAAGATATAACATTTTTACTGAAAAATTAGTGTAAAAAATGTGACGAAACGCATATGGTCTTAAAGAGGGGAAAATATCCAATTGTGTGAGGCACAAAAATAGTCATAACTTCCTTATTTTTAGTCAGATTTAAAAAAATTTAAAAGATTCTTTCTTAGATCATCAAGCTCTTTCTATATATGCCATTATTGAGATATTTTAAGCAATTTAAATTTTTTCATGTGTATTGCTACTTGTAGGAAGAAATCTTTGTTTACAGTTTGTTTATCATTAACATTTTGAATTTTCAAATGAAAAAAAGAGAAATACGACAGACAACATGACATCGTATTTTTAGCATAAACTATTTTCAAATGAAAAAGAAAAAATCAAACGCGTTCCGTATGATGTCGAAAATCTATTTGATTCAACTCAAAATTGTAAAATAATTATTTGTTTGTTTCAGAGTTATCTAAAAAAATAAGTTATTAAAATGAAATTAAAAAAAAATACTTGTAAAAGTAAATAAACGAAAAGTAGTGAGCGAGTATAAACATTTAAAAGGAAAAAAAGTAGTTGCCAATGCTAGTATCACTTTATTCGGATTTTTAAAATTATTTTAAACATTAGGCATTTCATTGTTTAGTTTTGAAAAGCCACTTCATACATTGTCATTTCTAGAGAACTATCTCTCAACTATATCGTTTTCTCTCCCAAAAATAGGTTATTCAAAAAGTAGACTATGCAACGATTTATATTTTACTAAATTGTTAATATGGTATTTATTTAGAGTTGACAATTTATTCGAAAGTTTAATTATTAAACTTTAATCCAAGTCATGAATTCTATGACTAAAATTACCTTAAAGCTTGAAAATGACTTTAGGTGAATTAATAATCTCTATTTTTTTTAACCATCCTTCCTTTTCCCTTGGCGCGGTTTTTGGGTGTACTACAAGTCTTTTACGCATGTCTATAAAGTTTTATTACCCTGTCTTAAAAACTAATATTAACCCCAACACGCACCAGTTGACAGAACTTCGAGCACACAAAATGACAGACATCCCAACAGTCAACACCGGCAATTCGAGAAGTTTATGGTGGGTTTATTTTACGCGACAAGACAACGTCTTGCAAACATTTTCACCTATTAAAAAATTAAAATTTTTATCTGTCAAATAATTTTGACAATATTTCATTTTCATCATTTTTGCTTAATTTTATTTGTAAAATTATTTTGTTTGTTTAAATAAATTTTCGTTTTTTAATTTCTTGCATTTCTGAGTTATATTTTAGCTTCTGATGGGTTAAAGAATTAGATAGAATGTATATTCAAACTCAGTTTTATTCTTCAGAAATCTTTCATGAATCTTTGGTCACTGTTTTAACGAGTTAACTGTTGAAAAGGTATCAGAACTTTGATTACAACAGTCAACACCTTAAAACTTATATGATTCATATCATGGAGAATGATTCAGTCACAAAATTATCGAAACAGTGGCATAATTCAACTAAACGTTGAATAATAACTAATCATCACACAAGAGAATGAATAGCTTCCATAGTAAAAATTTTTTTTCAAAAAAACCGAAAAACCGAACCGTAAACCGAGGTTTTAAGGGAAAAAAACCGAAACCGATACCGAATCCAAAATTTCAAAACCGCCCAACTCTAACAAGCGCCATATATTTTTTTAAGATCATGACATTAAAAATGATTTGGAGTTAAAATCAATGTTGTATTACGTAGTAATAGGGGAAAAAGACGATACAAAACCAAAAAACATGGCTCCATGAGCAATACAACAACAGTTCCGGTCCTGTAAAACTCCATTTTGTTAAAATCTCGATTTTCTAGCATATTTACACATTTCAAACATGTTTTTCCTGAGATTACATGCGTAATACTAAATAGATTTTAACTTGGAATGGTTCCTCATTTAATAATATTTTTTTTTTAAATAACATAAAACCATTTTTATCGCCTATACACAATTTTTGGTAAATTTATAGAACCACACCCACCATAGTTTTCCCCTAAAAGAAATTTAAATTTTACTTTTGGGGGCCCATTACATGTAAACAGCCTTCAAAAATATCCGCATAGGAAAAAAAAATTTTTTTTTTATTATTTTAGATTTTATCATTTTTAACGTAAATTGAGCACCCACTTCTTGGCCACTTAAAAAAACACCCAGCGTAGTTTTCCCCCCAAAAATATTAAGAAATATTAAGCCTTAAGAAATATCCGCAAAGAAAAAAAATTAAAATTTTTATTAATTTAGATTTTAGAGGGGGGATCAATTTCCTATATAATTTTTTTAAATCTCCCCCCCCCCCCAAATTTTTCCCGCCAATCTTAATATTTTATGCTTTTATTGCATGTTTTTTAAATGTGAAATTAGTGAACACGTGCAAAAAAAAATCGACCACGATGGAAAATACTTGTGTTTTGCTAATTAAAATTGACAATGACAGATGCATAGAATAAAAACATTTAAAACATAAAAAACAAAAAAAAACATTTAAAAAACACATTCAAATACATAAATTAAAAAGACCTTCCATTGCAGAAAACTAGAAGAATGGGCCAAGCAACAACATGCTAAATATTTCCCAGATGAACTATCCCAGTGTTCACACTTAATTGTCCCTAGCCTGAAGTTCAAGTGGTAAGCCCCCTCCTCCCACAAAGACCCTCATAATCGTCTAAAAAAAAAGAAAGAAAAAAAAAACAAGAAAAACGCACAGGATTTATCTCCCATAGAAAAAATAATTAACTGTCCTAAAACGCTAGAATGGCCTTGAAATGGGGGATTATTTTATGTGAAATCTACAATAATGCTAAAGAAATCTTGCAATATATTCATTTTTAAACAGTCCTAGTATTAGATTTTAGTTTCTTGTACATAAAATGTATTACAATTCAACTTTGAGTTTTCTAACTTCTTTCTTTTAATGGATTCATGGTATTTTTAAGGTATTGCAGCATATTTATGCGAACTTAGTGCAGATTACTTGGAAACCATTAATTTCTGGAGATTTTCGCATGCATATTCTGATTCCTTGTACAAAATACACTTATATGGTAAATTTCATTGTTTAATCTTGTGTTTTAACAAAGATATAACATTTTTACTGAAAAATTAGTGTAAAAAATGTGACGAAACGCATATGGTCTTAAAGAGGGGAAAATATCCAATTGTGTGAGGCACAAAAATAGTCATAACTTCCTTATTTTTAGTCAGATTTAAAAAATTTAAAAGATTCTTTCTTAGATCATCAAGCTCTTTCTATATATGCCATTATTGAGATATTTTAAGCAATTTAAATTTTTTCATGTGTATTGCTAAGTGTAGCAACAAGTCTTGAAAGCATATACCAGAAAGAACAGTTGGAAATAAGTTATTCACCATCCACTATGACTATGCAATCTGTACAGTTACATATCTAGAAAACGGAGCTGTTAAATCTGACATAGTGATATGGAACAAAAGGGAGAAAGTAGCAACCCTAGTTGAAGGCAGTGTCCCTAATTATGCTGGCTTAAACAGAGCAGAAAGGGAAAAGATTACGAAATACCAAGGTCTTATGTACGACAGTAAAAGAAACTGGAATCTTAGGAAGATCTTCATCATTTCAGTAATTATAGGAGCAACCGGACTAATGGAAAAGAATTTTAAAAACTACCTGGCGAATATACCCGGTGAACCAAGTGTAAGAGAGATACAAACAATTGCACTTAAAGAGACGGTTAGAATCTTAAAAAGATCTCTCGGATGGAGTGTCTGAAATAGCAGGTGAATGTCTGGCATCTGGTAGGATGCCCCATCTCCAGCAAAAACAAAAAGATAAGAAAGAAAACCTCAGCTTCAGCCCAAAGTCGTCAGATTTATTTTAAATGAAATAATGGTATACTTTGGTTACTTGGAGAAAATAAAGAAAAACAAACTAGGAAAAACTTTTATAAATAAACGTTTTACCCACGTTTTACTTTGGTAAAAAAAAATGACCAAAGTTGGTACCTGCGCCCCCACCCCCAATAAAATCCAAAATTATAAGTTTAAATTTATTTTTAAAACAGAAAACTAACTACATTGGATAACGAAAAAAAAAAAAAAATACAAAAATAAAAAGCATTTAAAAATATTTAAAAACTCACAAAAAAATCAGATTAAAAGAAGCCACCAATTATATTTAAAAATAAAACATAATTGGATCAGAAAAATATCCCCGCCCCCCCATTTTTTCTCGTCATTCAGCGCTAAGTGGCTAAGAAGTGTGTGTGGCCAAGAAGTGGGTGCTCAATTTACGTTAAAATTATATAGGAAAATGATCCCCCATCTAAAATAATAAATTTAATTTTTTTTTCTTTGTGGATAATTTTAAAGGCTGTTTTCATGTAATTTGCCAAAAAAAGGGGGAAACTATGGTGGGTGTAGTTCTATAAAATTACCCAATTTTTTATTGCGACCGTCGATCTTTACATTTACTAATATCTTTTATACAAAAATAGTTTATATTGAAAATATTTTGAATACTTTATTATCTGAGTATCGTGGTTCTCCAGGTTTTTTATGGATAGAAATAAAATAAATTAAACTTCATAATAAAACGTATCCAATAAAGAATATTGCCGAAGAAATTGTTTATTTATATACATGTTACATTATGCTCCCCACCCATGTACGTTGGACGATAACCCCTTTTCCCTGCCTACTCCCAGCATGCATCAGTATCAGTTTCCTGCCTCTCTCGGAATAAAGCCTGGCTCTGGCCAGTATGTCTTATCTCACTTATGTTCTCTTAACTTCTTAAATACATTGTAATGTAACATGGTGGCAGCGGAGGGATATAAAACATGTCTCACAACCCGAAATACAAAGTCATCGTCAGAACGAGCAACAGGTTAAGCTTTATCTCTTTCCCAAGCGACGGATAGTGCTACAACTACTACAAACTGTCAACAATGTCCCTCGTGCAAAAAAGATGGCGGAAAGTTTTCGAACAAACATAATGCTCCCAAGCAGTTTGAATGTTAAAACCAACCCCGCGAAAGCGTGAAAACAGATGTGGAAGAACTACTGTATTATCACTAAACTTGCAGACCAGGATAAACAGTACCAAACAGCATTGTTTCTACACGCAGTCGGACCAGACAAAGATAACGTCGATACAGTGATAGGCAAATTCAACCAACACTTCATAGGACAGACAAATGAGACCTATGAGCGATACCTCTTCAACAAAAGAGACCAAGAACCAGGTGAGAGTATCAGCTCCTACGTTACGGCACTATACAACCTAGCTAAATCGTGCAATTTTTGTGAATGTTTACATGACTCTCTGTTGCATGACCGTATCGTACCAGGAGTAAGAGATAACCATGCCCGTAAAAGACTGCTGCAAAATACGACACTAACATTTCAACAAAGTGTTGACATATGCCGTAGCTGTGAAGCAACAAAGACACTGCTAAAAATAAGTAATCCTGACCAACAAGAACGGATTAACAAAGTCCAAGGCCCAGGTTATAAAAAAGAGAACCAGAGGTACAGGCAAATAGACTGTCATTTCTGTGGCAGAAGGCATGGCAAAAGAAAAGAAGCATGTCCTGCATGGGGACAGAAGTGCAACCTTTGCAGTCACAAAAACCACTTTGCACTGAAATGCCGGAGAAGCGGCGTGGTGAAAGACCAAGACCGTCTAAACCAAGACATGAGGTGTATCAAATAGTGTCCGACTCTGACTCTTCTAGTGATACGGACTATGTACAAAGAATCAACTCCGAGAGAGGAAAAAAACGACAGAACCATTTATGCTAGAATGACGCTAGACCATAAACAGGTAAAATTCCAAGTCGACAGTGGTGCTACTGTTAATGTAATTCCATTGAAATATGTGCGCGATGTAAATCTGCAACCAGCGTCCAAGAAATTACAGATGTGGAATACGACCGAACTCGTACCGCTCGGCAGATGGAGGATTACTTTGCACAAACCCCAAAAAAGTACTCTGTTGAGTTCACGGTGGTTAAAGAAAACCTAACCCCATTGCTGGGGAAACAGGCGAATGAACAGATGAACTTAATAATGGTATATTATGACAACATCGCTAATGTTTACTCAGACCCAGTCTGTGAGCAACTGATGACAGAGTACTTGGACGTTTTTAATGCCGAACTGGGGTCACTGCCCGGTCAAGTGCACCTACAAGTGGACCCCATCATAACAACCCATACTGCCCCAGCCGGACATATACCAGTATCTATGATTCCTCGAGTCAACGACGAATTGAAAAGATTAGAAAACCTCAGAGTTATCACCCCTGTTGATGAACCAACAGACTGGAATAGTCGAATGATTATTGCTACAAAGAAGTCGGGGGATATCCGAATCTGCATCGATCCAAGATTGCTAAACAAATCACTGAAGCGCGAGTGATACCAACTACCTACCATAGAGGAAGTACTACCTAAGTTAACAAATGCAAAATACTTCACTAAGGTAGACGTTGCGTCAGCATACTGGCATGTAGTGCTAGACGACAAATCAAGCCTCATCACAACTTTCCAAACGGGGTTCAGTCGATACTGGTGGCTGAGGCTCTCCTTCGGAAGTTGTGTGAGCTCTGAAATATTCTAAAAGCGTCTCCATCAAGCCATTGACTGTCTAGATGGAGTCGCATGCGTCGCCAACGATATAATTACATTCGGTTCAGAAGATGACCTAGAACAAGCCTCAGTAAACCATGATGCAAACCTGAAGGCACTCCTACAACAGTGTCGAGAAAGAGGAATGAAGCTGAACCGAGAAAAGGCAGAAGTAAAAAAGACTGCCATAAGCTTCATGGGTCACCTCATTACCAGTGATGGGCTACTCCCAGATCCTTCTAAAATTGATGCGATCACCAAACTAAAGCAGCCCACATCGATCGAAGAGATACAGAGACTTTGTGGGACGGTCAACTACCTAGCAAGGTTCCTACCAAGATTGTCGACCATCATGGAGCCCATACGGCAACTGACGTGCAAGGATGTCCAATGGATATGGTCGCACGAGATACCACATTCGCAGAAATGAAGCGAGCCGTCACTGAAGCACCTGTACTCGCTTACTACGATCCGAAAATGGCCCTCACAATACAGTGTGACGCCAGCTCAGAAGGACTTGGCGCAGCATTACTACAACAAGGCAAGTCAGTAGCATATGCAAGCAGAGCGCTGACTGATACCGAGCAGAGATACGAACAGATCGAAAAGGAAATGCTGACGATTGTGTTCTCACTGGAGAAATTCCACCAATACACTTATGGCAGACGAACAGAGATACACACAGATCATAAACCACTGGAAGCTATAGTGAAAAAAACCCTTGCAAAACGATTACAGGGAATGTTATTGCGGACTCAGAAGTATGACATCGACGCTGTGTACCTCAAAGGAAAACACATGTATATCGATGACATGCTATCGCGGTCATACATGACAACCGAAAAGAACCATCAAGCTGAATTCGAGCTTGTCAACATGGTTAGCTTTCTACCCATCCGAGATAAAAGACTGAGTCAGATCCGGAAAGCAACGAATCAAGATGAGGTATGTGGCCAACCTTCCTGCTGTGCTGCACCCATATTTTCACAGCCATGATGAGATGTCAGTTCAAAATGGACTTATCTTCAAGGGCAACGAGTACTCATTCCACTCAGTCTCCGGAGTGACATCAAGCGCATAGATGGATGCCACGCTAGAGAATGTGTTTTCTGGCCAGGAATGTCATCAGAGATACGTGAATACATCTCCACTTGCGAAACCTGATGCAAGTTCGCCACAGAGCAACCGAAAGAAACCTTAATGCCACATGATATATCTGATTGGCCATGGCAGAAAGTTGGCATTGATTTGTTTGAAAGTGAGACTGTGGAGTACCTCATAACTGTCGTTTATTTCTCAAACTGTTGAGAGATAGATTGATTAGAAGACACAACAACCTCCACCATCATCTGCAAGTTGAAGGCACACTTTGCAATATATGGGATCCCCTGCCAGGTGATCTCCAACGCTGGAACCCAGTTCACCTCATCAGCTTTTAAACACTTCTTGGAGAAATGGGACTTCGAACATCTCATGGCAAGCCTGGGGAATCAGCAAGCTAACGGAAAGGCGGAATTCGCTGTGAAAAGTGCAAACCGCCTCATGCGGAAGAACAAAGACACTGGCACCGACCAGTTCCTGGCACTACTCGACTTCAGGAATACCCCTACACAACATATGGGAAGCAGCCCCTCTCAGCGTCTGCTGAATCGCCGCACACGCTCACTTCTGCCCATGAGCAGCAACCTGCTGAAACCAGGCTCACAAACCATGGGGAAAAGGATAAAATGCTCCTCGAGCGTAAGCAATGCTTTCAGGCAGAGTACTACAATCACCGTACACACAACCTACCGGCACTGACCCAATCAGGATGCGCCCATACAAGAAAGGTGACAGAGTATGGGAAAAGGGCGTTGTGAACCAACGCCTAGATGAACGTTCCTACATGGTCGAGACACCCAGTGGAAGCTATTGACGCAACATGCATCACCTGCGAAGATCCCACAAAGCAACCACAAATGACAGGACGCACACCCACTCGTCAGCGATGGGGTACACACCAAATATTCATTCCCCCTCTACCCCCACTGACAGGACCCAAGACACTTGCTCACCACACCAAGCAACGATGCTAAGGAATCTTTCCAAGATGAATCCTCTGTCAGAACCCACACATGCACTGACAGAGGAATACGAAAGCCAGCATACCTAAAAGACTACACAAATTGATAGCAGTTCTGGCTAAACAATGTAACCTTATAAGGACACTCCTCATACATAAAAGGGAGGATGTTACATTATGCTCCCCACCCATGTACGTTGGACTATACCCCCCTCTTTTCCCTGCCTACTTCTGGCATGCATCAGCATCCGTTTTCTGCCTCTCTCGGAATAAAGCCTGACTTCGGCCAGTATGTCTTATTTCGCTCCTGCACTTGGGTTCTCTTAACTTCTTAAATACACCGTAATGTAACAATACGTCTCTTGCTGGATTCATTGACGAGTTTATCGGTGCTTGTGAACCGTAGGGCCAAAACAAAAATTTTATCTTTAATTTTGATAATAATAAGGGGGAGATAACTCTAGTTTTCAACCACGCTTTACCGTAAAATGGGTTTTACTATTGTAATTAATCTAAAATAATCTCAATTTTTTTTTAATTTCTTTCCAAAAACCCCGGAATTCTCTATTGACATGATAGGTAATTGTACATCGAAAAAGATTTTTTTTAAAAGATTTTTTTAAAAATTGAGATAGTCAAAAAGAGGGGGATCAGTCTACGTTGAATTTACATTGGAAACTGATCCCCCTCCTAAAATGTAAACTATTTGACATTTTTTTTCCAAAAAATTCTCTAGCAGCCTGATAGGTAAGTGTACACCGAAAAAAGAAAAAAAACTGGTCGGTAAAAAGTTGTGAAAAACGGACTGTGGGAAAAGACGAACATGTGCCGTTTTCCGGGCTCATCACTTTAAATTTTAACTTGCAATGAGCCCAGCAACCATATGTAGCCGTCAATTTTATCTTTTCTTTTTTGTAGATTCATACGCCATGAACGAGGATATTTCTGGCACATTAAACTGTTGCTGATCAGTCCGTGGCGTGCCAACCACTTTATTGTGTTCAAATTATCAGTCGTTTTGACTGTTAATTCTTCCAAGTTTATGTTCATAACACATAATTCAGCGGCTGGCATAACGTCATCCACGATTTTTTTCATAGCCGTTGATAAGATTAGCAGAATTAATATGCCGTATATTAGATTAGCGGAATGAATTTCCAGAAGTTAATTCCATTTCTAAGAAAAAAGTTTGATTCCGGAAGTTAATCCATTTCCAAGAAAAAAGATTTTCACTATTATTAAAAAAAATGTTTTGAAAACAATCGAATAAAAACAAATTAATTATTTTTCAAATAGTCTGTATTATGTTAATTATTAGAAAAGTCTGAAATTAATATAAAAAAAAGGAAAGTCTGAAATTAATATGAAAAAAAGAAAAGTCTGAAATTAATATTGTGCCAGTTGACACGGTTAAGATTCGAATAAAAATTGTTGTTTGGGATAAATACAATTTAGGTGCGCAGAGTGAAAATAATTGTATTGGCGCGTGACAAATAAAAAATAACGCCCACGCAAATTCCGATGTGGCCTTATATATTAAATCAACTCAAAACGAGCGGACGTAGTTGAGAGCACACCACGTGATATTTCTGTCCAATGAGATTTCTCCAAAGACATATTTTTCTAAACTTTTCTCTTTAAGCTCACTGGAGCCTATCCAAATAGTATTTAAGCACACACAAACATCAAACTCTCTCTTTCAACTGACTTTTCATCCGGAGGTTACACGCATCTTACTATCACTCTTCCATTTCACCCTTTCGCGCGCTTCATACAATTTCACAGGCAAACATTACCTATTGCCTCTTTTAACATTTTATAACACTTCAACAAAAGAAAAGACATTCTTCTTTTTACTTACCCTGAAACTAAAGGAAGGACTCATGAACTCATTACAAAAAGAAATATATTCTATTTGTTAATAGTTTATTTCAGTAAATAAACTTCCGTTGATTTTGCATGTAAATCTTATTATTATTTTTATTTGTGGAGGAAGTTATCACCAAAAAAAGGTATGACGACCCCCACAATATGAATAAAAAAAAGGCACTTCTGTAGTATATATGAAGCAGCTGCCGATTAAGAAATCGAAATTGAAGAGTTCCGGTTTTTTTTCTCCAAGTACCATTCATTCAGAATTCACCGGAAGTTGAATTTAGTATTTAGAAAATGGAGTTAAATGAGATTAATCTTCGAGACATTGGTAATTTAATGAACCAGCCGCAAAAAACAATAGATTTTTTACAGGCACACCGCCTGATTTCTTAATGTTAGGGTTAGGATTAGGGTTTAGGTTTAGGTTTAGGGTTTAGGATTTTTTATTTAAAATTATTTTACTTCATATAATAAAAAAAAGAAATTGTTAATTGTTACCCAAAAACAAACCAGTCTTGCATTTTTTTTTTTATGTTGTAAAAAAATCACTTCCGGTTGAATTACCTCCCTTTATTTTCAGTAGAAGGACAGAAAATCTGCTGCTTCATATATACTACAGAAGTGCCAAAAAAAATTGTTGTATCACTTTCAGGCATCCGTAGACAATTTCTTCAGCCCTTTTCCACCGGAAGCCAGCGTTCATACCTGTTATGCGCATCTGCCGGAACTTTTTACTTTGTGTCTCTTTTTCTTCTGTTACAGTTCAAATTCGGAGAACACATATTCACGAAGACCTTTTTCCTCGCAGAACAAAAATGCCACCTTCTACTGATTTTGGCATCCCATGTATTTTTGACAGATTAGTACACGCATGAGGTGCAAACGTTTCCAATCTGACAAACTTCGTGCTACCGTCGTATCGTAACTAATTAAACTTGCCATGAACAAAAAAGAAAGAAACCGTTTTTACGGGGGGCGAGGGGGCATTCGGAACGGCATAGCTTCTTTTGTCTAGTTCTGTTCGTTTTTGTAGCATTCGTTGTACATGCGTCACGCTTACGTAACGCCTGTAAACTTTTAGTCGTATTTCCCGAAACTGTAGCTTGTTTTATACTAACTAACCATATTTCCTTTAAAATAATTTATGTCGCCAATAGTGACGGTTACAAAAAAAATAAAAAAAATAAATGCTATTCGTTTGGGAAGTCCGAAGTCCAAATACCATTCGACACAGTTGTGAACATCTGACCCAGATTTCGCTAAACTTTGTCACACACATGGTCCACCTCCCCAATTCTGATATTTCTCTGTTGTTAAAAGGAAGGAAGTGACGTGACATGTAACAACCGGAAACACGTGCTTTTGTCTTAGAAAGAGCGAAACTCATTTTCAAAATATACGCCCAACCTTCTACGTGTATTTGAACTTGGGCGACGTTCACCACGTTCTGGAGAACCACTATACTCAGATAACTACGAAAGCAACATGACAAAGAAAGAAGTCAGTCCGATAAAAGGTTTTATCGCTGGAGGCGTTGGTGGTATTTGTGTGGTCGTCACGGGTCACCCCCTTGACACAATCAAGGTACAGTACGATTTAAAAAGAACAAATAATAATTTGGTAAATTTGTATATTTCACACCGGAGAAAAAAAAAGAAAAAAGAAAATGAGATTCTACATTTTTTTAGGCGATTACTTGGCGGAAAGAAAAAACAAAAACTATTTTATGATATTTAAAGTGCGGGATCCGTTTCCTATATAAATTTAACGTAAATGAGGTAATTCGGAAATTTAGTCCGGTCATCAAAACAGAGCAGTTGTACGTTTAGCTTTTGCAACTATGGATGTCCGAAAAGGCCATAATCTCAGTAAAAATCTAATGACGCTCTGGCGTTGATTTTATTAACCTTTTTTAAATATTAATAAATAAAGAGGCAATGTTCAAGTACGAGTAACTCTAAGAGCAGTTTCTGCGGCGCTGCTACGGTGTCAGGCCACAATCCGTACTCGATAATAAACTTCGTACCTAACAACTTCCGGTATTCTTTAGTTTAATTTTCTGGTTTTATTTCTTCTTTATCTACTCTCTATATATGATAATGAATTATATCGTACAAGACATACTAACCGCAGATGAATGTCGGGTGCGCACTACCTCCTTGGAAGTGTTTCAACAGCTACCTGCAGGAGTTTCTCTGGCGTCGCCAAGTCAAAATAAATTACTTCAGCCACACCCACATGATATATGCGATCCCACAGTACTATGAAAAATTCTTATTTATTTTCCCTCCCCCAAATCAAAATTATTTCATTAGCAAAAACATTGCATTTTATTTTTCGAAAGAAAATCAACCTGTGTAAAAAAAAACTAATATGTGATTATTTATTTTTAGTAACTGTGATTATTTATTTTCAATAACTGATTATTTATTTTTGTCAAATAAATTATTTAAAATAAAATTTTAACAGTTATTATTTATTTTTGTCAAATAAATTATTTTAAATAAAATTCAGTACAAAACTTACATTATATTTTCGTAGAAAACATAACACCTATTCGACTAACCAAAACAGGAAGTTTTTATTATTTCGAACGGACACCGTTTCCGGTTGGAAACAACTTTGCTTAGAGTTACTCGTACTTGAACTTTGCCAATAAAGAATTCACATTTTTGACACATACAAATTTTGGTAAAAACGTATTGTAGTATCCATATTTTGGGAGGCTCTGCGCATGCATTATCTGCAACTATCATCGCATTTTCTTTCTTTCTTTGAGTAACATTTTTTGTTATTAATTGTTAATAAGTGTATACAATTTGTGGCATGTAAATAAGTGCTTAAAAGTTATTTTGAACGCATTTCAAAACCGTAACATTATAAACTTTGTGGCAAAGTTATCTCCATTGCCAAAGTATAAGGAATTCGGAATAGCGGCGGCAAAGTAAAATAGAGTTATCCCCCTCAGATCGGTTACTGCTTATACAAGGCATGTTTTTTTTTTATTATTATTATTGAGGGGGATAAAATTGTTATTGTAGACCAGGGTTGCGAGTCTTAGAAAATTCATAAGGAAAGGTGCACTCAAACACGTGTGAAAAGGGTTAACGCATAAAGAATTTAGCAAGGCGAAAAGGCGACCGGGTTATTCTTAGCGGCCGACTAATTTAGCACTAGTGGCGGGGAGCTTCTTAAAAAGATCCGGCCATTCTAACTTTTTAGGTCAATTAACTAAATTTTTTACCATTAACCTTATGTCCGACTGGCATGGTAAAACCACACGTAATCGCCTAAAAAGTAGGCCCCCCCCCACAACGCACAGAATTTATCTCCCATAGAAAAAAAATTGGTTAAGTACTAGAATGGCTCGGAAATAGGCATATTTTTACGTTAAATTTATATGCGAAACTGATCTTCCACTCTCAATTCTAAATTGTTTCTTTTTTATCCTTTCTTTCCGCCAAGTTTTTCAGGGCGTTTGTTCACATGTAATCACCTACAAATAGTAGAATCTAATTGATGCTTGTTGAAAGACATGCACAAGTGAAATATGGCAGTTCGAAATAAATTAACAGGAAAACTCTTTGATATACTTACGTATCAAGTAAAAATTATCGAGTATTTTAATTAAAAATAAAAATCAGGTTCATAGTATTTCAGAGTCTATGTTGGCTCGAACCCATAACTCTTTACCTTATAGTCCAGGCAATATAGCACATTTTAGGGCCCAACTTGGAACAAATTGCAACAGAATTTTTTTCACCACCAGGCATTCCCATGAGGTGTCTAGAACATCATACTAAAAGTCCTAAGAAATCAACGTTAAGGAAATATGTCTAATTTGCATAAATCCAAGATGGCCGCCAATTTTCGATAATTTGCCATATCTCCGCATTTAGATGTCATAATTGAGTGATTTGAAGTGCTAAAATGGGGTTTTTGAACACAAGGATTTACGTGGAGTAGGTTACATTTTTATTGGATAAAGAATTTATAGCCAAAAATCCAATATGCTGGAAAGAATGTCTATTTTTAGAATGTATTTGCTCAACATTTTATTTTTTTCGGTACATTTTTTAACCTAGGGCCTACTGAAATGTAGGAAAACACAATTGTAGCCATAGATAAGTTTGTTATCATACTCATGAACAACAGTAAGCCTGTGTTTCAACAACAGATCATCAATATTAATTTCAAGAGTGTCAATTCCAGTTGTGCCACTTTGCGGTATCCGGCTTAAGCATCGTCGTGTACATCATCTGACAAATCTGGCACCTGTGAGTTAGAGCAACTTGTACCACGACATTCTCTACACACGGCAGTGCAATGGAGACCATATTTTTGGCATGTGCACCTCCTTGTTTTGCAGTTTTTCTTGCAGCTACAACAGATGACATCCAGTATCTCTGGTGGTGCTGCGGGCTGATCTGTCTGTATAGGCATTCACCTTCTGTCCACAAGGTGCCATCCCCAATCTTGTGGCTTCATGTTGACACGTGTTCCTTTCCACTCCATTACCTGGTAATAGACACAGAGGCTATGGAATCTTGCAGCTGCTGATGTTGGGGGTAGAGCTTGTGGTTCCACGGAAGATGTGTTCTTGGAAATCTTGTCACAGAACCGTTTGTATCTTAAGCTGTCCAGTCCTTCCTCTTTGGTACCACCGTACAGTGATACCAGAGCTTTCTCTCCTGCAGCAGTTATGTCCTCCGGTGTTTGCCCTGATTTGTGGAACGTCTCTGATTGCTCACGAAACAGGGAATCAGTCTTCACCTTCTTCACTGCCAAACCTTTTCCCAATCCAAACAGGCGACTAGTGGTATCGCAGCCAAGAATAGCATGGACAAAGAGCAGATGGTCGCAAATCTGAGAACCCAGCAACTCTTTCGACTGCTTTATGCACCACACCCTTCTCGATTTGGTGGCTTGCTTTGACTCTGATACCAGAAACAGTTCGTTTTCGGTCATATCAGCGTGATACAACAGGAGGACCAACAAATCTGTGTCGTCACCAATGAGAACCGTATCTCTTGTTCTGGCAGAGGCAAGGGCTGTTTGAACAATGAGGACATCAGCATCATGCTTTGCGTATTCTGTGCTGCATCCAGCCCTTTCTAGTTTGTCGCTGAGAAAATGTATGAAGCGCTGTTTGTTTGCCTTGTTGTTCAGGAAGTCCTCCTTCTTGGATTGGATGATCATATCACCAGCAAAGCTTACGGTCAAACTAGAGCAGGTTCCTGTTCTTCTTTGTTGTGTGCCATCTTTAGTTGTGGGTTCATCTTTGTAGCCATCGAAAACAATGACAGCAGCTCCATATTTCTGTGTCACATATCTGACATAAATCTGACACACACTATTATATGTGGAACCTCTTGGCCAGGGAATCCGATGGAGTAGCGCGCCACCATCAAGGACATATTGGACTTGGTCTACACTCGGCTCACGTTGTTCTTCATCTATAGACTTCCACAGAACATCAGCAAGGACTGCCTTATTGGCCTGCAAGGGAAGGGATGACGAGTCAAATAAGGCAGGAGGGTGGCTACAAAGTTCGAACTTGAATAACGTTGACAAGTCTTTGCACCGTTCACCTACAATTACCAGTCGCTGGAACACCAATTGTGGATCCACTACTACAGATTCCCCTCTGACTTTGACAGTTGATCTGGATGCAAGTGTCATTGCTTCATCGGCTTTTCGGAAGGTGAACTCTTCCACAGATTTCCCTGCCATGCTCACAAGAATCTTTTCTCCAATTTCTTTTGTTTGGTCAACATTGACTCCATCCTGAGCGGCCATGCCATTAGCAATGTTGTGAAGTGAGGTATTCTCCTTGAATGGATCTCTTTCCTTCAGATAGCTGATAAGATCGAGGGTGTCCTTGACATCTCTGGCCTGTCTAGCCTTCGAAATATCTTTGTGTTGGTCGCTGGTTTCGTAGGAGACCCCGCTGAACTTCTGCATTGCATCGTTGATGTTTGCGCATGCTGGCAAGGATAGGACCCACAGTAAGCGCTGAGTCTCTGTCATCCCTTTTCCTCGAGTTAGGCCCCCATCCGTCTTTATACTTCTCATCAAAACTTGTTCGATGATCAGATCTGTGGAGAGCCCTGCCCAGTATCTATCACTGCGCCGCACAACGTGGTATCCCTCTTGGAACTTCTTATACACATCCGGATGTGTATTTGGTAGTTCGGTCATCATTTGCAGGTAAACATATGCAGACTTTGTATACAGTCGGTGTCCAGAAGCGGCAAGGTAGGGAAGCATATCGTGCACACATTGGAGGTGTAAGCTCCAGTTCCCTGTTCTTTCAGCTTTAATAAATTTCCGCAAGATGTCCACCATGTTGAGATACTGCAACCAGAGTTTTGCTGTTGGCATAGTCATCATTTCTTTTTTGTTGTCAAGTTCAGCCTGGATTCTTTGCAACACTTTTGCAGAGCAAACTTCTTCCACTGAGAGGGAAGAGGACATTGCTCTGTCATACAATTCACTTGCTGTAGTTATGTCAGTCGTCACTGTATCTGAAGGAATATCTTGTGGTTCTACATTATCTGTCTCAGTATCAGCAGTTGCCACTTGTGGTTCCTGAACTGTGTCTTTGGTTGGCACAGGCACATTGTAGGCATCAGCGACCAAAATGGTGTTCAGTGCAGCATCTACCAGCATATGTCCCCGCACTGCTCTGGAAACAGCTTTGCCTGTCATCATGTGGGGCACTGTGTTTCCAGCATATACCACTTCGAGCAACTCTTGCAGTCCCGAGCCTGCCATTAGGTGACCTATGCTCCCAAGAAAGCTCATCTGCATGTGAAATCCCCCAAGCCTGAGGACTATGCGCTTGAGATCACTGTCATTTGGTTGAGACATTATAATCGTTAAAGCTTTCCAGTACAAGGGTTGGTCGAATGTGAGGATTGGAGTAACGTCGTATAGTTGAGCTTGGGTAGACACAAACTTCATTGTAGAGTAGATACATGAAGCATGACTGGGATCAAGGTCAATCATTGGAAGGAATGTCACAGAAGCTTTTCCTGGGTGTTGACCTCGATGCAGGAACTGCATCATGCCAGACCATGATGGCCTTGGAGAGTGGAGAAGTAATGATGTCTTCCACAGTATATCTAACTCTGATGTTGGATCCTCTTCTGTCGTGCGAACCAGTGGATTGTAGATGATAGGTTCCAATGCTGGAGGAATTTTGAAGTACTGAATGCTGATGCGACCAATGGCAGCAATCTCTTTAGCCGTCACATGGACTGTGGGGACAGCCTTGCTTGTTTTTGTTTCTGGTGTAACAGTAGCTATAATGCCCATTCCATGGAATGTCCCTGTGCCATCAATTGTTGCCACATTATGGTCCACATTATCGGCAATATACTCTATGTGGTGCTCTTCGGAATACCCAGGGATCTCAGTACCTTGTACAACAGCTGCACTCCGTTCATATTTCATGACCTCAGCATAGGAAGATGAAAACCCATGCCCGTGAAGCGTGTCCACCAAAAAACGTGACGCAAAATGGTGGTGCATCTGGATACCGAGGCCAAGCTGAAGAGGGGTTATTATTGCCCTTGGTCGTATGGCTTGCATTATGGCCTGCCCAATCGAAGCAAGTTTTACACCAACATTTTTGCCAGCAAACATAGTCCTAAGCAGTAATTGCAATGAGTTTGGAATGTAGCTAGCAGAATCAGCAATGTCGCCTGTGTCTGGATAGAAATCCTTTGGGGTTTCCATGGACTTTACATCACTGGCAATGAGTTTTGCAGCAGCTTCAATAATATTCAACTTGTCATCTTCAATATTTTCAGCTTTCTGTTGCTTGTGGAATGCATAGAGGATTGAACTTGCTGTATCTCGCAATGTGACCACACATTCTTTGGTGCTCAGCACAGTCATTAAAACCCTCTCGCCAAAGTGCTCCTTTATTTTAGTTTTCATGTATTTAGCACTGTAAGGTTCATGCTCTGTGTTCTGAAGAAACTCTTACATTTTGAGAACAAGGTCATGTATGGTGGTTTGCTCCTCGTCATTTTCCTCTAAGAACTGAGCCACTTCCAGGAACGCTGACGTTCTCTCGTCTATCTCGGGCCTTCCGAGTTTGAGCCTCTTTGATTTGTCTCCAGTACTGCTGGTGTCTAAAGAGTGCTTAGTAGGAATGTTTTTCCCTGTCCTAAAGTTGCTACTGCACTGCTGGTGATACATTGCATCCGCTGCGTGTAGGTCATTCACCGATGCTATTCTGCCTAATACTGTTGCAGACCATTCGTCATTTATAGAATGACAAACCTGAAGGATACTCTTCTGAAAGTCTTCTGTCCTAACTGGGAAAACACCCAGTTCTCTTTGCTTCCTACCAGTTTTAGCTGACTGTCCACACAACAAGCAGTGTTCTTGAAAATTGAAGTGTAGTTCAGAACGGAGCTCACAGCGGGGTTTTGGTGGTTGTTGCTGCCTTGCTAGGTCACGTGCAATGTTTTCTGCTTTGCAATAGTTGCGGCGACATTCTACGTGTAGTGTCTCTCCTGGATTCACTACCAAATCGCTACCACGATTCACGCCATCGCTGCCTTTTGTTCGAAGAACAACTGTCGCCTTTCCGTCAGAGATTGATTCATTACAGATGCGACACTTCTCCATTGTCAATGTTTGCTGAATCTCAGATTAATTACCCTGGAATAGAAACAAAAATAATATATAAAGTTATAAAATAAATAGTTAAATATAAAAAGTTATAATATAAAGTTAGTCAAGAGTTAGTAAGTTATAATAAAGTTATAATATAAAGTTAGTCAAGAGTTAGTCACATGAGGCAGCAAAACAGTCACATTTCAGTTTGCCTATGTTTCGGATACCACGCATATGAACATTTTTCAATATTTTTTGCCCATATTGGATTTTTGGCTATAAATTCTTTATCCAATAAAAATGTAACCTATTCCACGTAAATCCTTGTGTTCAAAAACACCATTTTAGCACTTCAAATCACTCAATTATGACATCTAAATGCGGAGATGTGGCAAATTATCGAAAATTGGCGGCCATCTTGGATTTATGCAAATTAGACATATTTCCTCAACGTTGATTTCTTAGGACTTTTAGTATGATGTTCTAGACACCTCATGGGAATGCCTGGTGGTGAAAATAATTCTGTTGCAATTTGTTCCAAGTCGAACCTTATTTTGCCTGGACTATTAGAGTTACATAAAAGGGAGATGAGTCAGTCAAATGAGGTCGAGCCAACGTATAATCGGAAATTTTAAATTAAAATTCTACTCGATAATTTTCCGTGATTTCTGGTGTAGGTATCTACTTTTGCCGGTACTTCTTGAGTAAAAACCCTATATGTTAAAAAAAAAAAAAAGGAACTCTTTTTAAGAAGAGCTGATTAAAATCTACAGAATAGTTAACAAAGCCCCTAACTTTGAACTGCCATATTCCACCTGTGCATGTCTTACAACAAGCGCCATTTGTGGGTGGGGGTGGGGGGTAGCTGAAGGTGTTAATTTCCTCTCGCATCCCATTTTTCATTCTTTTAATTGATATATATTTTCTCTTTCTCAAACTGGACGATATTGAATCGACTTGGCGTTGGTACTTTCTGGATGTTTATGTAAACCGCCTGTAAGTACTGACGCCTAGTCGGTTGACCTACCTCAAAAAATTTTAAAAGGGTTTTGCAATTATACTTATATGGTCTTATCACTTCAAGAATATCATACAGTAGAGTTCTCAAGTGTTCTAAATAGAAATCAGCAAAAAGTTTTATTAGATAGTCAAAAAGCACATACGTTGGCACTCACACTTCCTTCTTCATCAGAGTGCAGAGCAGAAAGAATGATACAATTTCAATGGCCATATCATAAAGATAATATCTGATGCAATCCATAATGAAAGAATCAAACTATGGAAGAAAATAATCATTGGTTGCCCACTCCACCCCGGTGTACCCTACTTACTTGTGATGGTAAATAATTAGCGCTCACCGAAATTTACACAAAACAATCCAGTAGTTTTTTTAATTAAGAAATTTGAATTTCAATGGTAGCCACTGTCCGCCCCAATCACAATCAAGGATTTATCTTGCGTGACTCAAATTAACCAATAAATCGCAACAATTTGAAATCATAGAAAATTTTCTGCCTTGAATATTTAAAAAAAACTGGTGTTTATTTTTATGTCCCCTCTGAATATTGGGCGACTTTAGAATTTTCCCCATATTAAAAACCAACCTTTCCTATAACTCTGCCCTCGATTTAAATATTTGCCGATTGATATAAGGCATTTGTTGTTGTTTTGTTTACGATTTCTTGATTGCACCTTTACCATCTACTATGTTGTTCCTATTTAGTTGCCCATGAGGGCAGAGTTAGACACAATGTAAGTTTTTAATGTGGGAGAAATCTATCTCCCTCAAAAAAGGGGCACTCCGGATTTGAATAAAAATTTTCGCAGTCTAAAAGGATTTCTTCTTTCACTGACCGCCGAGAGAAAAGATTAAATATAGTATCACAACAGATACTACAATTTAATGTTAATTCTATTTTGAAAAATAAAATAAAAATAAACCAAAATAAAAATATTGTAAAGTCGGCCAATATTCAGAGACGACGTAAGAATAAGCACAGGTTTTTATTTATTTTTGTAAATGTTGAAGGCAGACGATTTTCTTTAATTTCAAATGGTTGCGATTGATTGGTTAATTTAGGTCACATGAGACAAATCCTTGATTGGGGCGGGAACTGTTGACCATAAAAAGTGCTGCCACATTTACTTGCGAAGCTATTTCAAGGGAGGTAAATGGAAATGATTTTTTTTTTTCAATATATTAAACTAAAACTGTCTTTATTTTTTATTCTATAATTTTTATAGATCGCATAATTGAATAAAATATATAAAATAAAATAAGGGCATATTATACTAGGTACATATTTCTGCAATTTGGTGAAAGATAGTTTCCAGTGGATTTTCAAGGGTTAGGGTTAAAAAAAGGTACTTCTAGATAAAATTGAATTTCTTAGATAATTTTCTGTAAATTTTTGTGAGCACTAATTATTTACCATCACGTATGGTATTTCCTGAAATTTTCTAGTTATTTTATTTTTAACTAGCATATTTGTTGAATGGCTGCTTGTAAAAAGCACCAAATTACCTATATATATCACACATATTTTTTTCCCTTTTACCTCCCCCCAATCACATCTGGTTATATGAATCATCAGTATACAACAAAAGTTAAAAAGATACTATCGTTAACTAATTTGTTTTAAGTAAAATTAAAAGTGGGTGAAATTGAGCTTTAACGGTCCCAAACAAAATGGCCAATAAACAACAAAAGATTTTATTTTTCGTATTACCACACTGACACAGAGAAGGGCATGTGATATTTTTCGGTATTTAGTCACCACTTGTTTTCTTCTTCTTTTTTCTGTGTACCTATTATGTTGCTAAAGAATTTCCTTTTTTTTTTATTTTTAAATATTTTAGAGGGGGGATCAATTTCTTATATAAATTTAAATCTAAACTGATTACCAATTTTTTTTTTTTCTGTGTACAATTACCGATGTTGTTAGAGAATTCACTTTTTTTTTTTTTGCCTCTAAAATATTTGAAAAATAATAATAATTAAAAAAAAAAATAAAAAAAAAATTTGTCCGTAAAAAAAGGTCAAAACAAGTGGTGGGTAAATACTGAAGAAGCGCTGATTTTTCTTTATCGCTTTTTACACTTGTGAGAGTTTTATCAGGAACATTATAACAATAAATTGTTCATCAACATGGAAGACTTAATTCAAACAAGAATTTATACATGCCGCTTATTACCACTAACCCTTAGTCTGGGTGGCAATAGGAAAATAGATTAAAAAGAAAGACTGAAATGGCTCGCATGATGTAACGGAACTGTTAAAAGTCCATAAAGTCAAAACTGAACTGAATGATTTTACTTGGTTACAAAAGATAAGAAAAAACTAATGCTCAAAAAACTTTGTTTCTTAGTCATTATTAAATAGAGTATATTTTGGTGTCTAAATACTCAGTCTGAATTTATAGCAGTGTTCTTTACTATTCTTTGTTTCAATAGATGCATTCGATTTTACTTAGAAATAGATTTAAATGTCTCATTACTGAAACCAATAAAATGTTAAAAAAATATTACAATAAAGCAAAATAGTTCTGTCTCATTACTGAAACCAATAAAATGTAAAAAAAATATTACAATAATAATTTAAATTGGTTAAATAAATTTTCTGTCATGTAATTTTTATTAGAAACTTTCTATTCATTTCTTTTTTTAATAAAACCATTATCAAATTGAGTAAAACTTAAACTTAATTTTTATTATTAATCATAGAAAGTTGGAAAATGACTTCATTAAGTAAATGAAAATAATTATTCACAAAAGTTCAAAGTATACATTCAGATGAAAGTTGATATTTCAATACGAAAATTGTATTTATTTTATGTAAACAATTTTATTTTTGTTACAATCCTCTAAATTGTATTATTGTTTTTAACCTACTTAAATTTACTTAGAAAACAATGTAACAGATGTCATTAGATATGTATCGATAATCTAGTAATATACCGACCTAAGTAGACCTAGTATAGAATTTAATACAATGTGGAAACCATTAATTATAAATAATAGATTAGAACACCATTAAAAAAATTATGTACTTATATATAGTAATAAGTTTTAAAAGTAATTTATTTTTATTAAATGAAAAAAACATTTCTGTTCACCGTTTCTCGTACAACACTCAGTAATCTCGTCCTTAGTGGATCACCAGTTTCCTTTGACATAGAAAAAACCTATGAAACAACATGGAGACACTGTATCATGAAAGATTTAGGTTTGAGAGGCAGAATTCTCCACATTTGTAAGAAGTTTCGTAAAGGATAGAATCTCCCAAGTGCAAGTCTGATCAATACTCTCAGACTCTAAAATGCTTGCAACGGGCATATCACAATACAACATAGTGTCGGTTACTTTGTTTAATATAAAAATTAATGATATTGTAAAAAAAACGTAGACCATGAAATAGTGTGTAGATGACTTTCTCATCTGCTATCGTTCAAAACCTATCAACACATTAAAAAGACAACAAATGGTCCTTTTAACAATTAAAACCAAGCTTCTTTCCTTTCATCACTAGGACTTTCACTCCAGATCTTAAATGAGGACATATATCCAGTCTGTTACTTTTTTTCCAAGCTATTTTCAGTGATGGACATTTATTTTTTATATGAAAAAAATATTTTTTTAAATTTGGTGCACATGCTATTGTGTGTCTCTATGCATATAAAGATAGTCCCATCTTAAAGAAAAAGGGACACTCATCAATATGGTGGCCTTAAAATAGGGTTTTAAGTTGTCTTTTACAAAAGAATCCCAGTTTAAAACTTTAGTGAATAAAATACTAAAGAAATTCAATTAAAATATTCCCGAAAATGGCACCTTTCTGTAGAAAATATCCCGTCTTTAATAATCTGTTGATGTTATTACTAATAAATCTTCCTCTCAGGTAAGTGTGCAAAAATTTCTGGCAAAATATCTGTTCAATTTTCTAAGAAAGATACTGGAACTCTTTCCCACATTTTAATAAAAATGCATCAGAAATTGCCTTTAATCATCCCCATCTTTTAGGCATTTGGTGAGAATATGCATCTTTGAGCTTTCCTTTTTCAAAAAAATCTATCATCGTGAAAAGCAAAGGCAAGTAATTGCTAATTCTACTGAAAAAGAAAATATTCAAGAATTTCAATTTTTCCATTTCATCCACATTCTTTAGTTTTGGTTTACCACTTTTTACAGCATATCAATAACATTCCTGGTTAAGTTAATGCCAAAACAATTTTGATAGTTATACTTTTCCTAATGTAGACAGAATAGATCCAATTGATTTTAAACAATGCTTACTGCTTTCCATATTTATCTGTCTATTTCTCTCTCTCAGATGTCCCAGTATTTTTTATTTTAACCAATGTTGCTTTTATTATCAATCAGGTACGACTACAGACTATGCCAAAACCGTCTCCAGGAATGGCACCATTGTATAAAGGAACTTGGGACTGTGCTCTAAAGACTATCCGGAAAGAGGTATATCTTTTCTCAGATAATAACCATGTTAACTGGACAATAGATGATAACCATGTTAATTGAGAGTAGAAAGTGGACCTTGGGTTTACTTTAGGTAGCCTCGTAACTCTTGTTTCCCTTATTTTGTCCTTTAGTCCTCACATTCCATGAGCAATGTTTCTGACAAAGGGGGAAGAATTGCTGTTTTCTGAGTCGGAATCTATCCATCTAACACTTATCATTGGCTAGTTTTTGACCTTCATGCCTTGTCTGGAGCGATTACCATAAAAAAAAAAATGGGACAATAGATGAAAAATATTATACAAGCAAAATGACCTGGCAAATTTGTAGAATTAAAGATTTAACAATTAAATCTCCACCGAAAATATTATGGCCTTATTTATATATGGGTATTCCTATAAATTGACTTTTGATCATTTGAACTATGTAAGGTTGTCAAAGATTCATGCATGATGCTGTTGAGTCTACCGAGTTGATCAGACAATATAAAAAAGACACAAAGGTAAGAGAAGACACGCACTTGAAAACGAGTTGAGTGCAGATCAAAATCAAACATCAAATTTCTTTTTGTGTGTGTGTTAGCAAATTTATCAGTTTGTACTAAATTTGATATTGAATTTACAAAAAGTGGAAGATTGAGATGACCTCTTTTCACTTTGTGAAAATAGCCGCCTATCTTGTTTTGACAAATCAGAAATGTTAAAATTAAATGGAGAAAACACACCAAATTAAAGGTCAATTTTGAGTCTTTACTCACTTTTTCATCAAGAAAAAATAAATGAAAATCTTTTCTTTTTTTTTTTTTACAATATGTAAACAGCCTGGAAAATTATCTCTAATATGGTGTATTTAAACAACAAACCATTTAAACTTTAGAGGGAGATCACTTACCTGTATGAATTTAAAGTAGAATGATAACATAGTTCTGGACCAGATAGCGTAGGAAACTGGTAACCATGACATGGGGAGGTGATCAGAAAGTGGGTGGTCATTCTTTGTTAAATTTATATAGGAAAGTGATCCCCCGTGTAAATTGTTTTTGTTTTCTAAATTACTATGCTGTCCCAAGGACACATGCCAATTTCTTTCATAAAATTACAATATATTGTAATGCACACAGTAAATCCATCAAGGATGTGTGTTCTTTGCTAATCGGCACAAGTAGCTTCTTTTTTTTATAGGAAATTTCCTACGAGTGAATTTTCCTTCCATTTTTTTTTTTTTCTTCTTCCCCTTCCATTTCAATCCGAAGCACCCATTGCTTTCTTTGTAACTGAACAATTTAATTTTGTGATAAGGATCTGTGAAATAAATTTCAATATTTTCTTAAAAACGAATTACACTGAATGGGTTATAAGGTGAATGTTAGATGGTTTTAATTTGTTTCATCAAAGAAAGCTTTCTTATCCCTTTCCCCAATTCATAAATACATCTGTAATCTCTATGTAAATTTGCATTGTATTGTGTTTTCGCTTAAGTTTTTTAATCTGATTTTATAACAAAAAAAAAACATCATGTTTATATACTGTTATTAGTAATAGACACCACAAATAACATTCCTAGTCCTGTTTCTTTCCTTTTTCTTGTGACTTTATTTATAATTTCTTTAGGCTCAGTGAGTTAGTGTTTATTTACGATAGGATTATAATTTCCTAGTATGAATTGATGTAAAAGAAAATCTATATATTAATACACTTGTTAGATAGTGAAAGGGTTGTTTGGATGGAAGGGTTTGAGTGTTACCCGAAAACGGAAGTCAATTAAACCATGTGACTTTCGTCCGTGGGGTCTTTGGTCTCTGTCTGAAGCAAGTGGATGTGAAACATCGCCGTTCTCGAAAGGCCCAGCGACGGTGGAGGTGATTGCATACAGTGTAGAAAGAAAAACAATCTATCTGTATATCAGTCTCTTACCCTCTCCCTATCGTGCATAAGTCAATCTATTTTCTGTTTCTGTCTTAAATAAATCCTGTTAAAAGAACTGAGTGTTGGCATCCACATGATTTTTATCAGCAACCTGGGTTCACAATGATAAGTGGATGTATAAATGGTTTATACACCCATAGGTAAGTGAAAATATAACACTTGTATCTTCTTTCGTTTTGTGTCACGCTATCAGTACAGTCTGTATTAAAATATGTTACAACAGCTACAGCCAGTATTACAGTTGCAACTTTGCTATATTTTTCTCAAAGATTTCCATATAAATTTATATCTTAGATGATTTTATTTTTAGCTTTTTCATCATCAGCAAGAAATTATACCACTGTCTCAATCTACTTAGATACACTATTCTACTTATATAATTTTGTTGATAAAACTTACAGAAAAGCGATGATGAAAAAAGTAGATGATTATAAAGTTAAATTCAGTGAATATTATAATGGAAGAACCAGTAAAAATTTACGATTGCATTATTGCATGCCGAGTTCGCCAAATGGCATATTTACCCATTGTTAAAAAAAAGTCAAAAGTGTTACTGTTTAGAAACTATTATAACTACTACTGCAGAGATTTAGTGTTTCTAATTATTTAAAAATTTTATGAATGTAAATTTCGTTATTCAATTAAATTCATTCATTCATATTTTAATTATATTTATTTAATACAAATCGTATTTCAATATTTAATGAGTCGAGAAACAAAGAGTAGATTCTTTGTGGGTATAGGGAGTTTACGAAAGTGAATTTGTCACAAGTCCAGAGCGGAGACAAGGGGTGAAACAATTCCGCAGAATTTTTACAGGTCCTGTTAGTGAACCATTAATAGTTGACGTGTCTTTGAACTTTCATTCAACAAAGTGGCTGCATATACAATGCAAGGATAACTTAAAATATACAGCGGCTATTATGACGGAACATAATTTTATGTTGTGAACACTCAAAGTAATAAACAATTATTAATCTAACTTTGACTGAAAAAAAAACATGTAGGGAGTTTAAATTCGAAATTCATTTTAAAACCTTTAAACTGTTAATTAGAGATTTATTTCTGGTTTGAATTAAAGTTTAAAAGCAAAAGTCAAGTAATATAGTTCATTTGTGCTCATAATCGAAAAAAAAAGAAAACATTCTTTCATATGCACCTTTTGTATCAAAGAACTGTTTTTAGTCACTCTCCAGACTTAACAAGTTCAAAAATAAAAAGGCAATAAAATAAACATAACATTTAGCTGACAAAGGGGGAAGAGTTGCTGTTTTCTGGGCCGGAATCTATCCAACTAACACTTATCAATTGGAAAGTTTATTTATTATAGCAAACAAATATTTTTCATTGTAATTTGTTGACAGGTGATTCAGCCACATTACCATTGTTAAATGTTAGATGTTTTTTAGTTGAATAATAATAAAATTGAAGAACTCCCTCCATTTGTCAGAGTGATGTCATTAGGAACACTTTTGAATAGGGCTGCATCTTCCAGGTCTTGCAATGAGATTCCGATTGCAGAGAGTTCTTCAGCTACAAAATAGGCATCATATGAAGCATCTAAAAAGATTTTCAATTCAGCTTCTCATTGGTAGAAAAAATTACTTTAGCTTTCGTAAATGTCCATTGAATTTGTCCAATCAATCTTGACTGTTCCACCTTCATATCTGGAAAGAGTTTGCAGAACCAAGCAAAAACCTGAAATGAAATTTTTTTACAATTCTCTTATCAAAAAAGAAATAGTAAAGAAATGTCAAAAAAAGAATCTCAAAAAGAACTGTTCTATAAACTCTTGCCTATGTAAATGATTTTGTTGTTTTCATTAGTGTCCATAAAACCATGAAGGTAACAAGTTTAACTCAAAATAGACAAAATCCAAACTTCATCAGAACTATATCCAAATGACTTAGTATGTTGTTATTAGGTCAATAACATCCCCAAGTTCAACTTTCATTAACTTTTCAAAACTTTTTCCAAAAAGGTTTCATTAAATTTCTGAATAAATAAGTATTCTAATGTTTATTTTAAAGAAAAAAATATTTTGCTAAACTTCTGAACAAGTAAGAGAATTTATTATTTTTTTAAATTACAAAACAACTTGTCATTTTTACAAAACTTTTAGTTTTAACAAAAAAAAAGTTTCGTTAAATTTCTTAATAAAAAGTATTCTATTTTTTTCCTATTTACTTTCATCACAGAGTTAGACACAAGGTCGATTTTTAATGTGTGATAAATTCAGCCCCCCCCCCCTGCAAAGCGGTGCTCTGGATTGGGACAAACATTTAAATTGCCTCAGTCTAGAAAGACCTAGTACAGAAAAGACTAAGTGCAGCATCAGAACAGATACACTTTGCTTCAAGCCAAAAAGCCAAGGAATTCTAACTATTGTTATTTATAAACAAAAAAGAAAGTTTCGCTAAACTTCTGAATAAACCACTGAACAAATTAAAGCCAAATCATTTTTACAAAAGAGTTTCTCTAAACTACTGAATAAACAAGTATTCGAATTGTTATAAACAAAACGTTTTGTTAAACTTCTGACAAATTAAAAACAAGTCATTTTTACAAGAGTTTTGAATAAAAATATTTGAATTGTTATTATAAACAAAACATTTTGTTAAACTTCTGAACAAATAAAAAAAAAACTACCATTGTTTTTTTAAATCACAAAACAGGTTGTTTTTTTTTCGTTGTTATACAACTTTTTACAAAATAATTTCGCTAAACTTTGGAATAAAAAGTACCTATTCGAATTGATTTTATAAACAAAACAAGTTTTGTTAAACTTGTGTACAAGCAAAACTATTTTATTTCTTTTTCTGAAACACATGGTCGCCAAAAGAATAATATTTTCGGAATTTTATTTAATGGTTTCCACAAAACACAGAACAAGTACTTTATACCAATATTATATAAATAAAATAAGTAAAAAAAAAAAAAAAAATTCAACTTACCTCAAAACTGTGAAATGTCTATTATAGCTTGTAGCTCGCTGTTGATTTTAGTCTGGCAGGATGGAGTCAAATTTCAGTTCGCTCAGGAAAATGACAAAAAGTTAAAAACACTGGCTCTTTTTATATTCAAGCCATTCGCGATGTGTAACGATTTTTTTATTTGTATTTATTATTGGATAAACCCTGCTTTATATAATGGTATAAATGACAAGTTTTTTAAATTAAATTTTTATATTTTATTCACTAAAGTTTTTAACTGGGAAATTTTTCATGAAAATTAATTTAAAATTCTATACTTCGCCTACCAAACTGAAGAATAGCCTTTCTTTTATAAGATGGAATGATTTTTCAAAGTTGAATAATCACTATCGTAAACGGCACAGACGTTAAAAAATAGGACTGAAAATGTGTGTTGAAAAAACATGGAACTAAACGCATATGTCATTAAAATAGTTTACATTATTCAAATCAACATGCAAAAAAAACTAATCATCGTACAAGAAAAAAATATTAGGAAGAGGAAAGATTCAATTTTATTTGCATAAATATAACCTGATAAATAGCAGAGATATCGTAAATTAAATTTTACGAAAATTTCACCGTTTTTACCAATTTTCGCAGCATAAACAGACCAGTTTGGGGTACCTAATAATACTGTTTTTCTTTTAAATTTAATTAAAATTAAAAATGTTCTGTCAATTTAAAAAAAATCTTGTTCTGTCATGATTCTCAAAAATAAAGTTTTTAATTGAACTGTGATTTAGTGTAAATAGTGTTTTTGTTAAAAAAAATGTAGGAATTTAATTTTTTTTAAATCAATTAAAGTGATTCAGGATGGTTAAAATTGTTTTTCAGACGGTAATTTTTCTAGCGCTCTGCAATTTAACACTACAATTTTGTTAAGGAACTTTAATTTGGGACTGTTAAGAGGTACCCAATTTCAATGAACAAATCTCTGGTGATGCGAAAAGTCTGACCAAACTGCTAAATATAGGTTGGTTAATTTTAATGTCCCAAAGTGCAGAGTGTCAGATACTTTGTTAAAATTAAATCTACCTTTCTTTTTTTCATCACTCCCTCTTTGGAATTCTTATATAGCTTCCAAATAGTACACACGAAAATCTCCAAGCTCTAAAAATTAAAAGTCTAAGTCTCTACAGGCTAACATCCTTCTTTATTGGCAAGATCAAACCGGTGTTCAGGCATCTTTTGAAGGATACTGTGATGGCTGCATGCTCCAGGTTCAGATCCCGCCTGGAGTTCATGGTAAAAGCTCGGAGGCGGCCTTTCCAAGGGAGCTGTATTCAGCAATGGCATCCTATATGAGATAAACTTTGAATTTTGAGAATATATCAATTATTGGCCAAGATTTGTTTGCTTTTGGTTTTTTTTCCTTTCTTTTCCAAAGTGTTAAATTTGTCTCAAACATTCTATATCTTTTCCCTGGAAAGGGAAAGAGATATGGAAACAAGCACATTCCTAAGGACAGGTGAACAGTTGGCTTGTAGTCATCTATCATCTGTCTTTCTCCCTCTCCTCCTCCTGTTGTGCCACAATCTTTTATCATCTTTAAACTACCTTACTCGTTTCTCAAATTTTGCTTTCTTCTGAAAGCATTACACATTTGGATCCATCTAATCTGGTACAACGCCGTCCATATTTTACATTACTTTACAGGATCTTTTAATATTTCTATTTTTTGACAATAGCGTATAACAGCAATAGGTGTTCATTGATTGCTTCCTCGTTATTTAGCCCCAAAGCAGACTCCACAAACAAATCCTATTTGCTGTTTTACTTTCAAACTTTAAAAAATTTTATTTTGTCTAGGGATTTCTTGGTTTATACAAAGGAATGGCAGCTCCGTTGGCAGGGGTGACACCAATGTTTGCAATATGTTTCTTTGGCTTTAATATTGGTAAAGATTTGCAACGGAAAAATCCAAATGATAATTTAAGGTAAGAAAAATTCAACAGTTTGGCACTCGTCGAACTATATTGTGCTTAATACAAATATTTGGGCTTTAAAATGTTCCTTAGGGCATAGGTGATGTCATCTGAAAAAGAAGAGCAGGCTCCAGGGTCAGTTTTAAAACCTCTGTCCTGCATCCCTACCTCAGGTTGGGAGGCTGCAGAAAATAATTCGACTCACAATTTATGGGCTTAAAATATCTGATTCCGACTTCTGCAGAAATTTTGTACTCAAAGTATGAAATTTGCCATTCACATTCACTTTATTCCATAGAAATTACTGACAACTGGACTTGTAAAATGCCAAACTGGAATTTTTTTATCATAAAATCCTATTTCTGGACTCTCATCTCACCCACCATGTCTTCTCTCCCCCCCCCCTTTTCTGTATAACTCTACACCCACAGGGTGTCCATCGTTTAACCGATCCATAGAGAGACTATATCTGGCCACCCACGGTTGATGTGGTAGCCTCTAGATACGGCAGTGTTGGGTTGGCAACTGCTTTAATATCAGTGTTTGTTGTCTTCCCTGTAGGTGTTCATAGAGCCATTGTATCTCTTTATCGAATCTATCGAATCTTGGAACCAAAAACTCAGTAAAGTAGCAAACACAGTTGGTAGCTTAAAGAGAAAATGCTGTAAAGTTCTTTAAAAAAAATGTCTATATGATCGTGTGATGAGTCAAGATATTTCTTAGTGAATGCTGTTTTTTTTTCTTTCTATCACTCTTGTCAGTTGCCCTATTTGGTTGTGATAAGAGTTGGTATTTTTTGAAAAACAGTTAGGATTCAGTTGTCGAAAATTCTGTTATCAGCAATTGGCCTGGAGATAAGATATGTGACGGACTCACTCAACAAGCTTGAACAAACTCTAATTTTAGTCTGTTATCAAAACTCTATTTACTTAAATAAAAAAAAATCATCCTCACCTTCCTTCACACCCTCATGATTAATTTTTTTCTCATCTGCTTTTGGCTCACCAAACTTTTGTTTGAATAAGGGAAAAAAAATCACAGCAAATTTTTTCAATCAGCAAAAAGTATCCCCTCTTATTTTCCTTGCCCAGCAAAAATATCAATTCTTGCTTGTAAAAATATTTTTAAAAAAAAGAATCATCTTATTTTACTTTTAATAACCATTTAATGTTAGTTTTAAAAGCCTACTCTTCCCTGCTGGCTTAGGACAAAGTGGAAGAGGGTGTTTTCGTCTATATACCATTTATTGAAAGGTTGCTAAACTGCTATATAGAGCCCTGCCTGCCCTTGAAGTACTTTTGCCGCTAAGTATTGGACAGAGGCAGAAAGTAAATACATGCCAGTGGTCGCAACTTCTACCAGCAAGATTCAGCTGTTCATTGAACCGTTGATCCTGGCCGTTGACTTGAGGAAGTTCTTCCGGCCAGCATCAGGTAAACCGTTGATCTTTGATGATTCATCCGCCTTCATCTACCATGCTGCAATCCCATGGCTTTGGCATTTTGAAAATCAGTTAGCACTGTCCTCGGCAGATTACCAATCAAGGCTCTGCATACTCTGAGGAAACTGGTTTTGAGGCGCTAGAAGCTCGCCCTATACTACTTCTATTGTTTCCAAACACCTCTGCCATGGGAAGGCTAGAAGTTTGATTCAGAGTTATGAAAACTCACTGGCATTCCATCAATATTCTCTGTCATTAAATGTAAAGTCTTGAGATTGTTTGGTCACATTAAGCGTTCCAGTGTAGAGCTATGCAAAATATGTGTTGAAGGCATGAATCAAGGAAACCGGTCGAAAGGTAGACAAAAGAAAAGATGGATAGACAACGTGTGGGAATGGATGAACATAAACATAAACCAAGCGAACACCTTGGCCCAAGATCGTAGGGCTTAGAGGACACTCAGTCATGTTAGTGCAACTAGCAAGGAAAATGTGTTATAAAAAAACCATATGCCGTTTACAGCTTTTTTTAAAAACTTTGTATAGATAACAGAATTCAGGGGAGGAGGGGTACTGCTTTTCCTTCAACATCTTTTGATTACTTGTAAGTAAATTTTGTTTTGCCTTTTCATGGGTGATCTTATCTCTGACACATATTAATCATTGTTGGCCACTATGAGAGGGTGATAATTAAAAGAAACGTTTTGTTAAGTTTTATAATAGGAACTCACTTGTTAATTTTCATGTTTAATTTTGTAAATTTCCATCTTATTTCTTAACATTATTTTCAATATATTTAACTCCCCATTTGATCTAATCATGCGATTAAACGTTAATTCAGAGAAGTTTGCCCTCTTAAATCTCCCTCCCTTGCCCTTTTCCCTCTCTCTCCAAACATAATGGGATTTGCTTAAAATCTTCTTTTATTTTATTCTTTTTTTGTAATATCCTGATATTTTTTATTGTAGCTATTTGCAATATTTCAATGCTGGTCTGTTGGCTGGAGTAATGACAACAGTAATTATGGCACCTGGTGAGCGAATAAAATGTTTATTGCAGGTAAGATTTATACTTTTATCTTTTCTGTTTGCCGAATTCTTACTTTTAAGCTTGTGAAATCAGATTTTTTAAATAATTTAAGAAAATTCGTTTAAAAACAGCCAAACATTTTTCTTGTGAATTACAGTTACTAAATACAATCTTAAAACATATTCTTACAGTTCATATATTCTTTAACCTACAAAATATTCATTTCTCCATGAGGGATATTTTATTTATTTATGCTTCCATGGTTTCTTAGTAAATTTTTAAAGAAAACTCCCTTCAAATATTTTACAGAAAAGTTGTTAATATCAAAATAAAACCATAAAATTGCATAAAATCATATAAAAAAAAAAAATTTTTTTTGTAGAACCCAAATTTTTACCCTTTTGCTTCTCCTTCTCTCTCTTCCGCCACTTTCTTTGACGCAGACAAAACTGCCAATACGAATGTTACTTATAAAAATTTCATCTGAAAACTCCAAATACATTCAGTTACCTTAAAAATCTCATCTGAAAACTGCCAATACATTTGTGACACAGTTGAGCGGCCCTATGGAAGATGGGGCCAAAATACTAACTAGTATGAATTAGAAGTGGGCCTACGAAGGCCGGCGATCAGGGTACTGCGCTAGTGTGAATTAACAGGGAAAGGTATAGATATCTTCATTAAAACCAAAAACAGATGGAAAGGTAGACAACGGCATCGAGCTGTCTAGAAATTCAGCTTTGATTGTCACTGTTGTATCAAAATAGAGGCCGATGCATAGACCAGATGGGGCGGGAAAAATATGAATTGATGAACGAGCGCCGATATTGTGAAGTTGGCGCCGCTGTGTCTGGCCTCACTGGGAAGAATGTCATTATTTCTCTAGGCTGGGAGGTTAGATATGACACAGGTGTGAATTGTGCTGATTAAGGACCGCCCCCCCCCCTCCCCAGGCGCCCGCCCACAAGTTGGTTTCGGTGGACGTAGGTTAAGAGATCCTACGGCCAGGGGTGAAATAACATTTTCTCAGTTTTCTACTGGCCGAGAAATCCGAACACAACAGATGGTAGGGGAGCGATTGAGAACCTCAGCATGGCAGGGAGGAGGGATAATGAGGAGAGACACATTTCTTTTCTTTGTTCTCTGACTAAATTCTATTGAGAGAGAGAGAGGGATGGACGTGGGTCAAGGGAGCCGACGGCCACTGGTGGAGTTACATTCTCTCGGTTATCAGTGGGGGGGGCTGATTGAGAATACCAATTACTCAGAAAGGAGAGAATGATGAAGATATTTATTTTCTTTGTTCGCTGACTGAGTGCTGTTAGGGTAGGATTGGGACCACGCACAACCAATCTCAATATAAGTCGATGCGTGGCAGGTTTCAGAGACTCACTTTTGCTCTCCACCGTAGTCCACGATCTGAAACACATAGTTAGAGGAGACTCGTTCTTGCTCGTCCACCGAATTCACATCGCTTTAAGACGGACCCCCTTCCCCCCGGACTTAGACAAACTCGCCAAACTAACTAAATATCGGCCATTAACAATTAAAGCGTTGGTCCAAAAACACAGAGTTCTTGACTTGAAATTATACAAGTTTTCTTTTGTTTACTATTCTCTTTACCAAATAATTATTCTTCTAAAAAAAACCAACATACGAGTTGTTGAAGACTTCATTTTCTTTCTATTATTTCACTTGTCTGCTTAAAATGACCCTTTGCTTCGCAGCGGTACTAAGTTGCTAACCCAATCCAGATAATCACAACGTGGGAGTGTGGTAATCGCTGGACCAGGCTTTTCAACATCTGTGGCCTTCATCAGAGTGGCAACTTTTCCCCGAACAGTACCGGGTGACCAACCGAACTCAGGAACAGCAAAATTGGTGGCGTCAGTCACTTAGCTGAGAGGTTGGGTACAGATTCAGTAACTTTTAAAAATCTCATCTGAAAACTGCCATTACATCCAGTTACTTTTAAAAATCTCATCTGAAAACTCCCAATGCTGTCCATGCAATCCAATATGTCAATATTTATTAAAAAAAAAAATTTTTTAAACTATTTATACGAGTTACGTTCTTGATATTTTCTGGCAACTTATTCCAATACTTGCACTCTTGGTATAAAAATCCTCACATTTATTGGGATGGCCAATAAAGTTCCTTGTTCTTCGAAATATTTTATGTGCCCATAGTTCTGTTTGTTATTACATACATATTACATTGTCTATTACACAATTAAATTAGATCATTCTGCGTTGTCACATAGACATGTGTGTTAGGGAAAAAATTAAGACACCATCAAGCATTGTAATGTAGGTGGGTGGTTAATAGAAACAAAGAAAAACAAACAAATGATAAAAACACAAGGAAAAAAAGAGAAATAGTATGGAACAATTGTATAAACATCCAACTAAGTACTTTTGTAACTCTTTTATTCCTTACAGTTATTAACCATTGCATCTCTGCATGCATCATTCGAGTCAAACCATTGTTCAAACTTCCTTCTCTTTCTCGTTACAATTTTGGTATTACTTTATATTTGCTGCCTTTTCTTTCTATTTGATTCTTTGGCTTGGTTTTATAGCTTAATCATATGTCTTATCTATTATATAAAGAACAGTTTGTATGTGTCTGCAAAAGGCTCCCAAGATACGCGACAGAACCCATAAAGTTGATATTTTCTTAAACAGCGGCACCTTGGATGTATAATATTGAAAATTCAGAAAAAAATATTTATTCTTTGCAGGTCAACTGAGCCAGTTTTGTAAATTAAACGTTATTTAGTAATCTGAAAATAAATCAATGTAATATGTAGTCATTTTGCTGATACATTCTTGCGCATGTGACATCACAGTAGGCAGACTGCAGACTCATACTTCCAGACATGATGTCAATTGCAATCAAAGTTAAACAATGCCTACACTGATCAGTATTAAATGGGTGACGATTTAGAGAGGACTAGGTCTTTTTTCTTTTTCTTCTTTGAATAAGGTAACGACTGGAAGTGTCGGCATTCGCCGCTAGGCAATTACGGTAAAGCCTGGGAGAGTATTGGCAAGAGCCTGATAGAGTGTCGGCATTCACCGTAGGGGCGCATCAGGAAAATAAGGTAAAGACGGCATTCACTGGTAAGAGCGCCTCAGGAAAAACCTGGTAGAGTGTCACCGTTCACCGATAAGGGCACCCCAGGAAAAAGCCTGGGAGAGCGTCAGCGTTCACCGGTAAGGGCACCCCAGGAAAAAGCCTGGGAGAGCGTCAGCATTCACCGGTAAGGGTGCCTCAGGCAAAAGCCTGGTAGAGTGTCGGAATTTACCAGCAGGGGAATATGATAGACTGGGAGAGTGTTGTCATTCACCAATAAGATAAAGCCTGGGTGGGATCTTAAAGGGTGAGGAAATTGTCAATAAAATTCTGATTTTTTATTAGTGTAGCATCAAAACAGATACTACACTTTGATCTCTGGGCAAAAGGCCAAGAAAGATTTTATTTATCTTCAAAATTTACAGTAAATTTTATAAGATGTAGCACAAGGCCAAAAATGGGTATGGGAAGTGAAATGGGAGTCGGGGGTCGTCCACTTCTCTATGCCCTAAAACTAGTTTCAATCACCACAATACCACATTCACTATATGGACTAACAGAATTATATCCCCAGGTGGTTTCATGATTTTTTATTTACAAAATATGTACAATGTTTATGATAGTGGGTGGGAGAACAAAGAAGCCTTAAAAAATCTCTCCTAAAATAAATAAAAAATAAAAGGGATAGAAAAATAAAGAACAAAATAAAATGCTAATTATGGTAAGTTAGTAGGACCCTACCATCCTATCTAAGGTATAAACTGCTCGCTGTCTTCCGGAATGACTGAAAGCAAGAGATTCAGTCCTTGAGTGGACGTTGCCTACGGGACAAAAGAAGTACAGGGATGGTTTTATTTATGGATGTGCATTGTCCTTCAAGATAAATACCATTAGGGCAGGTCATGGATAAAGTAAATCAGAGAGCGGGCATCCCGGAGGAGTTCTGACACCTAAAATAAACACAGGGAGACAGGACTCATTTGTACTACTAGCTAGAAACACCATTTGTTTCTCCCTGGGCCACGAGGGATCCATGTTGAAGACTACGAACGTTAAATCCTGGCACATCACCCACTCTGGAACGATGAGAGCCATGACCTCATTTCATTGACATATGTCCAGTATTCACGAAGCCTGGAGCAGTTAAAGAAGGCGTGCTCGTCCGTTTCAATTTTATCTTCCTCGCAATGCGGACAAAAAGAGTTCCATGTTCATACCGATACTGAAGCGTATGCCATTTAGGAGTACCACATTTCGAACCAATTGCCAGGTAAGAGAAAACTCAGTATTGTTAAGATGACTCCGGCCTGGAGCTCAATTCCACTGAAAGCGAACTTCCTCCTTTGACAATTCAAGTGAATCCGAAGCGGTCACCACCACTAATTCCCGATATAGTGTTTTCCTAGACCAGGCGAAATCACTGGACCCCAGCAGCACTGAGCGCAGCTCGGCATTCGTTGAAGAACTGCGATTGACCCCTTGGCTTACGCCGACGTTCGGTCAAGTGGTCAGGGATGAGGTTAGGAAAAGCCTTCTCAACCACAAGGCCCCACGCAGACTCTTCTGTCAAAGTTCTACTCAGGAACGCCAACCTCTTGGGATATAAATAGCTAGCCAAGTCGGGCATTCCAAAGCCCTCCAACATCAGAACGTTCAATACAGACCCACTAAAGCTAGAAAAGCAGACATGTTAAAGCCGCCAAGCGGTCCGCAGGCAGAGGTAGTACAGCCAATCGGTAAAGGATAAGAGGAAAGACATACGTGGCGCACGCCTCAGCTCGACCTTTAAAGGAATGCCCCCTTCAAAGCCAAATCCTTACCGATACTTCGACCTTAGACTGTACTTCCAATCAAGTCTTTTCAAGCTGAAGGCTCGGCCCGAACTACACGCCAAGGATTCGAACCAAGCCATCTGACCAGTTGAAAAGGCCCGTCAGCGCAGCTGCTCCAGGCAGCCAACCTTAGGCCATTGGATTTACTACGGTTGACTACGGCCCCTGTAACATCTTCATACCTTTTGAGTGCTTTAATTACTGCAAATATGTCTCAAAGGCTGGAAAGGAACACAGTAACATCATCAGCATACATGGAAACCCTGGCTCGCGCATCACAAGGTAGAGCAATACTGTGTAGGGCCAGTCCAGCCTCCCCTTCCCTTAGCCTGAGAAGAAGGCCTCCAATGTAAAACAGAGGAGAAAGCAGACACCCCTGACGTACCGACCGAGAAACAGCTAACGATTCCGATCGCATCCCATTGACCTGCACCACTGCCGTCGGGCGATGATACAGCATGGAGATTCATCTGTGGAAGTCGATGTAAAACTCGCGACCTAAAACAGATCCTAGAAACCGATGGTCAACCCTGTCAAAAGGTTTGGACTGACCTAAATTGATCAACGCGGCTTCAGTGTCATCTTCTAACCCCTCTAAGATCGTGCGTATCAGATGCAAGTTCTGAATCAATCTCCCCTTCACAGCATAATTCTGATTGAGTTCAATCAATTCACCAATAACAGCCTGCATCTGATTCGCAAGACCTTTAACAAAAATCTTTAAGTCTGTATTTAACAGAGTTATGGGCTTAAAACTATCTAAACCTCCAACATGCTCGCTCTTTTTTTTTAAGCAATGTGATCACTCCTCTAGTGACTTGACCAGAGATAGAACCCTGTTCAAACCAGTGGTTGAAGACATCCGTCAGAATAGGTACGAATATGTGCGACAGCCTCAAGAACAATTCATTGGGCAAACCATCAAGTCTCAGAGATTAGTTGTAGCTGACCTGCTCAGACCTCACATTCCGTAATACGGCCATCACAACTAGCCGCTCAGGCTGTCTCCAGGCGGGACTAACCAGCTAAATAGTTGCCAAACTCCTCGACGCGGAGCGTGGACAGTTGGGTGAAGCGATCCACGAAATGCTCACAAAACCCCGGAGTCAACACAAGGGCATGTCCTTTCAGGCTTTGAACTCCACGAATATATCCATCAGAGTTGCAACGGAGTGGAGCTCTACGCTCTGCAGCGTCAACATTCATGGCTTCATTAGACACACTTTCTAACCTAGCCCTGAATTCTTGACCTTCATACTGCTCATGAACCGAGTGTTTCAAGTCCCCCTTAGCTATTTCTATGCCTAAGGAATTCCCTCCAATCCACCACCCAGGCCAGCTTATTTTCTAATCTAAGGCGAGGCATTGGCTATATTTCACAATGCCACATTTGGCGTTAACCCACCACTTACTCCCGGTTACCGCCCTCACTAAGCCCTTTTGAAAATTGAGTGTTAGCCTGTCCCGGAAGTCACATATCTCCAGTAAGGAAGTATTAAACTTCCAGTACCCAACTAACTTAGTGGTACTATTTTCTAATTCCAAACTGACCACACGTAATTTATGGTCAGAATGGCCTAACCAGTGGAACGTGGGACAAGAAATATAAACTACATTGCCTCTCCTAACTAACAATCAATCCAAGTAAGTACTTGGAACAGAAGGCCTGCTAGAAAGCCACGTCTGCCACTCCCACCCTGGCTGATCGACACAAAACCTGTCGACCAGATCGCATTAAGCCATCAAATCAGACAGACGTCTCACATCCATCTGACCCTCTAGGCCCACCCACCTTATCTATCTTGGGATCAAGGATGGCATTCCAATTTTCCAGTAAAATTAACCGCTCCGAACCACTGAGGAAACCCTCCAAACCCCCGGAAAAGAAAGCCCTCTCCTGAGTGATATTAGGTGTATACACTGCGACAATTCGAAATCTGGTACTTTTCCCGGCAACATCGGCTACGACCAGTTTGTCATCAGCATCTGCGTGAACAATGCTTACCTTTGAAGACAGGGTGCGGCTTAGTAACAAGGAAACTCCCCCTAGCATGCCGGTTACCAAATGCTGAAAAGACATCGAAATGCCTCAACAGCGGTCAATGATCGTCAATCGAATCATAGTGAGTTTCCTGTAACGCAGCCACATCTATGTTAAAGGACATGACGTCCCCCAGTATGCGCGAGGCTTTACTTAAGCACCTCATGCCCTTCATGTTCAGACTACCTAGAACTAAGTTCGTGGCCATCTGCACTAATCAGTGTCAACCACCGGTCTGACGTCCTTGGGAACTAGGATGCCGCAGGCATGACTGATATTGCCTATGAGCAATTCTAACATAATCCGTCCCCTCGAGAAATGCCTTCGACATCCAGAGGGAAAGTTAACTTTAAGGCCCTATAAAACGAAGGGTGGACATATATTGGGACCCTCCCTTCGCAGCGTACCTCCAACTGTTTGAGGAGGTCATGGCTTTTTCCACTAGTTTCAGGCTCGGAATTCCTCCCTTGGCAACCTCGATTATATTCCAAAGGGCTTTAGTTCACCCTACCCTTACGAATGTTGTAATCAAGGGGGAATCCGGGAAATTTTTGGGGTCGCAGACATCTAGCCCCTGAGCCTGAACTAGGAGCTTCAGTAGCCGAATTGTGTTCTGCTGTCTCGGGTTGATCGGCAGCAGCATGATGAATATCTGCATCGCAGATCAGCTCCCCTGGCAAGAAGGGGAACTTCCTCGTTTTATCCTTCCTAATGGGGGAAGGAGACTTAGACCTGCTGCTTGTAGTGGGCTCCGGCTCTTTACTTTTGATGACAAGAGAACCAGCTGCTTCCTTTTGGTTACCGCTACCGAGACAGATGTAGAAGGCTGCAGCTCTTTGGTGGGAACATCTTGACTGAGCGACCCTGTGGGTAGCCGCATCCTTTTTTCTTAAGGGACTGCACCTTTTTGGAGGGGGTCTTAACTGGTCTGGAACTTGGTATTTTAGCTAAGATGACCTTCCCTCCTTTGACCACCTTGTTCCAGCCATCTATTGTTGTTGTGGTGCCCTCTCCGGTTGTTGGTGGAGAAGCTGCTGATGCCGTTGACGTCGCTTTCCTCCCGGGCCTGCAGCAGAAGAGGTCTTCTTTGGTGGAAATTTTTTCGGGCAAGCTTTTGCCATATGCCCCTTCTGCTCGCAGTGCCAACAATGTGGCCTCCTGCCCTGAACAATGATGCTCATTGTCCAGGAATTGCACTTGAGTGGGGGGGGGGGGGATATTATCAAAGCCATCCCGGTCAACTCGCATTTGTAATTGGTAGTCTCCAACCATGAGGTTACAGGACCCACGGACCGGGATTATGGCTTCGACGTCCCCATACTGGCTCAGGACAGCACCAAGCTGTTCTGAGCTAATGTAGCAAGGACGCTAAGGACTGTCACTTGAATCCTTCTCTTACTCAAGTACTCCGGCCTGAGTATCAGATGTTTATATCTCGGGTCAGCTCTGGACAATTTTTCTGCGTCTACTTCACTGGGAAGCAAAACGTCCCATGTGGTGAACCCTCTGCAGCACAAATAAGATGCGGGAACTTTGAGTTTCCACAGAAAGTCCGCTATTTTGTTCCTGTCGACCCCAGCCAACCTCTTAGTTTTGGTGTCGATGGTGACTAGCAATACTATCGTTCTTGCTAGTTCCACCTCACCCGAAGCCGCTTTAAGAAAGCTACCATCAGTTAGCTGTTTGTATTTTTCTTCAAACAACCGACGGTACTCCTCGTCGCTGGGACTGGGGTCCTCTACTTGTCCTTTGCTGGTGACAGGGCATGAGATGCTGATGCTGCAAGTGTCATAGGTGTTGCAGGCGGCGTCTTCTGCTCAGTTGGACATAATTTGAGTTAATAGGGACGCCCACTCTTGAGATGTCAAAGGATTAGACACCTTTGGAGTGGCCAACTTCGTCCCACCTCTCTTCTTGATGGCAGCACCAACTGCTCCAGATATAGGGCCTGGTCCAGCAACCCCTTTTCTGGGCCTTGAAGGTCTACTGCTGGTTTTGGCCAGACTTCTGGTTGGAGCCTCCATGCTGCTGCTATGGCTACTGCTGCCGAGTTCCAAATAGTTTGTAGTCCATCTGGACGAGACGTAATTGAGCGGCTTCCCTGTCACTTGGCTCTGGCGGCTGATCTGGATCGGTGGCTCTCTTCTTTTGGAGCTCCACCGACCTAGCTGGCCTTTATCCTGCAGGCAGGAGACTTTTCTTCCTGCGAGCAGGCGCTTAATGCGTCATGCCTGTGTCCCAGGTATTTGCCTGCTCCGGCTGCCAGATGCTTGTTAGGCATCTGGAAATCAGAGCCCAGGTAAGACACTAAGTCTACAGTAGAATCCGGACCACTCCTTCCCTCATCACTCATTCAACCCCCAGCTCAAACCCGCCGATTCGAAAACGAGAAGACTTTCACCGTTTTACGAGGTCATTGGTCTCCCCGAAACCTGCCAGATGCTTAAGTCGAGCCTGGAGGTTGAATACCTGAAAGAAAATTGAAAAGTAAAAACAATTAGTGCCCAAAAAAGGCTACAAAAAAATCACTCAAAAGGGGTGGAAGAACAAATTGCCCAACAGGGGCTAAACAAAGGGGACAGAGAGTAAAAACAGAACAATACTTTGATCTTAGCCAAAAGACCAAGAAAGCAGATTTTTTTTCGATTTTTTTTTTTTTTTTTTTTTTTTTTTTTTTTAAATTTGATGGACAATTTCTAATATATAGACACTCTTACAGTGTCGAACCGCTAGAGGGTTTGAATTTTATAAAAACGTTAGTAAATTGGTGTTTTTTCATGCATGTTTTGTTATCATGCAGTAATACAGACTAAGAAATGAGTCAGCATTTTTTTTACATTGACAATTATTAGAAGCTAATTTTTTTTTTATTGTTTCTTAACTATTGCAAATATCAGTTCTCTTGGAAGAAACATGATTTATTAGTGCTCTGGAGGTCTCTTTAATAATATTTGTGTTTTTCAGGAGGCATACTCATTTTTTTTTTTCTTTGCTCACTTAGAAAAAGAAAGGGAATTTCTCTACAAAGTTAACGGGGGAGGGACTTGGTTTTAATAGTGCTCTGTAGGCCTCCTTAATTTTAAAAGTGCTCATCTCATTATCCTAGATAGAGCGGATGTTTAATCAAAATATGCTCAATATCCTAGATAGAGCAGGTTTGTTTAAATGCAGCATTGCCCGGGATAAAAATCTGATTTTCGGTAAGGAGTCGTAGTCGGTTGGTATGGTAGGGAGTCGTAGTCGGTTGGTATGGTAGGGAGTCGTAGTCGGTCGGTATGGTAGGGAGTCGTAGTCGGTCGATATGGTAGGGAGTCGTAGTCGGTCGATATGGTAGGGAGTCGTAGTCGGTCGATATGGTAGGGAGTCGTAGTCGGTCGATATGGTAGGGAGTCGTAGTCGGTCGATATGGTAGGGAGTCGTAGTCGGTCGATATGGTAGGGAGTCGTAGTCGGTCGATATGGTAGGGAGTCGTAGTCGGTCGATATGGTAGGGAGTCGTAGTCGGTCGATATGGTAGGGAGTCGTAGTCGGTCGATATGGTAGGGAGTCGTAGTCGGTCGATATGGTAGGGAGTCGTAGTCGGTCGATATGGTAGGCAGTCGTAGTCGGTCGATATGGTAGGCAGTCGTAGTCGGTCGATATGGTAGGCAGTCGTAGTTGGATTCTTCTTCTCAGCATAACTCCCAATAAATAATATCGAACAAAAGAAAAATTCATTTCTTTGTAGGCCTCCTTAATTTTAGTTGAGCATTTCATTAGTGCTCAGGAGGCATACTCATTTTTCTTTTTTTTTCCTCACTTACAAAAAACGGAAATTTCTCTACAAAGATAACAGTAAATGAGAATTTTTTCTAGATTGAGGCAACCTTTGCATCTTCTTTTTATTTAATTTCGGTTTTTACACTAACCATTGTTTACAACTTTCTTCATGGAAAGCTAAAGTTCCTTTTTTTTTTTTTTTTTAATATTTCATTGATTTTTTTTTTCTCTTAAAGGAGGGAATACTACACATTATCTTTATTTTTCTTTATTCAGAAAACGTTTTTACATTTATATTTAAAACATATTCATAAGTTCGTTCTTTGTGAGAAAAAAAATGATTGCCTCCTTCCATTCGTTCTTCATTAAAAAAAGCACTGGTAAAAAGTAGTCATTTTGTTTTCATTAATAAAAATATACACTTTAATCAAAGTACTTGTATTTTATTTCTTTTTCTCTTCGTAACTGTACATACACGTGCTTCTACAGACTTTGAACTGAATCAAATTACTTGCCTCCTTCGCAAACGAAATAAACACTTGATGAAATTCTTTTAAATGCATAGTTTGTAAAAAAAAATCGCTGGTATAATGTAATCATTTTGTTTTAATTAATTAAAAATACAAACATTAATTAAAGTAGTTTTACTTTTCTTGATTGTTGGTAAAACACATTCATTTATAAACAAAAGTTTGTTCTTAGTAAAAATAAATTTAACTTCGCTAAACAAAGAAATTTGTTACTGGTTAAAATTTCAGAAACTGAAAAGTCGAAAAAGGGAAGTGAGATCGAACCCTAAAACTAATAGTGACTTTAACCATTACACCAAATGGCAAACTTGCTAAAAATGTGTGGAAATTTTACTCTACTTTTATGTAGTAATTTGTAAAAACTGCAAGTCATTCTTAAGAGGCAATTTTCATATAACTCCCACCCCATGCCTTCGTGCTGTGATGTTTTCTTTTAATTTTGTCTGTATTTAACACTAATTAAACATTTGTTTTCATAACAATAAAAATACTTATACAGTTGACCTTCTGGTAGGTTACATATAGGCATTAAGATTGGTCTCATGTTGTTTCGTTTATTATTAAATGAGGCATCATTTAGAGTTAAAATTCATTTAGTATTATGCATGTAAACGTGGAGAAAAAAAACGAATTTAGGTACAAAAAAAGAATTATCTCGAAAAATTTATTCGTTTTCCCGTCATTTGTACATTGTGCGGTTTGCCAAAACGAAACCCGGATTCAAATGGCGTTCAAGTGACCTATTTTTCGTTGGATCTTATATGTTGTCCGCTTGGTTCTATGGGTACCGAGAGGTCGACGGTCTGATCCCAACTGACTCCCCCCCCCCCCAATCTTTTTTTGTTTAAACGACGGGTGAGAGAGGCCGAGCAAGACAGATAGTACTTTTAATGATAGAAATATGTTACGCTGTTGCCCTGGATGAGGGGAGAGGGGGCCACCGGGGAAGAGAGAAATTCTTACACTTTTGCCTGCAGAGAGGGAGGGGAAAACGAGGGGGACCAGGCAATGCCGGGTACCCCTGCTAGTTTATAATATAAAGGGCAGTTGTCTGTGTATGTCCGGCTAAGACTTGAAAAATATGCGACAGATACCAACAAAGTTGACATTTTCGAAATCCCCCATCTTTCGGATGTATAATATGCAAAAATTGGAGAAAAAAACGTCCGTTTCTTCATGTAGAACCAACACAAAATTTGCCGCTTTGTTTTTCCGTCGCCTGTATGTCTTGCGCGTGTGCGACGTGCAAAAAAAAAACACATATTCTTAAAGCGTGACTTATTTTTCGTCAGATCTTATACTCTCTCTTCGGTGTGACAGTTAGTGATAGAGAATGAAGACCGAGAGGTCGACAGTTAGATCCCCACCGACTTCTATGAATTTTTTTTTAAAACGATGACTTAGATATACATCGAAGGGAGACGACCCAGGAAGACAAAGATAGTACTTTTAATAGAAATATATGTTACACTTTTTCCCCGGTTGGTGGAGAGGGCAGGGTATGAGTGGGCGATCGGGGAAGAGACAGCTTTCGCCCCGGCAACCGGGAAAGAGAGATTGTTACACTTTTGCCCCGGGTAACCCCTGCTAGTCTATTATATAAAGGAAAGGTGAATGGATTATATTATTATTATTTTCAATAGAGGAATGGGCTAGATGGAGGTGAAAGAGGGGTGGGTGGGGGGGGACAGGGAAATGGAAAAACTGGAAAGAGAGAAAGATAGACGAATTGAGAGGGGTAGCAAGAAGTTTTAATATAAGGATGTTACACACACTTTTTAACCGCTTCTATTTTGTTTTTTATAGTCCTGGGCAACGTCGGGTACCCTTTTCAATGTTCTTATGTACTAATTTGGAAATAAAATGCCAACTTATTCTTCAAGGAGGGTTCTCCATAGAGATGAAATGGACTAGGCTGCAGAGAGAGGGGGGGAACTTGGGGAAGGAGCCTTGGGCAATGCTTGGTAGCCCTACAGTTTTCTATGTATCTGAATGTTTGTATGACTGGCTAAAACTTGACAAATATGCAACAAATATAAACAAACTTGGTATTATTTTGACCGGCAACGCTTTAGATGAATAATATCTAGAATTTACAATGATTCATTTTCTGGCGTCAACTGGAGCAGATTTAGTGTGTGTGGGGGGGGGGGGGCTCTTTTTTTTAGTTTAATTTCAATGTAATTATTTATTAATTTAAAAAGCAAAAAAAAAGATATTATGTAGTAATTTGGAAAAACTGCCATGTCATTCCTAGAATTAAACCGGAAATGACATCAGAGGGGGGTAAAAATTATTAGATGCTAATTCTGGGGAAATCAGTGTAGTATGTTCTGATTCTACACTCAGACTGGTACTGTCCTTGTTTCTGGATTCTATCGGTCTAAGTAGACGTCTAGAAAGGAGGAGGTCTACTCGCCCAGGCTTTACATTCTTACCATTTAGTTTATTGCTAATCGCCTGCTGTGTCATTCCTACAACTCATCCAGAAATTACGTCATAAGAAGGGGGGGGGTCAAGAAACAAGTACGTGTTGTGATTTTAATAAACTAATCCCCTTTCAAAGGGTGAGAAGGTACAGATATGGAGGGTGCACCTCATAGGACTGCAGCGCCGGTAGAGGCATCTCAGGCGATTAGTATTAAACTAAACATTTTTCAATGGGTGAGTTGGTAAAGCCTGGGAAGGTGACTCAGACCAGAATCAAGGCACAAAGGCCAAGACGTTAACAGTATTTGGTCAGAACAGATACTGCACTGTGATCTTAGCCCAAAAGCTGCAGAAGATATCTTTTTTGTTTCCAATATCATTTGCCGGAAGTTTTATTTATACAAACATGATGGCTACGCATCGCAATATGTAGCCATATGTTTGTATAAATAAAACCTTTTTCTTTTCTTTCTTTTTTTTAAATTTTTATTTTTATTTTATGTATGTCTTGCTAAAACTTGAAAAATATGCAACAAATACCCACAAAGTTAGTATTATTTTAACCAGCATAACCTTGAATAAATTATATAAAAATGATTTATTTTAAAGATTCAGTTTTAAGGGGTCAAATTGGTATTCTATTCATTTAATTTTATCAAGAATGAAACACGACTTTTAATGTTATCATGCTATACTAAAGACCAGGAAATGACTCAGCATTTTTTTTTATATTAAAATTGAAAAATTATTAGATGCTAACTCCGTATTTTATTTATCATTTCTTAACTATTGTGAATATCACCATTTCTCTTCAATGAAAGGGGAGGAAGAAACTTGGTTTTATTAGTGCAGAAATTTAAAACTAATGTGAACAGACATCTCACTGCACAGCTCCCAATTTAGGATAATCCACCCACCAATCTATAATTTATTAACAGTGATATTAATAAAACAAATATGAAAAGAGCAAGGGAAAATAAACAAGATATTGACATGGAAAAGAAATAATGTTTTTGTTTGGTATAAACAAAGTCTTTGAGTTCTCAAAAAAGGATTCAAGAGGTACTTATCTTTTAGAGAAGATGGTTGCCGGCTACTAAGAAATTGATATTTTTATAATAAGGAGAAATGAAAATGTTGAATAACCGGATTTGATATGGTCACTGACAGTTTGAAATCCAAGGAACAATATCGTGTGTGTGTGTGATTGATTGATTGATTGATTGATTCCAAAAACGATATGGTTTTCAAAAGTATGAGGACAACTGTTTTCTCTCGGGTAAAAATTGAATTTTCTGATAGTTTAGAAATGTAATAATTTACATTTAACTTTGGAAAAACTGACTTCAATTCTGAGTTTGAATGTATGTTGAGCACATTTGGCATGATAACGTGAAATAGATGAAAGGCATTCGGAAAGGGGAAATGGGATGTCCTTCCATCGGAGTGCCTGGTTTACTTTTTGACGAGACACAAAACTGATTTCCATTTGGTTGAGAATCGTATTTATAGAGAAACAGTCGGCTCTCCTGATGAATCTTTCTTCTGCAGCGTAGATGGCAACGTCACCTAACCTTTGATAGTTTTAGTTTCTTATTTTGGTTTTTCTTGTGTGGATCTACTTTAACAAAAAAAACTTTGATCGGCCTCACTTGAGAAGTGATTTTGATTTAAGTGGGATCGCTTCGCTTTAAAGTGAAACGCCTCTTAACTGAAGGTTTAGTATCAAAAGTCAGTAGTTTTGCATGAAGGTGTGAAAATGATTTTGGATTTCACATGTTGGCAATAAAATCCAAAAAGGTGGGGAAGTGTAGTGTCTTACAGAAGACCGGTTCCTGTTCACCCTGTGAGTTTTTGCACATATGGATTGACATAGAAGTTCCGGTGGATCGTCCACATATGGGCTTATGTTTCAGAAGTCGATTTGAAATCTATTTAAAAAAATAAAAAAACCCTACAAAAATCCAAATCATTCAGTAGGGATTAAGGCAGCTACAGTGCTCAGCACTTTTATTCATTCAGCTCTACCAGTTGTACTTATTCAACTTAGCATCCATATCCTGATCTTTGCGAACCCTCATCATTATCACTTCTTTAATTCACAAACCCGGATCTCCTGAAACTTTAAGTATAATATTTCTTCTTTCTCTTCATCCCTAACACATTGACTCTGGTCATGTGACTTTATTTTTGCTCTCTTTCCTTACGAACTCTGACTCCTTTTGCTCAATCCCTTTCAAGATGTAACGTTCAAACAACTGAAGGAGATAGTTTTATCCATAATTTGAGGCTCTGGATCATTTCTGTTACGCATGCGCATACATATTATTTTATTAATGTAAAACATGTTTCCTCTTTTCCTTTGTTGCTTCATACATTCTATTTCTTTCGTGCTTCACAAGATATTTCCTTTTCAGTCTCTCTCCATCAACCTCTAAACATTACCATTTGCATTTCTTTTAAAGCGGCAAGATGTCCGTCTTTTCTCTCCATGTAACATGTACAGATAAACGACCATCTTAGAATTTCACAGGAGCAAAACACACCATAATACTTGACTTTTATAAACATATTTGAACGAAAAATGACTTTAGAAATGACAGTTTAAAGGTTTCAAAAGTCATTTCTTGCCCATTTTGCTTGATATTCTTGCCCATTTCGCTTGATATATTTTGGGAAGAGAAAAAATTGTTTTTTGGTCTGAAATGTTATTTTTTGTAACAAATGTAAATTCTAATTTACTTTTTAACATAAAATTGAAAAAGATGATAAAAATGTTATTTTCTGGCAGACATTTGATATTTTCAAATTATAGGCCCATTTTTTCTTCTAAATTTGTTTAATTCCGTTTTTAAAAAAATTGTAAAAGGAATGTTCAAAGTTTATTTCTATGAAGTTTGTGTGTGTGTAATATAACATTTTAAAATTCTAAGATGATTTCTCTATGGCCACGAAAAGAACAGGAAAGTTGTCGACTTCAAACTCTTTGATTTTAAATCCTTTGTTTAAAACGAAATGATATAAAAAATTACTTTTAAGTTAAGTTTCATTAAAATAGAATAAAATAATAATTTATACATATAAAATAATAATTTATACATATAAAATAATAATTTCTACATATAAATACATATCACTTCTTCTGGCACAGTGGTTAAGTGGTTAAGTGGTTAACAACGTGGACTGAGAACCTGAGTGTGCCGGGTTCAAATCCAGTTCGTTCCACAGAAATACTTTCATCAAACCCCACACCTGACCTTGTGTCTCATCTCCTGGAGAGGAGGTAAATAAAATACTTATCACTTCTTACCCTGTGAACTGAACTTGCTACCTCAACTGTCTGTGTTGAAAGGTCTTTCGATTACCACTCTCCCCACATGATTTGATCAAGAGGGTAATCGGCTGGCGCTGATCCCCAAAGTTTGTACCTCCTGAGGGGCGAAGGCAATTTCAAGCAAAAAAATAAAGGACAAATTCAGATGTGTATTTTTGTATAAAAGAATTTGAACAAACATAGTAATGTGTAAAATATACAAGACTATGTTTGCTCAAAAACTTCTAAAGTCTGTGTTTTGGACTGGCGATGTTGGTTTTGAGCGATTTTTAACCTTAAGTCCAGGGTGCACCTCTGAATGATGTAGATTCTATGGGCGAGCAAAGTGGGGTCTTTGAATGTCTGTTACACTTTCCTTTTATTCAGAATTAGGTGTGTTGAGACTGGGCGGGACCTCGCCTCCCCTCTTCCAACAGAATTCAATTCAACAACAAAAAAAATATATTCTCATTAGCATTACTTTTCATATTAGGGATTTTCCAATTCACTCCCATGACTCAGAAAGCAAAGAAGGTCTCGAGTTCGAATCCAATTTATATTTATTTATTTTAGACAATCATATTATTTTAGATCTATGCGGAGAGGTAAAACATGACTTTGAGCATTTCTGTACATTACTTGGACAACCTCTCTTGGCATTCTGTCAAAAGCTTTCTCCAGAATTTAAAGCACATATTCTCAAATTTTAAATATATTTACAAAATATATTTTTATAATTTAAAAAAAAAAAAAATGCAATTGTTTTTCTTATTTTTTATTTTTATTTTTTTTTAACATGGTTCACCCCAAACAAGGCAGGCCGCCACTGTAGACGTAAGGGCTACTGAGAAAAAAGAAAAGGGAAAAAGGTTGGGGGGTCAGCCTAAATTGGGATCTGCGCAGCGAGATGTCTGTTCACATTAGTTTTAAATTTCTGCATGTCAGTACTGTCGGGGAAACGGGGAAGGGAAGGAGTTCCAGAGGCCAGCAGCACAAGGAAAGAAGCTATTTGAGTAGAAAGCTCTCCGGCATCTGGGGACCTCCACAGTGAATGAATGAGATTTAGTTGATTGTCGAGTTGGTCTAGTGAATTTACGTCGAGGGGGCACCAGAGTAGCCAATTCATCGGAGCATAATCCATTGAAGTATTTGTAAAACAAACATAAGGATGCTACATTGCAGCGATGGGACAGGGACTGGAGCTTGGTTGATAGTGAGGGACCTATTATGTTAGCGACTCTTTTTTGGACCTTGTCAAGGAGGGAGAGACTAGTAGATGATGCACCAGCCTAGATGTGGCAACAATACTCCATGCATGGACGGATGGTGGCTTTGTACAGATACAGGATAATGTCAGGTGTGAGGAGTTCGCTAGCACGGTAGAGGGAGCCAACCTTCTTTGAGGCAGCCTTGGCAATGTCTTCAATGTATTTGTTCCAATTCATGTTACCTGTGAAGGTTAGGCCGAGGAGTTTAAATGATGAACTCTCAGGTAGGGTGTTATTTGCCATGGCAATCGGTGGTTGAAGAGGTTTCTTGTAGTTATTGAAGGAAAGGATCTTTGTCTTTGCGGCATTAAAAGTTGCCAACCATTTATGACCCCAATCCACTACAGCCTGGAGGTCATTTTCTAAAGATTCAGCCATTGCTTCGGATATGATCGCGTCAGTTTTACCAACATGGCGAGCGTAAAGCGTGGTGTCGTCAGCAAATAAACCAATCTTTGACTCTGTGTCGTCAGGGAGATCGTTTATATAGATCAGGAACAACAAAGGTGCAAGGATAGATCCCTGGGGTACACCTGCATTTATGTCATGTTGCTTAGATGAACGGCCATCGAGGACAACCTGGATTTTTCTTTTGTTTAGGAAGGATCTAATTATGCTGTTCAATTTAAAAAGAACACACACACACACAAAAAAAAGAAAAACAACTGTGACTACTGAAAAATTGTTGCCTCCCCATGTCTGCATGTAATTGTTGATTTTTTTTTTTTTTTTTTTTTTTTTTTTTTTCTTCTCAACCTTTTATTCTGTTTACAACCAATATTTTAAAGTGAAATCAACCGGCTGAGAATATTGATCTGGTCATATCTTCCCCTGTGGGTTAAACAGATAAACAATCTAATATCAATACTATTTATGAGAGCCAACTGTCCACTAACAATTTTTTAGGTTACTCCACCTGTGAAATTTAATAGGAATGTTGATTGTCTTAAGATTATATATATACTAGCTGTAGTACCTGTCTATGCTGTGTTTCTCAACTGTTTTTCAACTTTGTAGCCACGATTAGAAGTTAAGAGCATTAAGTATTTTTCATCCATTTTTTTTTATTAAAAAGTAATTATGTTTATGATGTCGATATCAGTTAGGAAATAACTGAAATACTATAGCAAAAATAATAATTGTCTTGTGTGAGATTTGAACGTACAATGGTATAAAATATTGGAACTGAAAGTAAATGCTTTTTCCACACGGCCACTGATCAAACGAAAATATTTTGTCTTTTTAACCTCCCTAAATGAGTTTACAAAAGTAAAAATGTTTTATCTATCCGCATAGATCTAAAATAGTTTGATTTTTTAAATAAACATAAATATAAAATATTAGAAAACATTTATCAAGTATGTTTTATCCACTGTTTTAATTAAAACCAGGATAAATGTTTTCTCTTCAAAGTAAACAATACTTCAAATGCGTACGATAATTTAACCTGAAAAGTATAAACAATTATTATAAGTATGTTGCTAAAAGTGTAACATTTGTTACTACTGTTATTTTTACATACTTTTAATTTTGAATGAGTTTTAAAAAAGGTTAAAGAACTTTTGACATCGGATCAAAGGTACTGATTCGAAATCTGCAGTTAGTTTGGTTCTTAGATCGACCGTTTTACTGTGATGACAACGTTGCACAAAAGAAACTTATGAAATGGAATCAAACATTGATTTTTGCAGAACAAAAGTTATTGATAACCAAAATCGACAAACTGACTTTATTGTGTACAGGTAAAAGATATTTGCTAAGCTGGAAGTATGATATAATGGTGAACAAACTACATACACCGACCCCTAAAGGAGGAAATAATTGACTGAGAGGATGATATCTTGACGAACGAACACTACCCCCTCCCACCCACCCCCAAAAAGAAGAGTTAATGCCTGGGAGGATATGAAAAAGAATACATAGTATACTACTGCCCCCCCCCCCCCAAAAAAAAAAAGATGGTAATCATGGGAGCATGGTATCGTGAGGAACGAACATATACTATACTGCCCTCCCAAAAGAAGATGCAATGCCTGGAAGGAATGTATTGACAAATGAAAATATACTACACCCCCATCCCCAAGGAGGAGGTGAAGCCTGGGAGGCCCCCCCCCCCCCCCCCCCAAAAAAAAAGTACAATCCCCCTAAATAACTTCAGGATAAGTTCCCTTTTTTTTTTTTTCTTTTTTTATTACTGCCTGTTGAAATTAAATCAGACTTGGTGTAATTATTTTCTGGAAGGAATTAGAAATCAAATTCCATTTTATTATACTAAAGGACGCAACCATCAATGACTATATATGAGTTAGTTGATGGAACAATATATATGAGAATTAGACTGGTTCATCTTTATTATAGATATACACCCTCTCCTCACTGAAAAAAATGTTTAAGCTTTGATTTGAATAAGATTTAATCCTAGGTCAGTGCCAGTTATACAGATTCCTAACTACATTTCATTTGTTTAAGTTCATTCCCCACCCACCTGTATGTTTTTGATTGCTTTGAAATATTTCGGGGTTCAAGTCTCTTAAAAGGTCCGAGGATTTATCTGTATTCTGAACTCATCCTGGGATGGGTATTTCAGCTGATAGGTATTTTATCTAATTTATTTATTTTATTTATTTAGATTCAAGCTGACTCTAAAAAGGCTCCTAAGTATACTGGAGCTGTTGACTGTGCCACTAAACTCTTCAAAGAGGGTGGTATTAGAAGTGTCTATAAGGGTACAGGTGCTACACTATTGAGAGGTAAGATTCCGTTTGATATTGTATATATTACATCAGCTTTTGAGCTGCTAAATCTATTCAACAGTTTTAAAAGTAGGTGTTTGGACAGGTGGAAATAATTATTTCTAATTGATAGTAAGAATCGCCATTTTTTTTTTATTGCACTTTATGACCAACACTTTACTGCTTGTGTTAATAGCCTTAGTACCTTTTTGAAAAATACAATAGCCTTAGTACCTTTTTGAAAAATACAATAGCCTTAGTACCTTTTTGAAAAATGCAATTTTTCAGAGAACACCAGATTGCTACACAATCTTGTTTTGGGGTTTAATATAAAATAAAGTAGCAATAGAGGTGGGGAGTTGGCTGAAAAAAAAAATGGCTGATTCCTGCAAAAATTGTTAACTCTGAATCTCATAGTGAAATTCATGACCAGAAATACAAAATGTCTATTTGTTTTTATCTATGCAAAACATTTAGCAAAATTTTCAAGATTGAAACTCATTAAAAATATTTAATCAGTGAATAATTTAAGTTTTGCTACTTTTTATATATTTTATTTTGCATTATGTCTGATTTAGATAAACTTAATATTATTTTTGTTTTATCTTGCTCCAGAGTTTTTTTTGTTTTTTTTTTAATGTTATATTAGTGTACCATGTTTGTCTTCATTATTTTGATTCTTCAATTAGATTATTACAGCTTTGATAATAATAAAAAAAATAACATTTAAAATCATTCAAAATATGTTAAAGTGAATGGAATGCCGGCTCTTCCATTCCTTCCCATTTCATTGTAAAATAAGTAAGACTATCTTCTCCATAAAGTGATTTTTTGAATTTAGTAACAATTTCAAGTTTTGCTAGTTCTCCGAGTTTCGACACTAGACTTTTTTAACAATGGCTTTCACATAGTTCTAGTATTCTCATAAAAACAAAATGATGTCAATTCCTCCATTTGCAATGCTGATAGTCAATTCTCTGTATTCTGATAGTATTGCAAATAGATGAACTTTCATTTTGCTTTTTTCTAACACTATCAATTTTTCTGCATTTTTTAAATTTCTAATCCAAATCCCCTTTCCTGTTGACCTCCATTGTTACCTATCTCTATAGCCATGTGCAGCAGACTCATCTTGGTGTCCACCCTTTTTCTTTTAATCATTTGTGTGTTGTCTCAAGAGACATGGTCAGTCCATCTATGTCCTTCTCGATTATGTCATTCACTTCAGTTTTATGTCAAACCCACAGGCATTATTCTACCTATCACGTGATACTGAACATGTTCACACTATTTTATGCTTAGCCACTGCAAAAGTCTCTGCAGTGGTAGTATTGAACACCCATCTCACTTCCATAAGTCATCACTGGCAGAACATATCCATTAAAAACATCCTCTTCGTTTTGGGAATTCTCCTCATGTGCTAAACTTTTCCAAAAGCCGCCCAGCTAAACATAATCCTTCTTTCCGAGATCTTTTTCTTTTTTTTAATTTGGAAAATATATTTACTTTTCTTTTTTTTTTTTTTTCCAGATATGCCTGCCTCTGGAATGTATTTTATGAGTTATGAATGGATGCAGAACATGCTCACTCCCAAGGATGGAAAGTAAGAAAAGAATGTGAACTATATTAAGTTTCCTGGTTTTTGTATCTTAAGTATTAATTATCTGCCCCTCCCCTTTTTTTTTTTCATGAAATTTTGGGGTGAATTAGTGTAATTATGAATTTAAGCATTTTTCCTCTAGTTTATGATTTTGATGAAATTTAACTATCTGTAGTTATTTTCATTAGTTAATAATTCTGTTCTGGCTAAGTAGCCATTTATTTTGACACAAAGTTGAGTGTGATGTGTGAATTTAAATCCTATCATAATGATTTACAAGACTAACATGTTAAATTGTAATCCATATTTGATATATATATATATATCTAACGTATGAATTTATCTTGTCGAATTTTCAAAGTTAAACCCAAATAGCAATCCATCTGACAAATCGATATTTAATTTGAACTAGCCATTTTTCTTCCACTATATTATTTACCCAAATATAATTTAGTTCACTTAACTTTCTTTCTTATAATAATAGGCAGGCTAGGAAATTTGTTAGACTGGGACCACACATCTTTCATCATAACATAAACCACAAAAAATTCTACGTTCTCTTAGACAAGAAAAAAGAAAAAAATTAAACACCAACTTAAAACCATTTTACCAAATTTCATACATTATTTCAAGTGGAGATAAATAAAATTTACATTGTTTCTTTTCTTCTGATTAATGCACAATATTGTTAAATGCTGTTGTGTGAACTTAAACTTGCTTTCAGTTTCCTTGCTACATAAACAAAAAATGGGATATTAATGTGGAGACAGCCATTTTATACCCACTTTTTATCGGAGAATTTCGTCTGTTTTCACCGGTTATTTACACATAACAAATGAACGACTACATGAGAACGAGATCAAAATAACGAATACCTTGCATTTCATTTTTTCTATGCCATGTCATTTTAACCATTATTTTCTCTTTGTTACTCGTTAGAGTAACAAAGAGAAAATAATGGTTAATAACAATTTAATATCAATTGTTAATTTTACTATGGGTCAATTCAGTTGATACAACAGGGGCATATTTTAACATTCATGTTTTCCTTTTGAGTACTTTCCTATTTCAGTCACTTAAATTACTTAGCGTGATAGCCAATACACATGAAACGCCGACAATATAACGTAGCTAGAACAAACTTTTCCATCTTTGAAAACAAGTCCACAAAAACGCTAATTAAGGAAGAACCATAACTGTTTCATATTTTTCTAACATGAATTTTTTTAGAAACAATTCGTTCTCATAGTCGTTTTACAAATTTTTATTTTTCTTTGGGGATGGGGGATAACTTAGCTGTTACACCCATTTGTGAAATATACACTTACTTTATAGCTGGTAGATTTTATAGCATTTACTATTATTCGAATATAAATAATAATTTACATTTACAAAAAGGTTTATATTTTCTCACAAGAAATTAAGAAAACGCAAAAATGGCAGGAGGTGCAATGAGCGAAACAAAAATGAAGGTCAAAAGATTCCCAGGCAAAACCGGGTAGGTACAGTTAGTGTGTGTGTGTGTATACATAATATAAATTTTTATTTATATAAACATGTTTCAGCTCCAGCTGGAAATCAGCCGAGTCTCTTCAGGTCAAGTTTTTAGTATGAAGACAGGAAAAATTTTCAGAAAGGTTACAAGCAGCATGATTACATGACATGGATTTATTTTAAATACAAGGGTTGAATTTTTAAAAATCTTGTTCACATTATATATCCTTGATATTTCGACTATTTTCTGTTTTGAATTTATTCACTTTTTACTAACATGTTCAGTTGTACTTAAATTCTATTTCTCTTTGAAAAGTTTTCAACAAATTTGCTAAAAATGTACATTATCCTTTTAAAAAACTTTTTTCCCCCAAGACCTTTTCAAGGTATCACTTCACTATATAAGTTTGTAATAACTATAAGTGGAGACTATATATCCATCTGTCTGCTTATAATGATAATGTTTGAAGAGCATACTCGCATCTACAGTGTTCCCTTGCTTTACTTTTCATGGCTTCACTATATTGCAATTTTATAATCGTACATATGTAATTTCATATTGTAAATTTTTCGCTAAATCGTGTTTTCATAAAATATAAGTTTTAAAATTAATATTTTAATTTTTTTACTAATTATAGTATATTTACTAAATATGCTAAAAATAATGGTAAGATGGTAAAAAACAAATTAAAGTTTAAAAAAATATGTGTACATTATTGAAATAATATTAAATAGAAATTTAAATATGGTCTTTTATTCAAAATAGAAAATCGCTAGCATATGGGAAGTGTACTTGGTATGCTATTGGCTGACATTGGGAAGCAGCCAATTAGAGCATAGTGTTTTGTATCTCGCACACTGCTTGACAGGAGCACCAGTAACACTGATTTCCTGTGTAGAAGGATCCTGCATGTGAAACTGGAGTTCCTACTACCAAACTCCACATCACTCATTTAACTGGTGATGGATGAACACGTTATTCACACATCTAAGATCTTCACACCTTTCAATAGCTGGAGGCTGAATCTATGAACACAGAGAAAGACTGTCTCACTATAAGTCATCCACGACATAAAATATGATAATGCCAGGTGGAAAAAAAATAGTGGTCAAACAGGGCAAATGCCTACAAAGGATTCATGCCTGAAGAGATAACTCCCTCAGCTGTTTATTTGGCTATGAATTGTTGCAAATTGAAATTGAATTGTTGTGGACTTTGAAGATATCTGATCATGCTCACTTGCAACCAATGATATAGTCAGAACTGACAAAGTTTGTGAACATGGAAGAACAAAATTAAGTAGCGTCTGAAGAAAAGTGTTTCGCCATGCTAGATTAGGCAAGGAGTACAAGAGTGCGATCCACAGATGATGCGATCATTAGATTTCACTAATAAGTTATTCAGTGTATATAAAAACCTGTCAAAAAAGAAGAATAAGCAGAACCAGTAACTGCCTCTGCTTATATTCTTTGTAAAATCAAGAGCAGAGGTCATCTCTACACTTTCTTCATCAGAAGAGGATTCAAAAAATGATGCACCACAAACATCACATGATGAAAAGATGCTTCCAGTAGAAGAGATTTTAATGCTGACTCTGCAGCACTATCTTCATCTCATCATCATCCCTATTGCATGTCTGTCATCATCATCATCATCATCATATCAATACTGATGATACATTTTTTTAGATTTTAGAGTATATAAACTGTGATAATATTTGAAAACATTAGTTTTTGCTTTACAGTATTTAAAAAAAAATGATTTCTGACCTTTGCAAACCCATGAAGTTGCAATTCCAATGAAAATTGTTCTTTTTTATTTAATAACTGATTAAAGAAGTGTTGTATAATGGATTTAAATGTGTTTTAAATAAATATGTGATTTTTACTTTATGAATTTTTATGTTTATTGAATAAACTTTTTGTTTTTTTTACTTTTAAAATAACTCCATAATAGGATCTTAAAAGAAGAAAAAAACTTAATGTAGAGAATGAGATAATAAAATAACCCCCCCCCCCCTTACACATGCACTTTCAATTTTAAAACTTTTCTGGGCAACACTGTTGCTGGTGTTACCAGATCAGGCTGTTTGAAGATATAGGCTTCCTGACCAAAAAATGCACCTAACATTGAAGTTTTTTGTTTTCTCCTTTGTCTTTGCAAAACTCAATCATGTTCTGCAAAACAAAAACAATTCACCTCCTTTCTCTCCCACTCTATCATAACCCGGGAAAGTAGTGGACACTGCAACACTTCACTTTGGCCCTTACCTGGGCTAGACGGGCGATTGGAGAGGCCCGATCCAATCAATCGGCTGGTTACGTCAAGCCCCACCATATAAAACCCACACCAATCTACTCACTACAATTAACATTCCTATTCCAATTCAAACCCCCACTAACAACCACCTCCAAAATATGGTTATGGTGAATAAAACATTGACATGGCTGCGACATTTCTGATATTTTTCTTAAAAACCCCAAAAGCAAAATCAAAGGAAGACAGGTGCTCATTCTTTCACCAAAACCAAGTATATCATCCCTGTATCTCTGTGGTGCCAGGACGAATGGGTTCCCCCCCCCCCTGGCACTTCCCACAAAGGGCTCCGAGGCGGATGGGGAGCAAGGGTGATGAAAATAAAAACAAAAAACACATGGCTCCTTTTTCCACCAAAACCCTAAAAAGATACCACTCCAATGTCTCAGACATCTCAAGCTCGGAGAACGAAAAAATATACAACCCTCCAAAAAACAGCTTTCCCACAAATTACCCAAGATTTCTAGTAATAGAACTACTGTCCCCCTTTTCAATATAAAGATTAATAACATCAGTAAAAACGTAAATACTGGGATCAACTGCGCTCTATACGTGGATGATTTATTTATATGCTATCGATCAAAATACATACCACAGCCGAACGCAAACTCTGTCTAAATAAAATAAACAAATGGGCCATAGGAAACGGTTTTAAATTCTCAAAGGACAAAACAAAATGTATACATTTCTGTAAACTCCAAAAGATCCATCATGACCCCATACTGAAACTGGACCACAATAATATCCCAGTTGTTGATCAGCACAAGTACCTGGGCATTATATATGATAAAAAATTATCCTTTATACCCCATATAAAATATCTAAAAACAAAATGCCACAAGGCCATGCAATTAATCAAAGTTCTGGCACACACCGACTGGAGTTCTGACAAAAACTACACTACTAAAACTCTTCCGATCCTTAGTTAGATCCAAGCTCGACTATGGATGCTATATATATGGAGCAGCCAGAAAGTCTTATATAAAAGAACTAAATGCAGTACACCACTAAGGATTAAGATTGGATTTAGGAGCCTTCAAAATCTCCCCAGTGGAAAGCTTGTATACAGAGGCTAACAAACTACCATTGACATTAAGACAAAAAAAACTAGCACTCAATACTACTTAAAGCTCTCATCATGCCCATCAAATCCCGCATACCAATGTGTTTTCCATCCATAATACACAAAATTATTCAACGAAAGAGAAAATACTATCAAACTAAATTATCATTAAAAAAAAAACATAGAACCCCAAATAGACATCAAAATCTCCACCTTGGATGATTAAACAACCATTCATAATATTAAAACTAAGTAAGCATTCTAAAACCAAAACCCATCCTTCAACTTTCCATGAAGAACTGCTCAACATTCAAAATAGATACAAAGAACACCTACAAATATATACTGATGGATCAAAAGATGGAGACAGGGTAGGATGCGCGGCCATCCATAAAAAAATTAAATTAAAGAAAAGACTCCCGGATGGGGCTTACGTGTATAGCGCAGAAGTATCTGCCATCGACTTGGCACTAAATATCATAGAATCCCAAGAACACAAAAAAATACCTCATACTTACAGACTCTTTATCAGTGTTCATATCAATAAAGCAAAAAAAATGACAAAAATTTTGATTACAAAGCTGCTGAATAGAATAAATGCTCTAACAATAAATAAAGAAATCTTCTGTTGGATTCCAAGCCATATCAGTATCCACATGAATGAAAAAGCTGATAAAGCTGCAAAAGAGTCATTACAACTAAACCACACAACAGAAAAAATCCCTTATACGGACTTAAAACCAAAAACAAATACATATATTCTCAAAAAGTGGCAGGAACCATGGAACTCCTGTATAGAAAATAAATTATACCAAGTGACACAGACCATCGTAATAAGAGACACCAATACAAGGATGCCGAGAAGAGAAGAGGTGACAATAACTAGACTCAGAATAGGACACCTATGCCACCCACTCGTACTTGCTGAAAAGAGAAGAAGCATCATATACTGGTAAGCTATACAGATCCGACTGAGACACTACCAAGAAAATAATCTGAAGGAAATCTTCAACGAGGTTGACCCGAATAAAAAATTTTAATTTCTGAGAGCAACAAGATATAGTCAATGTTCCTCTGAAACGTTTGTAACATTCAACTCCCATGCTACAACCAATGTTTCGGTATTAAATGACCCATAAGAGGTTGATATGCCGTAAATCAAACCAATCAATCAACCTGGGCAACACTGGATTTATTTGGTAGTCATCTATGTTTATTTAATGTTACCTAGTTTGTTCAAAAGTTCCAATAATGGAATGCAAGTAACAGGGATTGAAATGCTTCTAAAACCTTGTACAAAATAATTGATAATTTCTATTGTTGTTTTTGTTTTTTTCTATCAGTTATTAATTATCTCCCCTTTTCTTTTTCTTTTTCTTTTTTCAACTTGAAGTCGTAATGATTTAAGTCCCCTGAGAACGCTTGTTGCTGGTGGTACAGCGGGAATATTTAATTGGCTCGTAGCTATTCCACCTGATGTTCTCAAATCTCGCTATCAGACAGGTATGTTCAAATTTTGTGTCAATCGAATGAAAAGAATTTCTGAAGACAAATTTTGCACAAAAGATTTTTTTTAATTTTTTGTTCAAAATTTGTTCAGATCATGTGTGAAGGAATTGCTTCAAGGTTTAAATACTTTTGCCTATCCTATAAACCTACAACGTATTTTATATACGTACATAATATTTTCTATTAATTAAAAACATTGAAATTTTGTTTTGTGAAATTTTAGCTCCTGAAGGAACCTACCCTAATGGAATCCGAGATGTATTTCGTCAGTTGATGAAAGAAGAAGGAATTCTGGCAATGTACAGAGGAGTGACCCCTGTCATGTTGAGAGCATTCCCTGCCAATGCTGTAATTTACTTTTTTTTATCTTTATTGTAATGCTGAAAATTTGAACTTTTGTGTCTAGATTTTGTATGCATGTACATTTTGTAGGTGTATAGACCCACTTTAGTGAATTGAACAACCCTGTTTAAGAGAACACTGGGAGGGTATTAGAAAAGATGCACCAAAAATTGTCTGTCAAACAAAAAATACTGATTAGCTTCCTACAGTTAATGGTGATTCATAGATGTCATCATTATTCGGGGGTGTTCAAGATGCATGTCTAAAAATATTTGTATGGCTGAAGTAAAGGTACTCAGATCGAATTGATGTTTCTAGACTTAAACAGCCAAATGTGTCTGCAGCTTTGATTGAAAGACTCGGTAGTCTCAACTTCAACAACACTTTTTTCTTTTTTTTTCATGGAAATCGTTCCAGACAAGGCATGAAGCCATTAGATGTAAGGAGCTAAAAAAAAAAAAAAATTACGTCAATGTCAAAAACTAGCCAATGATAAGTGTTAGATGGATAGATTCTGACCCAAAAAACAGCAATTCTTCCCCTTTTGTCAGAAACATCGCTCATGGAGTTACGAGACTGCTGAAAGTAAACCCACCCTTAGTTGAGGTACTGTCTTAAAACCAGGAAATGGCCAGAGTGGCTTGATAATATATGATCCTCATATGAATTGGAGCTACTGAAAACCAAGCACACTTTGCATGAAAAGCTACTGAGATAGACTCATGTAATACTTCTAACTGATGAGAAAGCTAACAAGGATCACAAATTGACCCTGTAATATGTAGGAAAAAAAAAAGAGTAATTCAGGAACATATCTTCCAATATCCAGCAAACCTTCAACACAAAAGATTTACAGATGTTTTATTCGTTGATACAAATCTAAGGTCAATGAGAGGAGCACTTTGTTGATTTGTTTGACATTGCTGACTTGATTGACAATCCTTCAACAGTCAAGTGTTATACACAACCTCCCAGTGTGACATAATGCATCAAATAGATGAACTGCTTTCAACAAAAAAATTTCAAAATTTTAAATTATTGATAATTTTTCCTGGCCGAGGCTTTTTTACGGAAACTTTGAATAGAATAGGTTATGTCTCACATTCGGGCAATAATCCTTAATCTCCCTCTAAAGCTGATTCTCCATTTTGGGTACCAGATACTGTGCTTATTTCATTTTGTCTCATCTGTATTAGACAATAATCTTAAGATTTTTGTTGGTGGAACATCTTTTTAGTGTTACTATTAAATATTGTTTTTTATGCATTTGAATTAATATTTTGTTTTTGCCAGATAAATTATTACACACAATGTTTTGAACTCAACATAAGAGTTAAAAACATCCAACCACCTAGATAAAGTATGGTAGGCTGCTAGTTCTATTATAATTCTTATATATTTTTTTCTTTCTTTTCCAGGCATGTTTCTTGGGTTATGAAGTAACCATTAAAGCCCTGAACTGGCTGACGCCAAACTTATAAGGCATTTTCTAAATCTTATTTTAGAATCTACTAATGCCAATGTCATTTTCTTTTTCCTTCTATGAAAAACTTCGATGAAAAATCACTTTTTATTAAACTGGTTTATAATTTGTTCAATATTTTTATATCAGGTTCATGTTTTTATATATGTAAAATGAAATCAAACCTCAACAAAATTATTTAATTTGCCCTGCAATTTAGGGATTTATTTTGTCTTATTTTTTTATTAAAAAATTTCTAACAAACTATAACTTGTTTCATCTTTCTCCAAGTGTTAAAAATGGTAACCATTTTGTTGATACTATTTCTCCAGATCTTTGCTCTTCTGTTCTGAACTTTTGTTCAGCATATTTGCTGTTTATATATTTGTTGATAAGTAACACCATTTTGATTTTAAATACAGATACACTCTTCATGGACGAGGGAAAAAAATGTCTGTCCTCTATGATATTGGTTGGGAGTTGTGATGTCGGTAATGACCACTGTTGGCAGGATCTATGCCCATGTTGGTATCTGTTATCTTGACTGCAACCAGCTAGCATAGTGTTTAAGAAAAAAGAATAGAAAGAGCTGCAATATATAAAAATGCTCAATAAATTAAAAATATAGAGCTGATTTACAATCTAATGTTCTTTTAATAATATTATTGGCAGAATATTTTCCTAATACTGGAACCCCAAATACTTCAAAGCCTTCAAAAATATATTCTTGTATGAGGAAATGCATGTGAAAATAGAACTTTGAATTTTGGGGGTTAGAAAAATGTGATTTATGGGAACCATTTTATAAGAAAAAGAACATAAGTCAATCGTGAGACTGCATACCTCCGCCTGGTAATGTAAGGATGGTCAAAAGTCTTATCTGTGCCTTACCTGTCTATAGTGTATTAAAGTATTTCTGAATTTATGCCATGGAAACATTTATAAATCAAAAACTATTTACCTTATCAGAGTGAAATTTTGCATGGTGGTTACTGTTATCAAAGAGCCTCAGATCCGTACATAAAATTTGAAAAAATGAGAAGTTGAAATTCCATCCAAATTTCGACCATGATCGAACTTGTCAAGGTCATATAAGATGTAGGCTAAATAGCAAGTCTCTACAATGAACAGAACCAAAGTTACTGCAGAAAGTGTAATTTTCACCTTTTCTATGAACTTTAACCTAGATATCCCAAAATTAAATCAGTTCTAAGTTAGACAGACCATTACTGATATGTTGACCAAGTTTGACGATAGATCAAGCGATGTGGATGCTAGGCTGTACATAGACAAACATAGTGACAAACCAACAAACTCGACCGAAAACATAACCACCAGTGGTAACAAAAGGTATCTGCATAGGTGGGAAATTATCCTTAACAAATGTCTGCCTTATAAAGTATTTAGCAAGACAGACATGTGTCTCATTATGTGATAGTTCTATTTTATAGATTTTATAATATTAATATTATATAATATTAGTTTTGTTAGTAATTTCATTGAGGACTTCAGAAAGGGTTTTGTGCGACAATAAAAGTATTCTATTCGAACCTTACTCGTAGCCTTCCATCTGTTTTGAATGAGAAAATGCCCAAAATTGGAGTTCCATTCTTTTATGTTTATAAAGACAGGTATATATTTGAAATATTTAAAATAAAAAGTAATGGTAAAATTATTATCTTGCTTTTTTTTGTATGTATGAGTATATGTGTGTATTGTTATAAATATATGCCACACATGAAAAACTGAAATGAATAAAGAAAGAAGTTATTGTCTTCCTTAAGATTTTTTTTGGATAACAGTGGAAAGACAATAAATGCCAAAATAAACAACATGAGGAATTGTGTAAAATCTAATGATAAATATTTGTGTAACTAGTGTATATGAGTTAACTATGTTTGTGTAAGTGAAATAGGCATGTGTAAACAAGATCAGTATCATCCTATACAGTAACGGTCATGCAGTTGAGCTTTCAAAAATAAGTTGGATTTCGAAGCAATAACGCTCGAGTGAAAATATCAAAATTAAGTTCGATTTCGAAGCAATAACGCTCAAATGAAAATAATATCAAAAATAAGTTCATTTAAGAACAATAACGCTCAAATGAAAATAATATCAAAAATAAGTTCATTTCGAAGCAATAACGCTCAAGTGAAAATAATATCAAAAATAAGTTGGATTTCGAAGCAATAACGCTCAAGTGAAAATAATATCAAAAAATAAGTTGGATTTCGAAGCAATAACGCTCATATGAAAATAATATCAAAAATAAGTTCATTTCTAAGCAATAACGCACAAGTGAAAATAATATCAAAAATAAGTTGGATTTCGAAGCAATAACGCTCTAGTGAAAATAATATCAAAAATAAGTTGGATTTCGAAGCAATAACGCTCAAGTGAAAATAATATCAAAAATAAGTTGGATTTCGAAGCAATAACGCTCAAGTGAAAATAATATCAAAAATAAGTTGGATTTCGAAGCAATAACGCTCAAGTGAAAATAATATCAAAAATAAGTTGGATTTCGAAGCAATAACGCTCAAGTGAAAATAATATCAAAAATAAGTTGGATTTCGAAGCAATAACGCTCAAGTGAAAATAATATCAAAAATAAGTTGGATTTCGAAGCAATAACGCTCGAGTGAAAATAATATCAAAAATAAGTTCGATTTCGAAGCAATAACGCTCAAGTGAAAATAATATCAAAAATAAGTTGGATTTCGAAGCAATAACGCTCGAGTGAAAATAATATCAAAAATAAGTTGGATTTTGAAGCAATAACGCTCGAGTGAAAATAATATCAAAAATAAGTTGGATTTCGAAGCAATAACGCTCGAGTGAAAATAATATCAAAAATAAGTTCGATTTCGAAGCAATAACGCTCAAGTGAAAATAATATCAAAACATAAGTTGGATTTCGAAGCAATAACGCTCAAGTGAAAATAATATAAAAAATAAGTTGGATTTCGATGCAATAACGCTCAAGTGAAAATAATATAAAAAATAAGTTGGATTTCGAAGCAATAACGCTCAAGTGAAAATAATATAAAAAATAAGTTGGATTTCGAAGCAATAACGCTCAAGTGAAAATAATATCAAAAATAAGTTGGATTTCGAAGCAATAACGCTCAAGTGAAAATAATATAAAAAATAAGTTGGATTTCGAAGCAATAACGCTCGAGTGAAAATAATATCAAAAATAAGTTGGATTTCGATGCAATAACGCTCAAGTGAAAATAATATCAAAAATAAGTTGGATTTCGAAGCAATAACGCTCAAGTGAAAATAATATAAAAAATAAGTTGGATTTCGATGCAATAACGCTCAAGTGAAAATAATATCAAAAATAAGTTCGATTTCGAAGCAATAACGCTCAAGTGAAAATAATATCAAAAATAAGTTGGATTTCGAAGCAATAACGCTCAAGTGAAAATAATATCAAAAATAAGTTGGATTTCGAAGCAATAACGCTCAAGTGAAAATAATATAAAAAAATGTCGGTTATAATCTGGAGCAAATGAGGCATGTGTTAAAAATGCTCTGACAAGTTTACAAATAATTGATCCCTGAGCTTATAAATCTCTCTCTCTTTCTCTCCCCCACCCCCCTTGCTATGTAAAGTTAGAGGAATATTGTTCTTCAATTATGTCAAAGCTTGATAGAGATGTTGAAAATATTTTTCTGGTTGGTCAACAAAGTTCAAAAGATAACCAGACTATATATTCAATTTCTTTGGATTTCAGCATGAAATGTCAGTTGTATCTGAAAGTCTAATTTTGGAGACTTTATTTATCTTCTCAATTTTACAAGATGGTATCTTGTTTTTCTCTTTCTCTCTCTCTTCTCTCTCTCTCTCTCCCTCTTTTTCTTCTCTCTCCCTCTTTTTCTTCTCTCTCTTCTCTCTCTTTCTTTTTCTTCTCTCTCTTTCTTTTTCTTCTCTCTCTTTCTTTTTCTTCTCTCTCTTTCTTTTTCTTCTCTCTCTTCTCTCTCTCTCTTTTTCTTCTCTCTCTTCTCTCTCTCTATTTTTCTTCTCTCTCTTCTCTCTCTCTATTTTTCTTCTCTCTCTTCTCTCTCTCTATTTTTCTTCTCTCTCTTCTCTTTCTTTTTCTTCTCTCTCTTCTCTGTGTGTGTGTGTTTTGACAGGAGTTGGACAAAAATAATGGAAACATCTTGAAATTTCAAACATATTTATTTTAATATGGTATACAACCACCTTTGGCAGTAATTTCAGCTTTAATTCTACGAGGTATAGACTTGTACAAAGCTTGAATTTTTTTCTAAATACTTTTGGTTGTCTCCAGACGTTACTTGACAAGTAGTTGGAAATAAGGTAAAGAATGACTCGTCTGAGAAAATAGCATTCTACCACTGCTCTAGGGACCAATTCTGTAGGTTTTTACTCCACTCTAACTGATTTGTAACGTTTGTTTTTGAAAGTTGCAGCTCTATCATGAAAGTTGCAGCTTTGTATAGCTCTGCCGAATAGTTTTGAGGTAGTTATTAAGCTTTGCAGTAATTTTGGGTGCTGTACTTTTGTGATCTTTGCTAACAATCCTGATTTCTGTCTGAAAGTTTTGGTTTTCTTCCAGAGTTTTATTTTCGTGAGGTTTTTCTCAAAGGCTGTCATTACTTTCAAGATGGTAGTTCTTGATACAGCAAACATTTCACCTGTCATACAAGCACCAACAATTTGACCTCTTTGAAAGATATGTCATTTTAATTACCTTTTTCTAATGATATTTGAAAATAAACAGCAATTTTAGCAAAACATATTAAACAACACAAATAATAAATCCAAAAACAAGTTTTTGTCAGGTTTATTTTTCAAAATTATGATTCTGGATGTTCGTTATTTTGTCCAACTCGTGTTTTTGTTTGTTTCTTTCTTTCTTGCATTCATAGACTATTACGAATTGCGATGGTCCTATCCTGTAAAATAAACTTTGATATATTTTTTTTCAACTTTTCTATGGTGTATTTTTAGACATCTGCCATTTTAGGTGTTCAAAATTCTATAAAATTAGCGCATAGTGGTTAATATTTCATGACTTGGATTAAAGTTCAATCATGAAATTCTCAACTAAATTATCAACTGTAAATAAATACCATTAACAATTTGATGAAATAGAAAAGAACACTCATAAACTATTAAAATAAATATCCATTTTTTGCTTCCTTATTTGCTTTCCTCTTCACAACAGCAAAGTTGAGGCACAAAGTTTGTTTTTAATGTGGGAGGGGAGTATCAAGGTCCCCAAAACGGGACACTCTGAATGGGATAAAAATTGTCCCAGTTGAGAAGGAATTTTCTTCCTCCTACACTTTGATCCTGGCCCAAAGGCCGAGAAATCAAGTGATGCATCTTTGTATAAAACATTTAGTAAAGAAAACGATTATTTTCCTAGTTTACACATGTCTGCATATATTATTGAAGTAGGGCATTACTTTAAAACAACTTTCTTTTTAATTAAATTTATTTTTTAGTAAAAAATGGTTAGTGTAATAGCATCAACTGATACATTTTTGTCATGCGATATTTACCTTATTCTTATTTTTTATTATTTGTTTTAAAACAATATACGTCCTGTTAGCTAGGGTTCGAGAATATGTCGTTGGAAGGATTCTTTATTGAAATCAAGTGGTTGAATCAACCAATGGTATCTTATTCTGGAATAGGGGAAGAATTGGGTTGTTTTCTATTTACTTCTCATACTTCTGATTCTCCCAGGACAGTTTCCAGTCTTGGACCATTAGCAGAGGTGATAATTCATCCATGGCATCAGGCCATATGTGTACTGTTGAGAGATTAAAGAAAATCCCCTAATAAAGTTAAAGGGATCCATTTAAAGTCAACTAAGACAGTGGGGATATTTCGAGCTAAATATGTGTTGTTTCACAGCCATGGGGAGTTGCTCTCAATGCATGCGGCAGTCACCAGTCTTAGATATATCTTCCACTTTGAAAAAAAAAACAACTGATTAGTTTTTATTAAACGAATTAGAGGTTACTCAATTCAGAATTTTATAAACATCTTTTTTTAACTTTACAACGTTTTAATTATTCCTAATAAACTGTTAAAGTTATCAACATTTTTTTGTCACTCATAAAACAAGTAAAATGGAAAAGCAACATTATATTGCCATGTTCAAAGAGAAAAAGCAGATGCAAACAGCACGTACAACCAGCTTGGTTAATTAGAGGTCAAGGTAGAACTTAGTAAAAAAGATGCATGCATGTACAACCCATGGACTTGTCTCATGTGCAGAAAACAAACTAATTTCCTGTACAGGAATGAAAAGGCAGTTTCCAGTCTGCAAAGAATTAATGCTTTCTGGAGAAATAATATTGAAGTTATCTAACAAGCTTAGACTGGATACTTCCTATTGAAAAAAGTCAATTTGAAGAAACTGAACAAAATACAATTCTGAACTTGTGTCAAATTTCCCGACAGTTTCGATTAGAGCGAAAAGAAATATAATTTTTCTTGGATTTATGGTTTCTTTCTGCATGCACACCAAAACCCGCTTATGGCAGACATCTTGAATTTCAGAGCCAAAGAACTTTTTTTAACCTATATTGGGATTATGTTTCCCTGGATTATAGTATTTATATCGATTATGCCAAAATATACTTGGACAACAGCCATTTTGATTTTCAGATTGAATGAACATTATTTTTCACCTTTCTGGATATATTATTATCTTAAATTTACACATGCATCACCAAAGATAAGTAATACCTTATTCCTCTTTTGATTGTATGTAATTAACCGTTCTTTACTAAATATTGCTAAATTAATATCTTATATTTGTTTTTTGTATATTTGTACATAATCCTTTGTCTCTTCAACAGCTTATTTATCAAATGTAGTTTGTATTTAAACGAATCCTGGGATAGAATGCCATTTTTTTAAAAATTAATTGAATCTGGTGATTCATACCTTGTATATTGTAGAGATGCATCACTTATATATATATATATATATATATACACACACACCATAAAATATTAAGACAGATTTTAATACTCAAAGCATTCAAAGATGAATTAATTCAACCAAACAAGAGACAGGATCAGCAAAAAATATTAGAATTAATTAACTTGCAAATCAAGAACACCTACAAGTTGAACAAATGGATTAATACTATGGATAAAATAAAATGGTTCTTCAGGATTACAAACAAAACAAGCTGCTTGTTCATGCAATTTGTTTCAAAAGACCTTTTTGAACATACCATGGAATTTGCTAAATTTCTCACTATTTATTGCAATTAAATAGACATTATCAGAAGTTGCGGAACTACTGTCCTAATTAGCAATGGACAAAAACTAACCAAAATGGTTCTTTTCACATTTTGATATGCTCACTAAACTCTATTAGTGATGAGACTATTGCAATATTTTTCCTGATTCTGATACAATTACCGATTTTGTTCTAAATTGTTGATTCTTATACAATTACAATAACAAAAGCACAACAACACTGCCATAGGATAAAAGTAATTACCAGCGCAACTATAGACCCCCTATCGAAAGAGTTCATTAAATGGCGTTGATTTAAGTTGGTTTATATAGAAATTTTCCGATATTTAGAGCTTTGTTAATGCAAACTTTTTCCTAAAAAGAACAATGACGTTAAAATGTAAATATACCAAAGTTATATTATTTTGTAATATAACAATTTGTTTACGTCAGCTTTTTTCTTTAATATAATTTTGCACTGGAACAAAATCTATAAAAAACAGATATGTTCATTTTTTTTGTATCTTACCAAAAACAATACTCATTGTACATAAATCAATTTCCTTTTATGTTATCACATAATTTAATGATTTATAACAATCTTAAGGATCTTTCCAACGAATTTGCCACAAAATAATTCTACCACAAAGAATTTGACCCACCCAATATTTTTGTTTTCTTAACTCAGAGGGTTTTTTTCGGGGGCCAGATATTTCTGTAGGAACTTTTAGGACATTGATAGGATATCTGAAACTGAATAAATTTATTATTGGCAAACAATTAATTGATATTTTTCAGCCATCTTATAGAAAATATTTTTTTTCTGGATTAAAAAAAAAAACTTCATTAATCATATATATATATATATTATTATTATTATATATGTAGAATTTGGTATATTCGGACTACTGTTCTCATCTTGGGTATTTTTATCACAACATTTCAGCCGATGTAACCTCCAACCTTCTTCAGGTGTACTTTGTGGAACTCGGAAATCTTTCTGTCGAACTTGGGAACCTGAACGGAATTTCGAACGGAACCCTTTATTAAATCCACGGGCGTAGCATGCCATGACTGGGAAGAAGTCTTCAGTAATTTGCAATTCTTCGTATCGCCTGCACTGAGGATTGAACTTTCAACCTTCACTGTCACTTAGAACTGAATTTTACTTAGTACTATATCCACTGCGCCACGAGTCATTGGCGATATTTTAAACAGAATGACCCCCTAGACTAAATGTGATATTGTGGTGACTGAAATGATTCTAGCTAAGAGTAAGATAATGCAAGATAAAGGATGACCAACGACCCACACTTTTGATGGCCGTGCGCCATGTTATATTTCTTTAGCAAATAAATAATTCAAAGTGTAGTACCTGTTCTGATACTACACTTTATCTTTTCTGTCCTCGGTCACTGAAGGAGAAATCTTTCTAGACTGAGGCAATTTTAATTATTCTCCCAATCTAGAGTGCTCATTCTTGGAGAGCTGGATTCTCCACATTAAAAACCGACTTTGTGCCTAACTCTTCCTCCGTAGTAAATAGGATGACATATAATAAATAAAACCCTTAACTAACTCACTGTTCTTCAAAATGAGATTCTACTTTTTAGGTGACTATGTGCGAACACCCTGAAAAGCTTGGCAGAAAGAAGAAAAAACAAAACAAAAATAATTATTTTAGAATTTAGAGTAGGGAACCTTTTCGATTATAAATTTAACGTAAAATGATTGGACCATTCTAAATTTTTAGGGCTTTTCATTAAATTATTTTTACCACTAACCCTTAGTTCGGCTTGAAAGGTCATAAAACCACACGTAATTGCTTTAAAAAAGTAGCCCTTCCCCCCAAAAAAGCACAAGTTAGTCGCATAGGAAATTTATTTTATTAACTGCCCTAAAACGATAGAATGTTCCAGAAATGGGGCTCATTTTATGCTTAATTTACAGGTGAAACTGATCCCCCATTGTAAATTCTAAAAGAATTGATTCTTTTTTCCCCCGACAAGTTTTTCAGGGTGTTCACACGTAATTGCCTAAAAAAATCGTAACCACCTAAAACAAGTAGAATCTCATTTTTTTTTTTATTTAGGAGTCAGATTTAGCTGATAATTTTCATCTACAACAACAATAATAATAATGCTCATAAGTTTTTATATAGTAACAGAATCTATTTAACATATAGTAAAAAAAATCTACATTAAAATATAAGTTTAAATCAATTACTAACATGTTTTATGTTAGTAATTAATTTTTAATTCATAAAACACATTTTAAATTTGTTTCAAATAGTTTTGAAAAAATATGCACTTACATTTTTATGTTGGCAGGCAAATTTTCACTGTCTTTCATGTAGTCTGAAAGCAGTGGATGTGTGTCTTGTCAGTGGAAGGAAAATGAACTGAACTGCCAAACGGTTTCAATAATATTAATAACCAAGAATCATTTTTATTGATTTTATTGCCTTCCCCCTTTTATATATTTAGATTTTTTTTTACAACCAGTTAACAGACAAGAAGCTCAAAATCAAAGAACTGACACCAAAGTGTGGTCATATGTAGAGCCGCAAAAATCTTTAAATTCACTAATTCATTTATACCTAATTCAACCAAGCCTTTGAAAATGTTCTAAGTTTTTTGGGGGGTTTTCACTCTTTTTGGACACCTCTTGTCAGGTTTGCCAATGCTGAAGGACTGGACAAAACCCCACATTTCATTTTTTCTTTTCTTTTTACACAAGTAATATAAATTTACATTTGTATTTTTTATGTTATTATAATGTATAGATTTAAATTTTACTAGTAGTTTAAGAACAAATATTTATCATTTTATCATTAGTACCAGCAATAGAAAATTAAGTGAAAATTTATTTTTTAAAGAATCGTTTTTGGAATTGGAAATTAGGCTCACATTTTTCTGATTCCGATACCCCCAAAAGTTCTGATTTTTCCGATTCCTGATTCCGATTAATCGTCCCAGCACTAATCTCTATATATTATACAACCTTAATATAGACATAGATTTAGAAGTCATAGACTAAATGTGACAAAATTAGAAAGGATATAGAAAAATAAGTCTAAAAGTAATCTAGATAAGGAGTTTTATAAACTACATATGAAAGAAAATGGCAATCCTAGATATGTACATCCACTCACCATCAATAATTAAACATATTCCAAAATCTATCGAAAGTAGAATTAGCAATAACTCTTCTAACAAAGAAAGGTTTAATGAACATAAAAATATTTATAACAGGCCTTAAAAATAGCGGATGTAAAAATACTAATATCAGAAAAAACTACAAATAAATTGAAAAAAAGACGTAGGAAAAGAGTAGAAATTATTGAACCTAATCAAATTGCATTTCTCCCAAATAACACTTTACACAAAATATTCAATAAAAATACATTGAAATTAAGCTATAGCTGTAGCGATAATTTAGAAAAAAAATATAACGAAAAAACTAATAAATTAATAAAAACAATGTTAATAATGATAATTAAAGAACTAGCGTTAACATGAATATAACGAATAACACAAACAATAACATTTGTAACTATAAAAGAGTTGAAGATTTCCCCTTACAAAAAAGGGTCTCTCAATTTTTGTGTTATATGTTGCAACCATATTTACAAAAAACGTAAAATAAATCTTATATAGGAAGCATCCAAACATTTAAAAACAGATTTTGCAACCATAAATCTTCTTTTAACAATGAGAAATACAAAAACAATACATCACCATCCAAATATTTCTGGGCTTTACTTGAAACTAAAAAAAAACATCAATAGTAAAGTGGTAAATAATTTTTTTTTTAAAAGCTAAGGTATGTAAATGTTTAATACAGCTATTTTATGTCTTAAGGAGAAATTATTAGGTTTAGTGACAGGGAAAAGTTGCTTAATAAAAGATCATAAATCTTTATTAATTTCAGGGATAACAAAATATATATGCTAAAAAATATTTAGAATGTTTTGTAAATTTGAAACTTAGGTGAGAAATTTAAATTTTCTATAATTTAAATTTGGATTAGAAGATACAGTGTTTGAGACAAATTTGACACTTTTTAGAAAAGGAAAGACAAAACGTCATATATTGGCCAATAATTGATGCATTCTAAAAATTCAAAGTGCATCTCTAAGAGGATTTTTTACGGGACGTAGCTCACTCTAAGAACTGCTCTGAATCCACACCGTGGCCTCCAAGTGGGATCTGAACCTGGAGCATGCGGCCTTGGAGGTGTCTTTCAAGAGACGCCTGAACACAAGTTTTGAGATCCTGGCAATCAACTCGTCCTTGGTGTTGCAAGTGGTACAGTTGGAGTCTTTCTCAACTGCACCCCCACACACCATTATGTGTGGAGTGCAGTTGATGCCCATTTCTCTTACCAAGTAGCAAAGCACTTTCTTCATAGTCTCCACTCTGATGCCACTTTCTCCTACCAAGTAGCAAAGCACTTTCTTCATAGTCTCCACTCTGATGCCCATTTCTCTTACCAAGTAGCAAAGCACTTTCTTCATAGTCTACACTCTGATGCCGATCTCTCTTACCAAGTAGCAAAGCACTTTCTTCATAGTCTCCACTCTGATGCCCATCTCTCTTATCAAGTAGCAAAGCACTTTCGTCATAGTCTCCACTCTGATGCCCATCTCTCTTACCAAGTAGTAAAGCACTTTCTCCATAGTCTCCACTCTGATGCCCATCTCTTTTACCAAGTAGCAAAGAACTTTTTTCATAGTCTCCACTCTGATGCCCATTTCTCTTACCAAGTAGCAAAGCACTTTCTACGTAGTCTCCACTCTGATGCCCATCTCTCTTACCAAGTAGCAAAGCACTTTCTACATAGTCTCCACTCTGATGCCCATCTCTCTTACCAAGTAGCAAAGCACTTTCTCCATAGTCTCCACTCTGATGCCCATCTCTCTTACCAAGTAGCAAAGCACTTTCTTCATAGTCTCCACTCTGATGCCCATCTCTCTTTCCAAGTAGCAAAGCACTTTCTTCATAGTCTCCACTCTGATGCCCATCTCTCTTACCAAGTAGCAAAGAACTTTCTTCATAGTCTCCACTCTGATGCCCATTTCTCTTATCAAGTAGCAAAGCACTTTCGTCATAGTCTCCACTCTGATGCCCATCTCTCTTACCAAGTAGCAAAGCACTTTCTACATAGTCTCCAATCTGATGCCCATCTCTCTTACCAAGTAGCAAAGCACTTTCTCCATAGTCTCCAGTCTGATGCCCATCTCTCTTACCAAGTAGCAAAGCACTTTCTACGTAGTCTCCACTCTGATGCCCATCTCTCTTACCAAGTAGCAAAGCACTTTCTCCATAGTCTCCACTCTAATGCCCATCTCTCTTACCAAGTAGCAAAGCACTTTCTTCATAGTCTCCACTCTGATGCCCATCTCTCTTACCAAGTAGCAAAGCACTTTCTCCATAGTCTCCACTCTGATGCCCATCTCTCTTACCAAGTAGCAAAGCACTTTCTCCATAGTCTCCACTCTGATGCCCATCTCTCTTACCAAGTAGCAAAGCACTTTCTACATAGTCTCCACTGTGATGCCCATCTCTCTGACCAAGTAGCAAAGCACTTTCTTCATAGTCTCCACTCTGATGCCCATCTCTCTTACCAAGTAGCAAAGCACTTTCGTCATAGTCTCCACTCTGATGCCCATCTCTCTTACCAAGTAGCAAAGCACTTTCTTCATAGTCTCCACTCTGATGCCCATCTCTCTTTCCAAGTAGCAAAGCACTTTCTTCATAGGCTCCATACTGATGCCCATCTCTCTTACCTGGTAGCAAACCACTTTCTCCATAGTCTCCACTCTGATGCCCATTTCTCTTACCAAGTAGCAAAGCACTTTATCCATAGTCTCCACTCTGATGCCCATCTCTCTTACCAAGTAGCAAAGCACTTTCTCCATAGTCTCCACTCTGATGCCCATCTCTCTTACCAAGTAGCAAAGCACTTTCTACATAGTCTCCACTCTGATGCCCATCTCTCTTACCAAGTAGCAAAGCACTTTCTTCATAGTATCCACTCTGATGCCCATCTCTCTTACCAAGTAGCAAAGCACTTTCTACATAGTCTCCACTCTGATGCCCATCTCTCTTACCAAGTAGCAAAGCACTTTCTACATAGTCTCCACTCTGATGCCCATCTCTCTTACCAAGTAGCAAAGCACTTTCTTCATAGTCTCCACTCTGATGCCCATCTCTCTTATCAAGTAGCAAAGCACTTTCGTCATAGTCTCCACTCTGATGCCCATCTCCTTTACCAAGTAGCAAAGCACTTTCTCCATAGTCTCAACTCTGATGCTCATCTCTCTTACCAAGTAGCAAAGCACTTTCTCCATAGTCTCCACTCTGATGCCCATCTCTCTTACCAAGTAGCAAAGCACTTTCTCCATAGTCTCCACTCTGATGCCCATCTCTCTTACCAAGTAGCAAAGCACTTTCTCCATAGTCTCCACTCTGATGCCCATCTCTCTTACCAAGTAGCAAAGCACTTTCGTCATAGTCTCCACTCTGATGCCCATCTCTCTTACCAAGTAGCAAAGCACTTTCTTCATAGTCTCCACTCTGATGCCCATCTCTCTTTCCAAGTAGCAAAGCACTTTCTTCATAGTCTCCACTCTGATGCCCATCTCTCTTACCAAGTAGCAAAGCACTTTCTCCATAGTCTCCACTCTGATGCCCATCTCTCTTACCAAGTAGCAAAGCACTTTCGTCATAGTCTCCACTCTGATGCCCATCTCTCTTACCAAGTAGCAAAGCACTTTCTTCATAGTCTCCACTCTGATGCCCATCTCTCTTTCCAAGTAGCAAAGCACTTTCTTCATAGTCTCCACTCTGATGCCCTTCTCTCTTACCTGGTAGCAAAGAACTTTTTTCATAGTCTCCACTCTGATGCCCATTTCTCTTACCAAGTAGCAAAGCACTTTCTCCATAGTCTCCACTCTGATGCCCATCTCTCTTACCAAGTAGCAAAGCACTTTCACCATAGTCTCCACTCTGATGCCCATCTCTCTTACCAAGTAGCAAAGCACTTTCTACATAGTCTCCACTCTGATGCCCAATTACTCTTACCAAGTAGCAAAGCACTTTCTCCATAGTATCCACTCTGATGCCCATCTCTCTTACCAAGTAGCAAAGCACTTTCTACATAGTCTCCACTCTGATGCCCATCTCTCTTACCAAGTAGCAAAGCACTTTCTACATAGTCTCCACTCTGATGCCCATCTCTGTTACCAAGTAGCAAAGCACTTTCTTCATAGTCTCCACTCTGATGCCCATATCTCTTATCAAGTAGCAAAGCACTTTCGTCATAGTCTCCACTCTGATGCCCATCTCTCTTACCAAGTAGCAAAGCACTTTCTTCATAGTCTCCACTCTGATGCCCATCTCTCTTACCAAGTAGCAAAGCACTTTCTACATAGTCTCCACTCTAATGCCCATCTCTCTTACCAAGTAGCAAAGCACTTTCTCCATAGTCTCCACTCTGATGCCCATCTCTCTTACCAAGTAGCAAAGCACTTTCGTCATAGTCTCCACTCTGATGCCCATCTCTCTTACTAAGTAGCAAAGCACTTTCTTCATAGTCTCCACTCTGATGCCCATCTCTCTTTCCAAGTAGCAAAGCACTTTCTTCATAGTCTCCACTCTGATGCCCATCTCTCTTACCTGGTAGCAAAGAACTTTTTTCATAGTCTCCACTCTGATGCCCATTTCTCTTACCAAGTAGCAAAGCACTTTCTTCATAGTCTCCACTCTGATGCCCATCTCTCTTACCAAGTAGCAAAGCACTTTCGTCATAGTCTCCACTCTGATGCCCATCTCTCTTACCAAGTAGCAAAGCACTTTCTACATAGTCTCCACTCTGATGCCCATGTCTCTTACCAAGTAGTAAAGCACTTTCTCCATAGTCTCCACTCTGATGCCCATCTCTCTTACCAAGTAGCAAAGCACTTTCTACATAGTCTCCACTCTGATGCCCATCTCTCTTACCAAGTAGCAAAGCACTTTCTACATAGTCTCCACTCTGATGCCCATCTCTCTTACCAAGTAGCAAAGCACTTTCTACATAGTCTCCACTCTGATGCCCATCTCTCTTACCAAGTAGCAAAGCACTTTCTCCATAGTCTCCACTCTGATGCTCATCTCTCTTACCAAGTAGCAAAGCACTTTCTCCATAGTCTCCACTCTGATGCCCATCTCTCTTATCAAGTAGCAAAGCACTTTCGTCATAGTCTCCACTCTGATGCTCATCTCTCTTACCAAGTAGCAAAGCACTTTCTTCATAGTCTCCACTCTGATGCCCATCTCTCTTTCCAAGTAGCAAAGCACTTTCTTCATAGTCTCCACTCTGATGCCCATCTCTCTTACCAAGTAGCAAAGAACTTTCTTCATAGTCTCCACTCTGATGCCCATTTCTCTTATCAAGTAGCAAAGCACTTTCGTCATAGTCTCCACTCTGATGCCCATCTCTCTTACCAAGTAGCAAAGCACTTTCTACATAGTCTCCAATCTGATGCCCATCTCTCTTACCAAGTAGCAAAGCACTTTCTCCATAGTCTCCAGTCTGATGCCCATCTCTCTTACCAAGTAGCAAAGCACTTTCTACGTAGTCTCCACACTGATGCCTATCTCTCTTACCAAGTAGCAAAGCACTTTCTCCATAGTCTCCACTCTGATGCCCATCTCTCTTACCAAGTAGCAAAGCACTTTCTCCATAGTCTCCACTCTAATGCCCATCTCTCTTACCAAGTAGCAAAGCACTTTCTCCATAGTCTCCACTCTGATGCCCATCTCTCTTACCAAGTAGCAAAGCACTTTCTCCATAGTCTCCACTCTGATGCCCATCTCTTTTACCAAGTAGCAAAGCACTTTCTACATAGTTCAACTCTGATGCCCATCTCTCTTACCAAGTAGCAAAGCACTTTCTTCATAGTATCCACTCTGATGCCCATCTCTCTTACCAAGTAGCAAAGCACTTTCGTCATAGTCTCCACTCTGATGCCCATCTCTCTTACCAAGTAGCAAAGCACTTTCTTCATAGTCCTTACTCTGATGCCCATCTCTCTTACCAAGTAGTAAAGCACTTTCTCCATAGTCTCCACTCTGATGCCCATCTCTCTTACCAAGTAGCAAAGCACTTTCGTCATAGTCTCCACTCTGATGCCCATCTCTCTTACCAAGTAGCAAAGCACTTTCTTCATAGTCTCCACTCTGATGCCCATCTCTCTTTCCAAGTAGCAAAGCACTTTCTTCATAGGCTCCATACTGATGCCCATCTCTCTTACCTGGTAGCAAACCACTTTCTCCATAGTCTCCACTCTGATGCCCATTTCTCTTACCAAGTAGCAAAGCACTTTCTCCATAGTCTCCACTCTGATGCCCATCTCTCTTACCAAGTAGCAAAGCACTTTCTCCATAGTCTCCACTCTGATGCCCATCTCTCTTACCAAGTAGCAAAGCACTTTCTACATAGTCTCCACTCTGATGCCCATCTCTCTTACCAAGTAGCAAAGCACTTTCTTCATAGTATCCACTCTGATGCCCATCTCTCTTACCAAGTAGCAAAGCACTTTCTACATAGTCTCTACTCTGATGCCCATCTCTCTTACCAAGTAGCAAAGCACTTTCTACATAGTCTCCACTCTGATGCCCATCTCTCTTACCAAGTAGCAAAGCACTTTCTTCATAGTCTCCACTCTGATGCCCATCTCTCTTATCAAGTAGCAAAGCACTTTCGTCATAGTCTCCACTCTGATGCCCATCTCCTTTACCAAGTAGCAAAGCACTTTCTCCATAGTCTCCACTCTGATGCTCATCTCTCTTACCAAGTAGCAAAGCACTTTCTCCATAGTCTCCACTCTGATGCCCATCTCTCTTACCAAGTAGCAAAGCACTTTCTCCATAGTCTCCACTCTGATGCCCATCTCTCTTACCAAGTAGCAAAGCACTTTCTCCATAGTCTCCACTCTGATGCCCATCTCTCTTACCAAGTAGCAAAGCACTTTCGTCATAGTCTCCACTCTGATGCCCATCTCTCTTACCAAGTAGCAAAGCACTTTCTTCATAGTCTCCACTCTGATGCCCATCTCTCTTTCCAAGTAGCAAAGCACTTTCTTCATAGTCTCCACTCTGATGCCCATCTCTCTTTCCAAGTAGCAAAGCACTTTCTCCATAGTCTCCACTCTGATGCCCATCTCTCTTACCAAGTAGCAAAGCACTTTCGTCATAGTCTCCACTCTGATGCCCATCTCTCTTACCAAGTAGCAAAGCACTTTCTTCATAGTCTCCACTCTGATGCCCATCTCTCTTTCCAAGTAGCAAAGCACTTTCTTCATAGTCTCCACTCTGATGCCCTTCTCTCTTACCTGGTAGCAAAGAACTTTTTTCATAGTCTCCACTCTGATGCCCATTTCTCTTACCAAGTAGCAAAGCACTTTCTCCATAGTCTCCACTCTGATGCCCATCTCTCTTACCAAGTAGCAAAGCACTTTCACCATAGTCTCCACTCTGATGCCCATCTCTCTTACCAAGTAGCAAAGCACTTTCTACATAGTCTCCACTCTGATGCCCAATTACTCTTACCAAGTAGCAAAGCACTTTCTCCATAGTATCCACTCTGATGCCCATCTCTCTTACCAAGTAGCAAAGCACTTTCTACATAGTCTCCACTCTGATGCCCATCTCTCTTACCAAGTAGCAAAGCACTTTCTACATAGTCTCCACTCTGATGCCCATCTCTGTTACCAAGTAGCAAAGCACTTTCTTCATAGTCTCCACTCTGATGCCCATATCTCTTATCAAGTAGCAAAGCACTTTCGTCATAGTCTCCACTCTGATGCCCATCTCTCTTACCAAGTAGCAAAGCACTTTCTTCATAGTCTCCACTCTGATGCCCATCTCTCTTACCAAGTAGCAAAGCACTTTCTACATAGTCTCCACTCTAATGCCCATCTCTCTTACCAAGTAGCAAAGCACTTTCTCCATAGTCTCCACTCTGATGCCCATCTCTCTTACCAAGTAGCAAAGCACTTTCGTCATAGTCTCCACTCTGATGCCCATCTCTCTTACTAAGTAGCAAAGCACTTTCTTCATAGTCTCCACTCTGATGCCCATCTCTCTTTCCAAGTAGCAAAGCACTTTCTTCATAGTCTCCACTCTGATGCCCATCTCTCTTACCTGGTAGCAAAGAACTTTTTTCATAGTCTCCACTCTGATGCCCATTTCTCTTACCAAGTAGCAAAGCACTTTCTTCATAGTCTCCACTCTGATGCCCATCTCTCTTACCAAGTAGCAAAGCACTTTCGTCATAGTCTCCACTCTGATGCCCATCTCTCTTACCAAGTAGCAAAGCACTTTCTACATAGTCTCCACTCTGATGCCCATGTCTCTTACCAAGTAGTAAAGCACTTTCTCCATAGTCTCCACTCTGATGCCCATCTCTCTTACCAAGTAGCAAAGCACTTTCTACATAGTCTCCACTCTGATGCCCATCTCTCTTACCAAGTAGCAAAGCACTTTCTACATAGTCTCCACTCTGATGCCCATCTCTCTTACCAAGTAGCAAAGCACTTTCTACATAGTCTCCACTCTGATGCCCATCTCTCTTACCAAGTAGCAAAGCACTTTCTCCATAGTCTCCACTCTGATGCTCATCTCTCTTACCAAGTAGCAAAGCACTTTCTCCATAGTCTCCACTCTGATGCCCATCTCTCTTATCAAGTAGCAAAGCACTTTCGTCATAGTCTCCACTCTGATGCTCATCTCTCTTACCAAGTAGCAAAGCACTTTCTTCATAGTCTCCACTCTGATGCCCATCTCTCTTTCCAAGTAGCAAAGCACTTTCTTCATAGTCTCCACTCTGATGCCCATCTCTCTTACCAAGTAGCAAAGAACTTTCTTCATAGTCTCCACTCTGATGCCCATTTCTCTTATCAAGTAGCAAAGCACTTTCGTCATAGTCTCCACTCTGATGCCCATCTCTCTTACCAAGTAGCAAAGCACTTTCTACATAGTCTCCACTCTGATGCCCATCTCTCTTACCAAGTAGCAAAGCACTTTCTCCATAGTCTCCAGTCTGATGCCCATCTCTCTTACCAAGTAGCAAAGCACTTTCTACGTAGTCTCCACACTGATGCCTATCTCTCTTACCAAGTAGCAAAGCACTTTCTCCATAGTCTCCACTCTGATGCCCATCTCTCTTACCAAGTAGCAAAGCACTTTCTCCATAGTCTCCACTCTAATGCCCATCTCTCTTACCAAGTAGCAAAGCACTTTCTCCATAGTCTCCACTCTGATGCCCATCTCTCTTACCAAGTAGCAAAGCACTTTCTCCATAGTCTCCACTCTGATGCCCATCTCTTTTACCAAGTAGCAAAGCACTTTCTACATAGTTCAACTCTGATGCCCATCTCTCTTACCAAGTAGCAAAGCACTTTCTTCATAGTATCCACTCTGATGCCCATCTCTCTTACCAAGTAGCAAAGCACTTTCGTCATAGTCTCCACTCTGATGCCCATCTCTCTTACCAAGTAGCAAAGCACTTTCTTCATAGTCCTTACTCTGATGCCCATCTCTCTTACCAAGTAGTAAAGCACTTTCTCCATAGTCTCCACTCTGATGCCCATCTCTCTTACCAAGTAGCAAAGCACTTTCTACATAGTCTCCACTCTGATGCCCATGTCTCTTACCAAGTAGTAAAGCACTTTCTACATAGTCTCCACTCTGATGCTCATCTCTCTTTCCAAGTAGCAAAGCACTTTCTACATAGTCTCCACTCTGATGCCCATCTCTCTTACCAAGTAGCAAAGCACTTTATCCATAGTCTCCACTCTGATGCTCATCTCTCTTACCAAGTAGCAAAGCACTTTCTTCATAGTCTCCACTCTGATGCCCATTTCTCTTTCCAAGTAGCAAAGCACTTTCTTCATAGTCTCCACTCTGATGCCCATCTCTCTTACCAAGTAGCAAAGAACTTTTTTCATAGTCTCCACTCTGATGCCCATTTCTCTTACCAAGTAGCAAAGCACTTTCTCCATAGTCTTTACTCTGATGCCCATCTCTCTTACCAAGTAGCAAAGCACTTTCTCCATAGTCTCCACTCTGATGCCCATCTCTCTTACCAAGTAGCAAAGCACTTTCTACATAGTCGCCACTCTGATGCCCATGTCTCTTACCAAGTAGTAAAGCACTTTCTCCATAGTCTCCACTCTGATGCCCATCTCTCTTACCAAGTAGCAAAGCACTTTCTACATAGTCTCCACTCTGATGCCCATCTCTCTTACCAAGTAGCAAAGCACTTTCTACATAGTCTCCACTCTGATGCCCATCTCTCTTACCAAGTAGCTAAGCACTTTCTACATAGTCTCCACTCTGATGCCCATTTCTCTTACCAAGTAGCAAAGCACTTTATCCATAGTCTCCACTCTGATGCTCATCTCTCTTACCAAGTAGCAAAGCACTTTTTCCATAGTCTCCACTCTGATGCCCATCTCTCTTACCAAGTAGCAAAGCACTTTCTCCATAGTCTCCACTCTGATGCCCATCTCTCTTACCAAGTAGCAAAGCACTTTCTCCATAGTCTCCACTCTGATGCCCATCTCTCTTACCAAGTAGCAAAGCCCTTTCTCCATAGTCTCCACTCTGATGCCCATCTCTCTTACCAAGTAGCAAAGCACTTTCTCCATAGTCTCGACTCTGATGGCCATCTCTCTTACCAAGTAGCAAAGCACTTTCTTTATAGTCTCCACTCTGATGCTCATCTCTCTTACCAAGTAGCAAAGCACTTTCTCCATAGTCTCCACTCTGATGCCCATCTCTTTTACCAAGTAGCAAAGCACTTTCTCCATAGTCTCCACTCTGATGCCCATCTCTCTTACCAATTAGCAAAGCACTTTCGTCATAGTCTCCACTCTGATGCCCATCTCTCTTACCAAGTAGCAAAGCACTTTCTCCATAGTCTCCACTCTGATGCCCATCTCTCTTACCAAGTAGCAAAGCATATTCTCCATAGTCTCTACTCTGATGCCCATCTCTCTTACCAAGTAGACAAGCACTTTCTCCATAGTCTCCACTCTGATGCCCATCTCTCTTACCAAGTAGCAAAGCACTTTCTCCATAGTCTCCACTCTGATGCCCATCTCTCTTACCAAGTAGCAAAGCACTTTCTCCATAGTCTCCACTCTGATGCCCATCTCTCTTACCAAGTAGCAAAGCCCTTTCTCCATAGTCTCCACTCTGATGCCCATCTCTCTTACCAAGTAGCAAAGCACTTTCTCCATAGTCTCGACTCTGATGGCCATCTCTCTTACCAAGTAGCAAAGCACTTTCTTTATAGTCTCCACTCTGATGCTCATCTCTCTTACCAAGTAGCAAAGCACTTTCTCCATAGTCTCCACTCTGATGCCCATCTCTTTTACCAAGTAGCAAAGCACTTTCGTCATAGTCTCCACTCTGATGCCCATCTCTCTTACCAAGTAGCAAAGCACTTTCTCCATAGTCTCCACTCTGATGCCCATCTCTCTTACCAAGTAGCAAAGCATATTCTCCATAGTCTCTACTCTGATGCCCATCTCTCTTACCAAGTAGCAAAGCACTTTCTCCATAGTCTCTACTCTGATGCCCATCTCTCTTACCAAGTTGCAAAGCACTTTCTACATAGTCTCCACTCTGATGCCCATCTCTCTTACCAAGTAGTAAAGCACTTTCTTCATAGTCTCCACTCTGATGCCCATCTCTCTTACCAAGTAGTAAAGCAATTTCTTCAGAGTCTCCACTCTGATGCCCATTTCTTTTACCAAGTAGCAAAGCACTTTCTTCATAGTCTCCACTCTGACGCCCATCTCTCTTACCAAGTAAAAAAGCACTTTCTACATAGTCTCCACTCTGATGCCCATCTCTCTTACCAAGTAGCAAAGCACTTTCCCCATAGTCTCCACTCTGATGCTCATCTCTCTTACCAAGTAGCAAAGCACTTTCTTCATAGTCTCCACTCTGATGCCCATTTCTCTTACCAAGTAGCAAAGCACTTTCTCCATAGTCTCCACTCTGATGCCCATCTCTCTTACCAAGTAGCAAAGCACTTTCTTCATAGTCCTTACTCTGATGCCCATCTCTCTTACCAAGTAGCAAAGCACTTTCTCCATAGTCTCCACTCTGATGCCCATCTCTCTTACAAAGGTCCACATTGCTTTATCTGGATCTTGCTACACCTTTGTTTTGTAGCTTCTTGACGAATTTAATTGTGTGGACACAGTCAGAATGCTATGATGTTTCCTGCTAGCCACTGCTTCCATATCTCCATCACAATTCTCCAGCTCACATCTTAAAGCTTTCAAGGTATACATGGAACCGTGTGATGCCACTAAGATTTCTCAATTTTTTAATCTGGCGCGAATTATGATGCAGGTCACACACTTCCAATATTCTGGTGCTGTACTTATACGATTCTTCTCTAAGAAACTTTCTCAAGTCAAAACGAAATATTTAACATTTGACAGAAAACTTCTGGCAACTTATGTTTCAGTGACACATTTTCGTCACATAACGTTCACTGATCACCAGTGGAGCTTTTTACAGTCAAACCCTGACAAAATCAGATTGACAGCAATGCTATTTCTCAGTGCATATTACTGACATAGCATATATTAAAGACGAACGAAATATAGTCACAAACTGTATGTCTATATCTGCATTAGCTGTACTACCGGAGAGTCCAACATTCAAACTCCTCAGGTGACATGAATTGGAATAAAACTTCTCACACCTGACATTATCCTATATCTCTATAAAGCCACCATCCTCTCGTGCATGAAGTATTGTTGTCACATCTGGGTTGGTGCATAATCCACTAGTCTCTCCCTTTGTTTAAAAGGTTAAAAAAAAGAGTTGCTAAACTAATAGGTCCCTCACTATCCACCAAGCTCCAGCCCCTGTCCCATCGCTGCAATGTTGCATCCTTGTACTGGTTTTACAAGTACTTCAATGGAACATGCTCTGATGAAGTTGTTGCTCTTGTGCCCCCTCGACATAAATACACCCCGACAATCAGCTAAATCCCATCCATCTACTGTGATGGTCCCCAGGTGCCAGAGAGCCTTCTACTCTAGATAGCTTCTTTCCTCGTGCTGCCAGCCTTTGAAACTCCTTACCTGCTCGCTGTTTCCCCAACATGCAGAAATTTAAAACTAATGTGAATAAGCATCTAGCTGCACAGCTCTCAATTTAGGATGACCCCCTAAACTTTCACCCTAATTCTCAGTAGCCCCTTACGTCTACAGTGGCAACTTGCCTTGTTTGGGGTGAACTATGTTAAAACCAAAAACAATAAGCAGATGTCTGTGATTTGACAGAAATAGCTCAAACACTAATGCAATAAAATCATTCTTGGATTTGAAACAATATTTTGTGTCAAACGAAATGAGCTCAGTCCTATGTGACACTTTTACCATTGGCCCCAGACCATTTATTCCAAAAAATCTCTGTAGTGATTTTTGATAGCTCACATTGTATAGCACATTCCAGAATGGGAGCGTCTATAAAACTGCTAAAGTCCAGATATTTTTGGTCGAACTTGGACAAAATTATTAAGCAATTCTACGCAGAATTGTGTTGTATGTCAACACATGAGGTTTCAGACACACTAAACCTGCTGCTGTACATAATTTCGAATTGCCATCTGCATATTTCTAAACTATGCATATTAATATTGTTGGACAATTAACCCGGACATGTATCATGGTCCATATAGATATCTCCTTACCTATATCAATCACGCAACTCGTTGGATTTGTTATATCTACATATTTTGCCCCATAAAGCATAAAAAAGGGAGCAGGGGACTTGTTGGCACATGTTCCCCTATGCATACAGAAAGGGGGGCAGGCGGGCGACGTTTGTCAAAAAGGGGTCAACAGGAAGCTTGACAGACAGGCTTTGATAAGTCAGCCCAGAGAAGAAACACGAGGGGAAGGTCCTTGAGCAGCGTTGAGAGCGGACGTGTCGGAGATTGGCAGCTCACCCAGTTGTCATATTGGACAATTTATCCCCGCACACAAAATCAAAAATAGGAAAAGTGGAATTCAAAAATTAACGGTTAAGTAATACAGCAACGTTTAATACTGCTGTCTACCAGACACCAAAAGAAAAAAAAGCCTGGTTCAACAAAATTGATTACGACAGACCAGTCAATCATATTACCTCTCCAAAGTCGAGATTACGTATATCTTACGTATAAATTCTGTTAAAATATCCTTCCCTCCGCCGTCAAACCAAAAAGGTATGTGTTTACGACATAAGGACAAAAAAAAAAGAAAAGAAAAAAAGAAATACTATATTAATTCGTCCTAAATCGAACTTTCATATTGTTATATATTGTCGTGTTAAATGATCTCATTCAATCGTTCCCCGCGATTTTAACACATTTACCTTCATATCTCGATCTCCCGTGGGAGGAGAAGGACTTCTCATTTGTTTTCCTCGAATTACGTAAGAAAAAAAAACTTTCCTATTTTCATTTTCCATAAAGGCTATAAGCCTTCTTAATTGCTATATTTGAACTTTTAGTTCTTATCCTGACTGATCAACTTTCTCGGAATAACAAAAACCAGCTTCTTATAGAGAACTCCGTTTGTGTGGAAAGAATATCAGTTGATCTTTTGAAAAAAATAAATACTTGTTATGTATTGTTAATTTGTCTTGGTTGTTTATACAATATATGATTATAATTTGTGATACGATGTGTTATTCCTTTTTATGGAGTACGGGTTGTTTTCCCTTTCATCGGGTTTTCAACCTTTTTACATTCGTGGCTGAATTACGTATTTGTAACGTTCAGTGTCCTAGTACCACAAATATAACAGATTGAAGTACAGCCTATCATGGAAATAACTATACGGTGGAGGTATTTATTCATGAATGGATATCTAGATTTGGAGTTCCATTGCATGTTGTAACTGACCAAGGAAGTCAATTTAAGAGCAAGTTGTTTCAGGAATTGGTAAAGATAAGTTTTACTGGCTAAGAACGACCGCATATCATCCTCAAAGCAATGGCTTAATAGAAGGAGTACATTGTACGTTAAAAGTGGCAATAATGGCTCAAACAGAATCATAGATAAAAGTGATACTTATAATTCTACTTGGTATATGCAGTACCCAGAATGAATAAAGGTTTTCACCTTTTACTTCTGTTACAGGAGCACTAATTTTGATCCTCAGCAGGCATAGAAAGAGAAACCCTGTTAAATAATAAATATGTATACAATTTGTGTGAATCGATGTCATAATTTGATGCACTCAGCTGTGATAAAGGACATCACCATGCAAATGTAAAAGTTTTCATACTGAAAACAGTAGTTTCCTACAAGAAAGTATGGCTTAGAGTCGATCGAATGACAAAACCATTAGAAGCACTTTATTCAGGTCCTTATAAAGTTCTGACAATCAGTTTTCAGATGAATATGAACAATGGTAAATTTTTTTTTAATAACTGCTCAGTAGTGCAAAAAAATTATAACATCTATCTATTTATCTCTATATATAAGAAATAGAAGAAATAACTTCACTGTCAAGGTCCCTAGATGCCGGAAGGCTTTCTACTTTAATAGTTTTCTTCCTAGTACTGCTCGTCTTTGCAATTCCCTCCCTGCTCACTGTTTCCCAGACTGTACCAACATGCAGAAATTTAAATGTAATGTAAACGTACATCTCACTGCACAACTCCCCACTTATAATGCCCCTGTAGGTATGGCCCCTAATTCACAGTAGCCCCTTATGTCTCGGTGGTAATTACCTTGTTGGGGTGAATCAAAGTAAAAAAAAAAAAAAATTTTAATGAAGAAACTAAAATAGAAAGTGAGAAAATAGACCAAGTAAGGAATCAAATCAGAAAGTCAGAGAGAAATCAGAAGTAGATAAATTACAGATAAATATATATATAAATGCGAAAAAAAAATTTCATTTATCATTTCTATATTACATTCAAAACGAGTTACTGTTATTTAAATCAATAATACAACAAAGTCTTTTGAAATACTGTATATATATTAGAGAGCAAAGACCCAAACATAAATCTTTGTACGCCTAATTTGCATAACTATTTTTAAACAGTTCATAATAAATTAATGATTGGTTTGTAATTTTATTGTACTGCTGAACCATGAGAAGTGGAGATTGCGCTTGTGTTCTATCAGAAAACATCTCACCCCTGAACAAGGGAAAAGTGACGTTAAATGAATAGAAGAAGTCTCCATTTTCCCTGCAAACGGTCACTTGATTGGCATGAAGTAGTGTGACATTAATGACATTCCAAACAAGAAAAATGGCTGAGTATTCACATATGTACATCTACACTGACTCAATGAATGTATACACATTTACAAGAAAAAATAAATGTATCTACATTTAAACATAAATTTAGATTGTAGTTCTTAGTATAGTTTATCTTCATTGGTGATCAGTCTGTCGTATAATGTAAGACTGAAGTCTTACATTGTACGACAGACTGATCACCAATATAACCGGGTTAATAAAAATGTTACCTATACCGCTGAAAGTAAAATTGGTTAAGTTTTGTTTATTGGTTTCACGGCATTTTGCTTATTTACTGCTCACTCATTGTCAGAGGATTTGTTGTTAATACAAAGTTTAAATCCAGTTGAATTTATTGCATTCACTAAAATACAATCACTCGTGTGGCCATACTGAGTTCACATCCACCACCTGTGATCAGCATATCTACTAGATAGCAGAAAGAGTCTACTACCTCTAGGGTATTGCCATCTAGTACCATCTCTTTGTGTGGATGACCGTCAATAGGATGTGCCTGTCCCATGCATCTCCTACACTTGAAGTTAGGGTTTGGGGCTAACTTAACCTTCAGGTCACTGAACTTTTTGTGAACCCACAGTAGGCGCAGGTTACACTGTATTGCATTGCTTCTAACACCCCTTCTAGCACACAGAACAAGAATACTGACCATAGTCACTTAGAAATTGTAGACCAGAGCCACACACCATCACTTTGATTTTAGGCAAGTTTCACCCTCAAACCCTTGATCTCCAGACCGTTTTTCCATATTTCCAGTTTATCCTTTAACTGTTCCAAGGACTCAGTAATTCCTATGGACAGCCCAACCAAAACTCTCTTGACAGTGCCTCCAAGACTATGATGAAAAATAGAGGGCTAAGGTGAACTCCAACCTGGACATAGAAGTTATTATAGTAAGTGTTATCCACCCTCACTTTACTACTAGCATTCATGTATATACATTGTACGTTATGGACAAACCACTCTTCTACGCCCACCTTATGCATTGCCCATCATAGCACTTCTCTAGAGTCTCTGTCAAAGACGTTCTCCAGGTCCACAAATGCCATGTAAAGTCTCCTGTCTGCACAGACATATCTTTCCTGTAGTTGGCGAACGATGAATATAGCATTAATTGTGCCCCTGCCAGGTACGAAACTAAACTGCATCTGATGTATGTCAACCTGCTGTCTGATGATGTTGTCTGCTACATGTTCAATCACTTTTATTCCTGTTTCTAAAAACTTCTAACCTCTATAATTACCCTGTGATCGTGCGTCTCCTTTCCTAGCAATTGACAATGTAACTCTCACTTCGCTATATTTGTTAGAATTAGAATGTCAACCCTACCAGATGCTTTCAGTCTTGCCATTCTTCATTTTACCTAAAGCATATTCCATCATACTTGGGCTGATCTGGGGTCCTGGGCCTTGCACTGGTTGCTCTAACATTAGATGGTTCGGATTCCAGGGGATTGCAACATTAAGCAACATTTCGCAGTGCTGTTGCCAGGCTCTATGCTTGGCCATGTTATCTAGGCACAGCTGCCCATCATCATTTTTTATAACATCCTGGTTATCCCCACGCATCTGCTTTGCCACTTTGTAGATGAAGTTACTTTTGGGGTCAATTTCACTGAACTTGACTGAGGCGGCATCATGATTGGTGGCATATACAACCTTTTTTGCAAAGCTTCTTGCAATTGTGTACTCTTCTCTACTGCCTTCTTTTCTTCCAAGCCTTGTAACATCTCCTCTTCCACTGTATCACAGCGTTAGCTCCATCATTCAACCAGCAAGTTACTTTCCTCCATAAGCACTTCTTCGTATAACCACAAACATTAGATGCACTGCTCAAGAGACTTTCCTTCAGTTGTTGCCAAACTAGAAAGAAATGTCTGAGGTAATAGAGAGAAGTTGTTCATAAATATGAGCACATCACAACATTTATATAATTATTAAACTCGCTAGTTATGCAATATTCTTATTGCAAATATTGAAAACATATTTCAAAAAAGTATTTCACCTCACATGTTCAGTTTCTTTTGTTTTTGCATTTACTAAATTTAAATTCAATAGAACATAATTTAACTATTTTATACTTCAATATTTTCTTTTATTTTTTTTAATGAATAAAATTGTTACTCTCCCTACTCACCTTCACTCGCTCTTAAATAAACCATTTATTTATTATTTTTTTTACTAAATTGAGATTTGTTGTCAGATACTAAAGTATGTTCTCATAAAGGAAAAACATCACAATTATCAAACATATCATTTAGATAGTTAATAATTTGTATTATTATCTTTATTATCTTTGCAAAAGAATTTTTTTTTTAAACACTTTTCTTTTCTTTTTTCTGAAGAAAGTTTAGCCAAAGTAAACTGACATTGATCATCGTTTGAAGTGAGGCATAAAAAAGTGAATGTGCTTAGACTTCATTATGACATCTTGTTTATACCAAGTTAGCATTGCAAATGTTGGAAACCAGATTAAAAATTCTACTAAATCAAAGATCAACCATATTTATCTTTGAATATGGATTTTTATGAACACCCAAATATAATCAAAAGTTTTATTTCAAGTTGAGAAAACAACAAACTTTTGATACATTAACAATTTAAGCAAAAATTAAACCATCACATCTACATGTTTGCTGCAGTAGAAAAAAACACAAAAAAAAACAAACACTTGATTATTTCAAGTGTAAAAAAGAAAAGAAAAAGAAAAAGAAAATTGAAACAAAGAACACGTAATCACTGTCTTTGTCTAGAAAATATTTTAGCAAGAAAAATGTTTTTACAGTGGAGTTAGGGTTGTCGAGATGCAGAATGAACAAGTGTGTGGACAATGAAACTAATCATCCTGTTGTTTTAAAGGGCCAGAGATTTAGGAGAGAATGGGGTAAGAAAGTTTGGTTGGTACATCAAAATAAGGAACTCAAGGATCAGGGCCAACAAGAGATTGTCTAAGTTGGGCGAACAGTGTCCACGAGAGCAGATTGTTTTTTTGTTTTTTTTTGAGTGAAGTGAAATAAAGAAGTAAATTAAAAGTTCATAGCACTAAGACATCAGTGTTGTTGATTCCAGGGATGAGAGAGGCACGGCACAAACCCAAAAACATCTGAGGAGACAATTTTCGTTTGGCTGCTGTAAAACGCCAGCCCATGTGAGCACCACAACGACTACATTTTATTATTGTCCAAGCATATCTAGAAAAAAGAAAGAAACAGAAAATTGATTAAGAGATAAATTAGCATTTTTTTTTATTAGAATTCCTTTAATTGTATTTTCAGTTGCTTTTTTATATCCAAATTATTCATTCTAATGAAAAATAAAGATGGAAAAATAAAGAATAATAGTCTTCAAGTGAGTTTTAAAAAAAAGCAGAAAACTGTCATCTATGAAGAGGGAGAGGAAAAAATGTCATTTAGTGGCAGAGAGAGAGAGAGAGGGAGAGAGAGAGGGAGGGGAAGAGAGAGAGAGAGAGAGAGACACACACACAAACAAACGCTGGATTTCAGCCAAAAAGCACAGAAAAACGCTGTAGGTAATGTTAGCTGAATCAAGGTCATATTTTTTTTCTGAGAAAATAAGTTTTTTTCGGCAATCAGAAAATCTTTTTCCTTCTACAAAGTAAGTTGATAATTTTGCTTGGAATTTCTGAGCTGAGAAAATGTATTCACATCATTTTCAGTTGGATGGGCTGCTCTCCTCATATTGGTTGTTTTATCATATTCAGTCATTTACTGGAAATTTCAAACTGGAGCCTTCATAAAGGGTTTAATTAAAATTTTCCCAAATCTGAGAGACCAGAAGGGCAAAAGGTAGAGGAAACAAGATAAAGTAACTCCCATAGACAGCCCAACCGAAACTCTTTTGACAGTGCCTTTAAGACTATGATAAAAAGTAGAGGGCTAAGGACAGCGCCTTTGTGAAATGCAACAATCATATTGAAGCAATCATTGTGTCATCCACTCACACTCATATACATACAAGACGGACAAGCCACTCCTCTACACCCAACTTCTGGGGACTATGTTGAATGCACACGAATAGTCTCCTGTCTGCAGATACATATTTTTCCTATAGTTGGCATATGATGAATATGGCATCAATTGTGGCCCTGTCCAAAGCCAAACATAACGTGCTCTCTGATGATGTTGTCTGCTACACACTTTTAATAACTTTCATTCCTGTTTCTAGAAGCTTTATAGAGATAATTATCATATGACCATGCATTTCTTTTCCCTGTATAGCAATTGACACCCCAGCACTCAAACACACGCTCTTCTCTTATGATGTCATTCGTATGTCTGACAGAATTAGAATGCCAACGTTACCAGATGCTTTCAGCAATTCAGGGATTATTCTAGACCCTGCAACCTAACCATTCTTCATTTTGCCTCAAGCATTGTTAGATGATCTGAGTTCCAGGGAAATGCAATGTTATGCAACCTTTCATAATACAGCTACCATCATCATCCTTTATGCATTTCACACTTATAACATCCGGATTCTCCCTTCTCATTATTTTGCCACGCTGCAGATGAAGTTAGTTTTGGGGTCAATGTCACTGAACTTGGCTGTGGCGGCATCATGCTTGACAACGTACACAACTTTTTTTTGCAAGGCTTCTTGCAGTTATGTACTCTCCTCTACTGCTTTTTTTGTTCCAAGCCTTGTAACAGATCCTCTTCCACTTCATCAAGTTTCTTTCCTTCATAAGCACTTCTTCGTATATTCCACAGACACTAGCAGCACTGCTTAAGAGACCTTTCCTCAGTTGTTGCCAGCATCCCGCTACATTTGTAGCCTGGTAATTCCCTGTGCATTCGATGAAAGCATTTTTGAATTTGTTTTGCACTTTTTGATTTATCAGCTTCCTGGATCTGATTTTAGGACGGAATTTGTGGTGAGTATCCTGATACTGTCATTACTCTGAAATCACATACAAAAAGCCTGTGTTGGGTTGCACATTCACAAGAAATTAAGGTAAAGATATATGACCTTCTCAGCAATATGTAGTGAACTTGCATTTTCCCTCCTCCAGAGTCATATGAGATCAGATGATTTCTTTCTTCTTGAACTAAGAATTACCAATCACTTAAAATTTAGGATACTGGAGTTTGCGATGGCAACACTCCAGTATCCTCTCCTCTTCAGTGATTTTGTGTCACCACAAGGGAATAAAAAATCACTGCCTGGTATTTTTTAAGAGACCTATCTCAGCGAACAGTTAACTAAGCTGATTAAATAGGACGAGCATAAACAAAAAGCACAAAAAGTTATTATGGATGATCTTACTCATCTGCAAGAAAAATCTTTGGAAAAGAGAGATGACATAACAGTGACTGAAGCTACATCACTCGATTGGGTTTCTACTTGGAACGTTGTGTGCTTAGCATCATCATTTCGTACGATGTTCTGTGAACAAAGTGAGTCGTCAATTGTTGCAGATTTCTGGTGTTATAATAAACATTATAATTGCTGAAGTATATGCAACTTGCAGTTTTCCTCATTGAGGAAATGGTTATACCTCTGCTATATGAAAGGTCTGAGTACAAGATGTTTATTTGAGTATGAGTCGTGTAGGTCTGCATTCGATAAATCAAGTTTTGTGAATATTTTTCCTTTATTCAATTTTGAAAATATCTCTTAAGGACTAGGTAATGGGTAGTTGTAATTTAAAAAACAATTGTTTAATGGCACAAACCAAATTTCTATCTTTTTTTTAAATGTAAACTGTAAAACTCACCCAAGCACTATAATCTGTTTTACTTAAAACGCCAATTTTTTCTAAGCAGTTCAGGTCTTTTTCAATTATTTTTCGGGCTGCAAAGTACTTGTTTTTGAGTGTCGAAAAATTGGTTGTGTATTACTTTTCAATTTGAATGATGCTTTTGCCATATTTCTAATCCTTCAGAAAAAATGTGGAGACACTAAATAGTTGATAATTTATTTTTATCCACGTGTATTTATTATCAGCATTCCCAGCCTGTCAGCCATTATTGTGTGACATTGACAAATTTTTACCTTAATTCGTTCAACTTTGCAATTTCTCGCCAATTTTAAAAATATATATGGTTGGAAAGAAAAGAAAATAATCTTTCCGAATATGTAATTTGTATGTATTTTTATCCATTGAATTATTTTTTTACAGTGAGTTAAAATGGTATTTACTTTGAACAGCCGAAAATGCGAAATATGAACAATTTTACATGTTAGGTTGATTTTCAAAGTTAACACAGCCATTCTTTATCAATATTCTTGAAATTGTACACCCAATCAGAATACACCTTAAACTACAACCAGAAACTTTTTTTTTCTCCAGCCAGTTGAAGAAGAAATACGACCGATTAAACTTAACAGGAGTTCCTGCAAAAATTATAAGGTATGTAAAAAAAGATTTAAAAAAGAGAAAATAGCCTGAAAATTATTTGATATATAATATGTGAAATGTTAATAATGCTTTAACTCCTGGAAAGTTTGTGAAACTTTAAATTTTGGAACAAACTTAAAAATTATGAGTTTTTTTTAAGTAAACAAATATGTCAGCACAGTAGAGAAAAGAAAGAAAGAAGAAAAAATTGTAGTGCCTCCCCATCCTCTCTTGCCGGTTTGTCTTTCAAAACAGCCCCCCACCCCCCAACTGAGTAAAATTGTTTTAAAATCTGTCATTTAATATTATGCCCCCCTCTCCCCCGGCCGATATAACTCTTAATTTGAAAATTAGTATATCTTTAAATGAATATTCAACATAGTAAAAATAAATGGGGGTTGATGTCGATGTACTTTGCTTGATATGTATTGAAATAGAGGTTATGAAAAGCTAAGTTAGTTAAAAAACAAAGAAAACAAAACAATTTACGTTTGAAAATTTTAAATGTGCAAAATTCGTAACATACATTCAAAACAGTTTATGGGTGAAATTATTTAATAAAATTGTTGGTATTCTATTTTTAAAGGTATATATTTTCTTTCATTCCAAAATGTACTTAGAAAAACAACTTTTCTCTCTGAATCTCGTTTGTGTTTTTTATTTATTGTTATTCCACGTTAATGCAATGTAAATTTAAAGTAAGGACATTCTTCTTGCATAACTAAAAATAAATCTATTATCCTTATTATTTTTACGAATGTACACCCGTCAAAAATGGTGGGAAAATAAACTACGCTTCGCGAGTGTTTGTTCATATAAAATAACATCTAAATTGGTGAAGTTTAAAAAAGAAAGAAGAAAGAAAAAGTTAAAAACAAAAACAATATATCAATTGGTATAGAAAGGAAAAAAAGAAAGAACGTCTCATTATGGAAATAGAGTGAAGGATTTCTTTCCAAATTCATTTCATCTAGTCGTCGAATTTGCAATTTGCTTTCTCCCTTCCCCTAAACACTTGAAATCATTCCGTCTGGCAAGTCTTTTACTCCCATGAAGGAATGGCGAGAGAAGTACATTTACTTGCGTGACGCAGAGGAAGTACATATTATATGTATATACACATATATATATCATACATAAATTAAAATACACCTTGCTCTTTATTATAGAGCGGAGGATTATTATTTTTATTATTAATCTTATATAGATTTATTATTTCACCATCTAATTTACATACATTTCTGTGGTGTGTACAGACACATATTTAAATTATATGGCTATGCTGAAAAAAAAAGAGTCATCTTTTCACTAAATGCTCTCAAAGAAATATTAGAGAGTGGTTAAATCAACATAGTGAAAAGGATAAGAGAAATACATAGATTTTTTTTAAAATTATTTTTTTTAATGATATTTCACCCCAAACAAGGCAGGACGCCACTGTAGACGTAAGGGGCTACTGAGAATTAGGGAGTAGGTTTAGGGTGCCATTCTAAGTTTGGAGCTGTGCAGCGAGATGTCTGTTTACATTAGTTTTAAACCTCTGCATGTCAGTACTGTCGGGGAAACAGGGGGCAGGGAGGGAGTTCCAGAGGCCAGCAGCACGAGGAAAGAAGCTATTGGAGTAGAAAGCCCTCTGGCATCCGGGGACCTCCACAGTGAATGGATGGGATTTAGCTGATTGTCGAGTTGGTCTAGTGAATTTACATCAAGGGGGCACTGGTGTAGCCAGTTCATCGGAGCATAATCCATTGAAGTATTTGTAAAACAAGCACAAGGATGCTACATTGCAGCGATGGGACAGGGGCTGGAGCTTGATTGATAGTGAGGGACCTATTAAGTTGGCAACTCATTTTTGGACCTTGTCAAGGAGGGAGAAACGAGTAGATGATGCACCAGCCCAGATGTGGCAACAATACTCCATGCATGGATGGATGGTGGCTTTGTAGAGATACAGGATAATGTCAGGTGTGAGGAGTTTACTAGCACAGCAGAGGGAGCCCACCTTCTTTGCTGCAGCCTCGGCAATGTATTCAATGTATTTGTTCCAATTCATGTTACCTGTGAAGGTTAGGCCGAAGAGTTTGAATGTTGAACTCTCAGGTAGGGTGTTATTTGCCATGACAATCGGTGGTTGGATATGATCGCATGCCAACATGACGAGAGTAAAGCGTGGTGTCGTCAGCAAATAAACCAATCTCAGACTCAATGTCATCAGGGAGATCATTTATGAAGATCAGGAACAATAAAGGTCCAAGGATAGATCCCTGGGGTACACCAGTATTTATGTCATGTTGCTTAGATGAATGGCCATTGAGGACAACCTGGATCTTTCTTTTGGTTAGGAAGGATCTAATTATATTAAGTAATTGCCCAGTAATATCGTATGAGTGGATTTTCAGGAGAAGCCCTTTATGCCATACCTTGTCAAAGGCCTTGGATATATCAAGCGCTACTGCCCTAGCTTCACCTGCCTTGTCGAGTGTATGATACATGCGTTCAGAGATGACCGTTAGGATGTCCGCAGTAGATCGTGCTTGTCTAAATCCATACTGGCGGTCAGATAGAAGTTTACCATTATCTAAGTGCCTTACTATCGCTAGATTGATTAAGGATTCGAAGATTTTAGCAAAGATCGGCAGCAGACTGATTGGGCGATAGTTGTGAGGATCGGTTCTATTCCCAGAATTCTTGTAGACTGGTACCACAGAGGCAATTTTCCAACTGTCGGGGAAGCAAGATTCAGCTGACCGTTAGGATGTCCGCAGTAGATCGTGCTTGTCTAAATCCATACTGGCAGTCAGAAAGAAGTTTAGCATTAATTAATTGCCGGACTATCGCTAGATTGATTAAGAATTCAAAGATTTTAGCAAAGATCGGGAGTAGACTGATTGGGCGGTAGTTCTGAGGATCGGTTCTATTCCCAGAATTCTTGTAGACTGGTACCAATTTTCCAGCTATCAGGGAAGCAAGATTCAGCTAGGCATTTTTTGTAGAGTTTGGAGAGGATATAGGCCAGTTCAGCAGAGCATTTCTTTATTACTATTACAGGTATAAGATCAGGCCCACAAGCTTTGGAGGTGTCAAGGTTTTTTATGATGTCTTTGACCTGGAATGGGGTGATGACCAGGTTATCAAGTGTGGCTTCGATCCGCAATGGGAATTTAGGGAGGAAGTGGTTTTCTAAGTCCAAAGTGGAGTTAGAGGCGAAACGCTGGGCAAGTAGTTCAGCCTTATCAGTTGCCATGCAAACGACATCATTGTGGTTTGATAGTGGGGGAATCATTGATAGCTAAGCGAGAGAGATGGGTGATTGGTTCAGTTAATTATGAATTACAGCTATGTTCTGTTTTAATGAATGACATGATCCTTTTATTACTTCTGCCTCTATTACATCATACAGGATCTTTTCCTGATATCTTCAACCTGTTTTACTGGATGATGTCACCCTTTGTAATTTTATAAAGGATTTGCCTGGTTTCTTCAAACTTTGTTTAGCGATGTCATCTATTGTGCACAGAGACAAACAAGCATACAAGATAATAAATAACGTTCACAGTTTTAGTAGTATATATATATATATATATATATATATACACACGCACTTTGTATGCGTCACATGTTTATCCGTTGCTTCATTTCTTAAAAGAACAAAAAACACTGATAGCTGTACTCTCTTATGCTCTAAATAATGGGTTACAGCATAGATATACATACAATTTGAGTCCATGAATCAGAAAGAACATAGAATTTGGCATTCTTATGTAAAATTATATCAAAATTACCCCAAAACGAGAGAAACGACGAAGAAATTAATGAGTAAATTGGTTCGTGATTTCAAGTATTTTTCTCGTATAATGATGTCAATTTTGAACCCTCTATTTTTTAGCTTTAAATTCTTATAACTAGGGATATTTGCATAATTCAAACAGTTTGGAACTCCATTCACTGAGCTCTTTATAACGACTGTGATTAAATAACAATAATCTAAAATAAAAACAATCAACTGGGAATGCAATTATTATAGACCCTATGTCTAATTGTAATTTAACATTTGTATCTTCCATTTGCATATTTATGAATATTTTGCTTTTGTAGAGTTAATCATATTTTTAACTTTCAGATTTTTTTCTAGGTTCTTTTCTACAATGTGAGAACATATGCCTCCTACTGCCACAATTATAACACTCCTTATTTTTGAATGGACAATTTTTTTAAAAGTGCGTCTGTTAACATTAATTTTGAAAGAAAACCCTTTTTTACTGTGTTCTTTTCTTCTTTCAACAGAATATGTGAAATACCCCTTTCCTCAATTTTTGCAGTATCATAGCATACATTTATTATTCCTTGACATTCTTCAGTGATATTTTGTGATGTCAGCTTCGAATCTTGTTCTAATTTTGATAGTAGACGTGATCTTACTTCAGTGTCTTTCACACAAATATGAGAACTTTTAAACATATCTGGAGTGAGTTTGCAGAGTTTGAATTTTTCGCACCCTCTATTCATTATACTTTGTGAATGTAATATAATCTTATATATACTTTTATGTCAGATCAATGCATTGCCAACATATATTGAAAAGTGAACTTCTTTAGCCAAAGTTTTCTGTTAACAGCAAAATGGGTTCCAGAAACAGAATATATCCTGGATTTTTTGGTAGAAAGCTATCAACATAATTTTCATGTCCAAAAAAATAGTAAAACCTTTTTCTCATGTAGAACAATTTTTAAAAAATTTCCTTGTATTTTAGAACATATGCATGTTCTTCAAATTTCTCCAATTGAATTGATTACAGAATCCTGAGCAAAAGAGTTACCGTGGTCACTTTTTTTAGTCTTTCCATGACTTGACTATGCTTGTTTTCTTGTTGGTTAAAAAATTCCAATAAAACTTTTAATGTCCTCTATCTTTATTAATTTGTTTTTACCTTGGTGAACTTCTTTTGCGTCTTTGTTTATAATTTTGTAAACAAGGTCAATACAAAATTCCTTGTATTAACTTCAAAGATGGAATCGAGAAAAATGGCAATAATACTGGTGTTACAAGAGTGAGCAAGGGTATCAGTAGACAAACAGGAGTCGAGAGTTGGTTTGCATGCGTCGCATTTTTTTTTAATAAGAGAAGGAAAATGAAGATTCGGGCAGAGACGTGGAGATCGTTCTGAACGTGGGATCGTAAAGCAAACAAAAGGAGAGAATAGTGCTGGATTTTTTATGTTGGACTGAACGACGTTTTTTTTTTTTTACACTGGAGAGAGATATTAACATTCATTTGGACTTGATATTGGCGACACCTCTGTTTAACTGTTCCGATACTATTTCTTTATTTTATCTACAGAACATGATTGAGTTTTGCAAAGAGAATGGAGAAAAACAAAAAACTTCAATGTTAGGTGCATTTTGGGTCAGGAAGCCTATATCTTCAGACAGCCTGATCTGGTAACACCAGGAATTGTATCTGGAGACAAATTGTATTTTTAGATGAATTTTTCGAGACAACTTCATTGTAACAAACAAATGAAATGAGGTTTTTAGATAAATTTTATCTATTTGGTATGAATACATAGTAAACAGAAAGAAAGATGTATGATATATTTACCCTGGAAACCAACTGTTCTCTGTTGAAGGGTCACCCATGAGAATAAGGCCCTTAGCTTTGTATACAGTGATAGTCTCATGCACATATCCTCCTGGGTTGACATATGCAGCCAATGGACCTTCAAGGGACATGCTGAACACATCACTCTTGTTTGCAATTTCCAAGTCACACTCTCGACAACACAGGATAGAGCACTAAAAACAGAAAAAAAAAGGAATAGAAATCCGAGTGGAAGTAAATGCTTCGATTTTTCTTGTAGCGGTTTTATTTTTAAATATAACTGCTTAAACAAATGCAACTAAATTTGTTTTATTATTATTTTGTAGTAAGATACATTTGGGGCAACTAAAATGTCATGGCACTATTCTAAAGCCTAAGCATGGTACCCAGAATGTTTTTTTTGTCTGTCAATTTCTTAGTTGTAACTATGTGACTACTAATGATGAATGAATGAACATATTCTACACTGCCCCCTGATAGGATGATGACATAACAGAACAAATACATTACCCTCTCCAAAAAAGAGGAGGTAATACCTGGGAGTATCCCCCATAAAAGGAGAAGATAATGCCTGCAAGTATGATATCATGACAACAGAATAGATACTACACTAAGCCCCACCAAAAACAAAAAAGGAGAGAGACCCTGGGGAGATGGTCTCAGGACAACAGAACAGATAATACATTATCTCCTCTTAAAAAGGGAGGTAATTTCTATGAGGACCGATACTACACTACCCTGCCCTCTATTAAAAGATATTCCGATTAAATCAGGGTTCGTTTTTTTCTTCAAAATGCCTAGTCACAAAAACATTATTTTTTATGATTCCTTGGCCTTTTGGCTAAGGTCATAGTCTAGTATCTGTTCCATTTTTCTGTCACATTTGTCTTATCCTGAAAAAGCTTTTTCTAAGTCACTGGTTTCCCGTCCTTCTCTTATGGAGCAGGGAATACAGTGACACCTCTCACTTTGTATTGTCAGCAGCAACCTAGACTGCCTGACCGACTTTCTCTATCCTCTCTTCTCTGGGGTTGAGTTGTAACCTTGCCTTCCTGTAAGCCCCGAGCGACAAGGGAGGCGGGGACAAAACACAATTTCTTTCTTCCAATAAACTTTTCTCCCTCCTCCCTCTTCAGTTCTATCTCCTCTTGCCGCTTTCGGCGCCCCTCTTTTTGGCGACAAAAGCAGCTTTTCATCCCACGCCATTTCCACACCAGTTGAAACAGTGAACTTTTCAACCTCTCCCCCATCTTTTTAAACTGAAGGAGAAATGGAAAAATAAGCAACCACCACTAACAACGATGCAGATGTCTGTAGCGGTTCCCCCAGCCCAGGGGCGGATCTCCTAAAGGTGACTCACCCAACGGGGGACTAAAGGACAAGAAAGAAGACGAGGCATACCATCCAAATCAAAATTTAACAGGGGCAGCTCCCCCTAATAATGGCTCCCCTGGCAGGAGACTGAACAAAAAGGGTTTGTTCCCTAGAGAGTAACTCCCTCAGTGAGGAAAGCTATGACCACTAAGGAGATAGATGGAATATATCGTTCGGAAAAAGACAAGACTTTATCAGGGGATAATCCCTTGGAGGGTAACACCTCTGGCTGGAGCTCCCCAAACAGGGGGAACAAACCAAAAAGAAGAGGAATACCACCTGGAAGAAAACCCAACTGGGTCGGCCACAGCCGTCATAAAGGAGGCCAGAGCACTGGAAAATGATGTCATGCTCTAAAGTAACAAAAAAGATCGGTCGAACAGTCAGACTAGGTATTTTGACCCCTTCTTTAACTTAAAAATCCATCAAAATTCAAGAAATCAACTAATTTTAATGAAATTTTCAGTATTTATTAATTAACGATCACGGAATATAATAAACCCATTACTTTATTAGAAATCTTAGTGAAAATGTATTATTTGGCGTAATTTGCATAGGCAAGACAGCAAACATTAAATTAATACTTAATAATAAAATGGTGTTGTCATAAATTTTTGAATTTTTAAAACATGACAATTTTTCTTTGAAAAATAATTTGTCTGATTTAATATTGATTCTTTAAATAAGTTTATTCTTTCCGGATTAATTTTAATGTTTGCGTTGATTGTTATGACAACCTGGTCTACATCGAATGAAAAGACTAATATCAGTTATACTGCATAGAAATATCTCACAAGAAGACAAATCCCTATTCTTAGCAGTTTTATTCTTTATATGAACATTTCATTATCATTAGTTTTAGCCGAATAATTTGATAAGAGTTGCTCTCATTTTCAAAAAAAATAAATGATGTTTCTTGATTTTTTTAAACTTAAAACTAAAGAATACATGAAAGATCACGAATTCAGTAAAGTAACACAAAATCAATAATTCAAAATAATTAATTAATAGAACATTTATTGAAATAAATTAAAATGTGTGTATTTTTTTGTTTTAATTTTTTTCAAAACGAATGGTTTATTTACAATATAGCAAAAACTTGTAATAAATTAAAGCAGTCATCTTTTTTTTGGGGGGGGGGGAGGATTTTGAATGAAACTTATCAATTAGTCTTAAAATAAATTAGAATTTTATTTCGGGATAAAAATCCCGAAATAAAATTCTAATTTATTTTTTTAAGACTTAAATTCGAACTTTAATGCAATGCCTTAATCGTTGGATGCCATTTTGTAATGTCCTCTTATTTTCTTTCGTGCTTAACATCTATAGAAAAGGAAATATGTTTGAAAAAAGGAAAAAGTTAATGATTTCTAGGTGAATGAATAATCCTTAGCTGTGTTTTTGGCAGGGGAATAAAGTCACAATAACAGGAACAAGTTAACAATTATTTCCAAATGAATGAATAATCTTATAGTCTACTCACTCTGATTACAGATGGACACATGCGCGTTAAGCCACGGTGCGGCTTTGGGCACTTCCGGTCCTCATTGATAGTGATTTTTACTCCCACTATCAATGACGTCACCAGAAAAACTCGACTCAGTTGATAGGCCTTATATTACAACGGCCGTGGGTCGCACCCCCTAAACAATGGCTACCCTACCATTGAACGAAGGGCTGTTTTCTTTGATGGTGGCTCCCCTAGCCAGAGCTTCCCCAGCGAGGGAGCAGAAAAAGAAAAAGGGGCGCTTTCACTCAATGTGGCGATTCTCTCCAATTCCAACACCCCAAGCTCCCCAGAAGAGAGGCTCTGCTACCACAATTATGGACCAGAGGGAGTCCCCTTCTCCATAGATAAAAAGATGTCCCCAGAGCAGCACAAGGAATTATATCTAACAAAATAGAAGCAGTACATAGAAGACAATGTACGCAGCCTATGCCTGGTTCTTAGGAGGCGATTGAGGACACGTCGAACAAAGGAAAATCGTTTTCTGAGACTCAAAAAAGAGAACATGGTGGAGCTTCTAAAGAAATTGAACATTCCGGCAACCTACATCTGTCAGAGGAGCTTCGCCATGTGAGACATCCTGCTCTCCTCAAAGGGCTGAAGCGAAACAACTCTCCCTAAAAGAAATGAGGAGCGAGAGAGTAAAACTACAGCCCGAATACCAGGGCAGGAGGAAAACCTGGGTCCACATTTGCAAACACCCAAACTGAGCTGTGCTGAGATTACCTTGGAGTGTACTTCAGTCAGTTTAGGCATGTGCAGCAAGTGGACCCAGTAAGCTCCAGAAGCGGAATCCACATGGCCGACTATACGGTCGCCATCAAGCTGATGCGGCAAGGCTTCAACATAATTCCAGTTGTGCTGACAAACAGTAGCTAGAATATGTTGGTCATTGTAAAAAGCCATCGTCCACATGGCTGGTTTTGCCAGAAGCAAGGCCACATGGCAAAGAACTGCCTCCAAAAAGCAGTTCTCAGCCAACCAGAACTACCGGCAGCCCCAGTTCTGGTACCGAAGCCAGCTACAGCTCCTTTTCTAACTTCTGCTCCAACATCATCCCCAAAATCAGTGAAGCCCTTGGAAAGAGCAGAGGATGAATGGAAGACAGTGGTGAGCAGAGGGCGGAAGAACACAGCTGCTTCCGACACAGTCTCACAGCAAAATCAAAATATCCCCATTACGCAAAACCGGCAGAGGACTAAAAGGAAAACAAAAACTCCCCTGATGAGGAGGAGGGAGCCAGCGAGAAGGAGGCTCATACAAACTTGCTCCCCCCAGCCCAGAAAAATAAAATAAAAAAAGAGGATAAGGCGCAAGAGGGAGGAAAAGATTGCCTAGTCCCCATGGAGCATACACCATCCCTGAAACCTCCCAAACCTACACCCACCAGGCAACTCTCACCCCCAGAACAACTACAGAAAAGACACATGCCCCCACTCTGCAAACACCAGCCCGACACAAACACCTGCCTCCACACTGCATTTACCAAAACAAACACCTGCACCTCCCTGTCTCCTTTTCACGAAAATAAAAAATCCCTCCCCTTTAAATTGGGGGAGTGACATTTGCAAGATTGACCCCCCTGTCTGTTGGCACTGACTATCTTATCGGCAGTAAAGGAATTTGAAACTCCTTTCAGAATTCCATCAGATAGGGAAAAAACGTTGAGGACCCCACTTATTTCCCGGATGGCTTCCCCATGACAACATTCGTAAGGCTCCCAGCCGGTCGCAAGAACTGCCTGGCAAATGCTGGAGACCACACAGGCCATACCGGGAACAAAACTTAGCAAGGACAAAGACACTTCCCTGGATGGACTTTTACCAGAATGCAAGGGAAGGGTCCCAATTTTTGTGCATCCATCATTACATAGGACATTAAAACATACTTTTCCCCTGGACATCGGCGGCATTGCACACAGCGGCCATGATAACAAAGAATTAGTCACATTAAGCATGGTGCATAGCGTCGGCATTCTTTTGCCGGCAGACTTTGGAACTTAGTGCGAAACTGCTCAAGGTAAGTCCATGATTCTGCGCTTGGCTAGTTTAAATGCGAAGGCATGAAGTCTCCATACAGGGTCATTCGCGTCTGGAGAGATGTCTTTTCCATGGGAGTGGATGTAGCTGCGATCGAGAAGACGCACTTCATTTTGTCTAGTGATTTGGTGCTGACCAAAGACTTTGATGTCTTTTCGACATATGGGAATCCCCGGGGGAAGGGTGTCTCCTTGCTTGTGAAATGCACCCTGTTCACAACGGTCGACGTTGTCCATAAGGGGGCGGGGAAGGCTAGTCATTGCCAATATGCCGTAAAAGATTTTGTGTTCTGGTTGTTGTGGTTCATGCGCCAAGCACCGCTCACGATAGGGTCGCCATTTTCCGGGATCTGCATGCGTTCATTGTGTGCCTGAAGCGCATGGTTTTAATGGGAGATTGAAATGCCATCCTTGATCCCAAGATAGAGAAGGCCGGAGATGTGTGAGACCAGCCTGGCTGACCTAATGGCTAGATGCGATCTTGCTGACAGATTTTGCGTTCATCATCCGGGGTGAGAGATGTGGACATGGACAAATAGCGTGCCTTCTTGTCCGAATAGATAGGATGTTAGTTAGAAGAGGCGACATAGACTTTATATCGTTTCCTACTTTCCACTGGCTAAGTCAATCGAACTATAAATTATTTATGACCGGATTGAACTTAGGGAATAGGCCTAAACTAGCCAGGTACTGGAAGTTAAAAACCTCCTTGCTGAAGATATGAGACTTTCAAGATACCTTTGTGGGGGCGGTTACCAGGTGTAAGTAATGGGTTAGATTGAAAACTAAGACCAGAAGCTTCTCCATCAAATACGTTCAGCGTCTCACACTAGATAAGGCCAAGGCGAAGAAGCATTTAGAAGAGAAACTAACTCGGGCGGTGGCTGGGAGTATACTGTAAGCATAGAACTAGCTAAGCAGAACCTTCGATGCGAGGCTAGTGAGTGTTACAAGGGCCAAGTAGTTAGGGCTACGCTAATGAAAGTTTCCAATGAAGCTGTGAACTCTGATGTGGAAGTTTCTAGGCGTGGCTCAGATAGGTACATTCGAAAAGTCAAGTACCCAGATGAACGTACCTTGAGATCGACTTGGGAGGTCTGCAAGGGATTTTGGGAGCATTTCAAGGAAAGCTTTACCCAACCGCCTAACCTCCCAGTCCAGGAGCTTGGCAACTATTTGGCTGACTCTCCCTGCCTCGATGTGGCTAGAGAAGCTGGTTGCAAGGGCAGGGTTACAAAGCACAAAGTCTTGGTTGCGTTGAAGCAGGTCGACTGCAACACGTCACCAGGACTTGATGGTTTGCTCTACAAATTGTATTTGAGTCTGTCGCACACGTTTGTACCCTTTCTGACGGATGTGTTCAACCATTGGTTTGATGAGGGTTCTATTCCCGGTCAAGTCACCAAGTGACTGATCACATTGCTGAAGAAGCGGGACAGGCATGATGGAGAGGAACTAGACGATTCCAGGCCTAGACCTCTGCTAAACACAGAGTTAAAGATTTTGGCCAAGATCTTATCGAACTGGTTGCAGGATGTTATCGAAGAGTTGATTGAACTCAAGCAGAACTACGCTGTGAAAGGGAGATCGATTCAGAACAAGTTGCATCTGATCCATAAGATCCTAAAGTGGATAGAAGATGACACTGATAAACTTGGATCAGTCCCAAGCTTTAGACAAGGTCAACCATCACTTCTTGACATCTGTTTTAGAGACTGTCAGTTTTAAACCGGACTGTTCCCAATCTTTCACTATCTCATGGTCAGTGCGTAAGAGCTGTCTGCTGTCGCCCCTGCTTTACATCCTTGCATTGGAGCCGTTTCTTCGCAAGCAAGTTCTCTCCTATGGGGCATTGCTTTGCCTGGCGGGCGCGAACCAGGGTTTCTGTGTTTGCCGATGACATCACCATTTTTGTGTCGTGCTTCCAAGACATCGAGATGGTTACAGAGACGCTCACACATTGCGAAATCATCACAAGGACAAAAATAAACAGCAAGTCAATCAGCCTGTGGTTGGGTGCTTGGTGTGGTAACACTACGCTTCCGGCTCTTTTCTGTTGAACAGATGGCCCGGTTCGAATCCTCGGAGTATGGTTCGGATCAGGCTTCCAGCTCAAGAGGAATTGTTTGGAGGTACAGTCAAAGGTAGAAGCGTCGGTTAACACTTGGCTTCGAAGGAAACTCTCCTTACATCTTTATTCTCATCCTTTACCGACTGGCCGTACTTCCCCTGCCTGCAAACCAGCTAAATGTCCTCCAGCACTTTTTGTCCTTGCTTCTCTGGGACGGGAGGAGGCACTGGGTTTGCAGACAGCTTGGGGACGGCCAACTTGACTTTTCGACACGCCGAGTCAAACTTTGACTGTGGTCGATATCGCCTTTACAAAACTAATTCTCAACCATTTGGCTGAGGGCAGTCGTAGGCTGAGGGGTGAATCGCAGTTTTTCAAAGAGTACTTTGTGCTCAAAAAGTTTCGGTCCAGTGACCTTTTTCAGAAAGGAATTCAACAAGGGTTTAGTGAGAGGGGCTGCTGACAATCCGTTTGTCTGGCGGTTGAAGTGGTCAGAGGAGACGAGCTATCTCTGACCTGGCGATTAGTCGGGAACACGTTACCTCTCAATGCCATACAACACTGTTCTGGAATGGAGGACTGTCTCTGCTGTGACTCGCTCGAAGAAGAAACGCCTGAGCACGCGTTCTTCATCAGGTTGGCATGGGACAAGGAGAGACGAATGGTGTTTCTCATGATCCTGGCCGTAGTGCGAATGGTGGTGTAGATGTCGTATCTGAGAGAAGACCAGGGGGTGAATCTTTTGCTGATTGTGTTCTTCAAGCACCAGCTGAATGTCAAGATCAGATGTGATAGAAAAAATTACATTCCTTGGTTTTTTAAAAAAGGTGTAGCGAGCTTGTGTGTACGAAAAGGAGTCAAGTATGAATACGTGTTCCCTGCCTGAGCATGGTGCAGGCAGTTCCTGGTGCTGTCGGACCCCAGCCTTCGGGTAAGTTTAGCCTCTTAGCTAGTCGACTGAATGAGTTACCACCCACCTGGTAATAGAAATCCTCCAAGATGCCCACTCCCCATTTTCAATTTTTTGTCCTCAGCCTCCTCCAAATTGTATTTATCTCCAACTTCATCCCTCATTTTCTTTTCTCTCATACTTAGATTCCACTCCCATTTAAAAAATGACCTGCTTGCTTTCGGTTCTGAACAAACTGGAAAACAGTGGGCAGTCTATTATGTAGAAAGGGTTGGCAGGGTCTTACTAACTTTTTATACTGCCTCCACTCCCCGTTTTATACCAATTAAACTTTGTATATAAATATTTATGAAAAAATAAAATTTCCAACAAATTTGGGGATATCTTAAGTAGGATGGCCTCTACTGTAAATGTGGTATTGTGGTGACTGAGATGATTCTAGTTAAGAGTAGGATAGACATTTTTGTCACCAAGGATGACCCTCACACATTTGATGGCCTTGTGCTTAATTTGTTTTAAATGTAAATTTTTTATATTTTCTGTAAATAAATAATTAAAAGTTTAGTATCTCTTCTCCACATCGCAGTGGAATAAGACAATGCCGGAAGTTTTTTTTGTAAATTATCTACCTTGAAAATTAAATTCTAAAACAGGTTTAAAACACTATCCTTTTTTTTAGTAATATTATTTTAATTATAACTAGCATGGGTACCCGGCTTTGCCTGGGGCGCTCTCTTCCCTGACCCCCCCCCCCTTCACCATACCCTCTCCCCGTTGCCTGGGGTGAAAGCTGTCTCTTCCCTGGTCGCCCCCTCTCCATCGCCCTCGTCTTCTCTGGGCGATCCTATCTTCTTAAAAAGGGGTGTCAGAGCGTGACACAGGTAGGTAGGTAGACGTTAGCATATTAATATATAGATATCAACACAACTATTGCATATATAAAAGAAAATATGGCAATACAAATTAGAAATGTATATTACAGAATATTAATTTATTAGAAACATTAAAAAAATAAATATTAAATATGCAAATGAGGAAAGAAGCAAGAGCTGTTTGAGTGTGTTTGGAGATTACTATATATACGGTATTTCAAAACATTGTTGTATCATTAGAATTAAATAAGCATAAGCTGTTTTTGATGTATTAACCATAAAAGGTTAATACAAAGTAAAACTGTTGTTTAGGCTTTATTTATTTATTTAACAAACTGTAAAGAATTGCACTTTACAAAAACCCAAAAGAAAAACAAATGTTTAATATGAAGACAAAAAAAGACCAAAAAATCACTCTGAATGATTGACATCAAAGAAAAAGCAAATGAATCTTCATTAGATGTTTTTTTTTACATTTTGTCCGAATGAAAGAAGATAAGCGCTTCTCTTTAGTGAAAAAATCAGTAATACATTTTTTTAAAAACAAGATAGTACATATTTGGTTGAGTAACATTTCACAGGTAGGTTGAGAGATGATAACCAGTTTGTGTGCAAGAATGTGTCTACATATATTTGGATGGCAAGGCTATTGAGTAAGTATTTGGATGAACATTTTAAAACTTGCCAAATAGGTTTTTTAGTTTAGAGATGATTTTTAAATCATCATGATCATCATATTCAGTTTAATGTCTGTTTTACATGTGTTGAACGACTTTTATAAATAGACTTCCAAACTAACCTATCTCTGCTCAGGTCTTTATTTATCCCTCTTTCTCTCAAATCGATCCTTATTACTTCTTCCCAGGTTTTCCTTGGCTTTCCTCTGCCAACTGACCCTGTTACCTCAACTGCTGTATATCTACTAAACCAAGAAATCTCATCCACTCTTTCAATGTGCTCAAATCAATGAAGTCTCCTGTTCTACACACATCTCTTTATACCGTACAGATTTAATCTTCCTTTGAGGTCATCAGATCTAAGCCTGTCTTTAAGATGCACATTACGCATCCATCGTATCATTCTTATATCATTTCTCTCCATGCAATGCATATCCTCAACCCTCACTACCCAGGTTTCACTTCCATACATCATCACACTGCATATACATGCCTGAGAGACATTTTCTTTGGTTGATAGTGGTAATGCTCTGCTAGTTAATAATGGCAGAATTGCTCTGAACTTACTTCATCCACTTCTAACTCTTGCAATCACAATAACACCAGCTACTCCGTGCTCCAATGGTATCATCAAGGTAAGAAATACTTCTGGGCAACCTCAATAGCCTTGCCATCCAAATTACTTTCTTACCATCTGAGTTCTCATCAGTCCACTACGCTTCTTGTATACCTAATGCTTACAAATACTAACAAAACTTGAGTTGCTCCCAACTTCCTTTCTACAAACTGAGCAGGGCTTTCCAACACTACAACCACTGATCATCACTTTGGTCTAGGTAACATTCACTCTCAAACCATTACTTTCCATAGCATTCCTCCCAGTTTTTAACTTAACATGTAGACCTTCCATTGTTTCATAGGTAAGTATTAAATCATAAATCTCTTCCAGACAAGCCATACCCTCCCCCCCTCATTGCATTTCTAAGACACAAATGAAAAACAGCAGACTCGGTACAGATGCCTGATATACTCTTACTTGAACATTAAAGCTGTCACTAAATGTGCTATTAATTCTAATATGACTTGGAACATTTCTGTACATTGCTTGAACAACCTTAACCAACCATTCGTTTGGTTCTCATTTATGCAAAACCCACCAGACATCTCTTGGCACTCTGTTAAAAGCTTTCTCCAAATCCACAAAAGCAAAATACAGGTTCTTCTTCTTATCAAGATACTTCTCTTGCATTTGTCTCAGGATAAATATAGCGTCAATGGTACTTCACCTAGGCATAAAAACAAACTGCATTTCATCTATGCTTATCTGACTTCTTATTTGCTGCTTAATTATTCTCTCAATCACTATCAGGAGCTGATCCATCAACTTTAATTCTCTGTAATTACTTCTATCTAGTGCTTCCTCTTACCCATGTAACAATTCACAATCATACTAATATTCCAGTCTTTCAGAACCTCTTCTTTTATGATTTGATAAGTCTGTGATCATCTGAATGCCTGTTTTACCCACAGCCTTCAACATTTTTGCAACAATTCCTGAGGGTCCTGCAGCCTTACCCTTATTCATCTTACAGCTTCCCATACCATTTATTAATTCTTATAGCTGAACCAGATACTGCTTCTGAAACTTTGAGATTTTCTCGGTCCCATGAAAACTCAGCATTCAACAATCTCTCAATAACATATCCAAGCATCCCTCTAGTCTCGCTCATTCATTGCTAGCAACGCATTTTCATTTCTTTATATCCATATTTGTCTTTGCCATCAGTTTAGCTATTCTGATCATTCTTTTGTAGTATATCTGGAAACGGCGATATTGAATTTTCTTGCTCACACGTCGCTATTCCAAATTTGTGGCCGTGGGCTGTTTCTATTGTACCAAATGGTCATAAACAACGGTTTCAAACCGATATAGATAATTGCACACTAAAAATAATTAAATAAAAAATAAAACGATTTTTTTAATTCAAATTATCTTATGGTTTTCAGTAATCAAGTAAAACTTCAATTTAATTTTTCATTTAAAAAATTATTCCAGCAAATCTCACTCAAATACAAAAGGTATTGTCTAGTGTTTTCCTTAAAGTGCAGTTTTACAAAAAAGAGTTTTTACTGAGAAAGTCCTTAAATGAATACAAAGTCATAATTCTGTTTTTTTTCTTGAGAAGTTAAATACTAAGTCAGTTTCCTTCACATAAATGTCATTTAATGTCTACATTTAATATAACATTGGCCACAAGAACATAAACAGACACATCTGCAGACTTTTCATTAAATCCACCCTTTAACAATTATTTAACTCTGTTAACTAACTTCTAATCTAGGCATTTAAATATTTAAAGTTAAATATTTTCATTTATCCATTCCAGTTTTTAAAATTCTTATATAAACTCTAACATTGAATTAAATGTGATTTTTCGATACAAATGGCAATAATTAGAATGTGACAAAATGATTTGATTTTCAGACTTACACTTTGCATGATGCTAAGCTCACACCGTAATCTCTGCACTGCACTGTCAATACTGAGCAAGTGGATACGACGACTATCATCCAGTGGCAGGTTTTGAAGAACCCAGTAGGAAAAGTCTATGGGGTCCAAATCATTGGAATCTTTTTTTAGAGTATCGTTCCAACTACACAATTCATTGCGGATACGATTAATTAAATGCTCCTGAAAATAAATACAAATTTTATTTTTTTAAATCACAGTTCAAGATTTTATTTAGTAAATGATAGACATGCAAACTTTATACAATTAAGAGGAAAAAACAATTTTTATCAAAATATCTTGATAAAACACTAAATTTAGAAGTCAATCCTAAAATGACAATTTTCATCATCATTTTCATCATCAAACAGATTATAACAACATGTATAAGAAAAAGGTTAATTCACTTTTTTTTTCATATAAAACAAATTTAAGTTAAAAGTAGCTTCAAAATGAATCAGCAGATAAAAACAAAACTGCTTTTGAAGACAATTATTGACATGGTTTAAAAAATGATTTTTAACACTTTTGAAATAAGAGGCACAAATAAAGTTATCATAAAAATGAGTTAAAAACTTAATAACATTTTATACAATCTTATACAAGTTTGCAGTGAAAAGCACACAACCAACAGTATGGATTTAGGCAAGCCCGTTCTACTGCGGATATCCTAACGGTTATATCTGAACACATATACCATACACTGCACCAAGCTGGTGAAGCTAGGGCGGTCGCGCTTGACATATCTAAAGCTTTTGACAAGGTCTGGTATGAAAATCAATTTGCATGGTATTACTTGATGAATATTAATAATATAATCAGATCATTCTTCGATGGCCGTACTTCTAAACAACATGACATTAATACGAGTGTACCCCAGGGGGTCGATCCTTAGACCATTATTGTTCGTGATTTTCATAAACGACCTCCCTGATGCAATTGTGTCTGAGATGGATATATTTGCTGACAACACCACGCTATTCTTGACATGTGAGCAAAGCGAACACACACATTGAAGACAATGGCTGACTCCTTAGAAAATAACCTCCAGTCTGTAGTGGAATGGGGACATAAATGGATGGTAACTTTTAATGCTACTAAGACAAAGCTCCTTTCCTTTAACATCTATAAGAAACATTTTCAACCACCAATTGCCATGTCTAATAGCACCCTACCTGAGAGTCCAACATTCAAACTTCTCGGCCTAACATTCACAGGTAACATGAACTGGAACAAATACATAGAAGACATTGCCAAGGTGGGCTCCTTTAAGAATTTATTTTTAAATGGTGGCCATGTTTCATTTTTATTGAAAATGCTCAGTGATAATAAATATATGTAAAATTCGTTTTTTAATGTATTCAAGTTTTGTCTAACTGCGCCTAAATTATTTATGGCAGACGACAATTCAATTTTCAATCCATTTCAGTGATTGATTCAGGGTCATCGTCTGATTGGTCAATTTGAGTGACGTGTCAGTTCTAAATATAACCAACGCTGACAGCAATTTTCTCGCTAGAATATTTATTATTTAGTCAGAAGGACTAAAAGATTTAAAAGATTTATTGAATTTAATATTCGTTTATCTGAAGGATAAATGAATAAAGTCATTGTGGGTTTCTTTTGATTGGAAGTCTGTAGTCCAGAAATTTGCAGTTTAAATATAAAAAAAGGAGTTACAATTATTTTAAAAAATTAATATTAGAATTAATTAAGTTAGAAAATAATAATTATTTGATTTTCAGAAACACGGGTAATATTTGTTAAATTATTACTTGAATAAAAAAAACGAAGAAGAAAGCCGGTTTCCTGAATTTTGCTTTTGTTCAATGAAAATGTCTGCTTAGAGTGCAAGCAGTTTTCCATGAGAAATGAAAGAATTTTTTTTCACAAGAAATTTTATCGCCCACTGATGAGCGAACTAAAAAAAGAATACACAAGAGAATTTCCATGTCTGTAAAAAAATATATATTGCAAATTGTGAACTGTGAGTACATTTTGTTGTTAATATTTTCTTTTTTGAATGACATATGAACATATATGCATGTCTACCTTTTTTCTTATCTTAATCTTTTTTTTTCATTTTATTGTTAATAAATTTTCGATTCTTTGATACAAGTAAGTTTTGTCTGGCTTTTTTCCCATTATTGTTAACAACGAAAAAAAGGGCGAATAGATGAACACGTCTTGCGCATTAATTTTTTATCATTTAAAAGAAAAGATTGATTTGGCGTTTTTAGTAAAAAAAAGGAGGGAAATGTTTTAAAACTGAAGACGTTATAATTTAATTTTTTCACTCCCTCTACTGTGCTAAAAAACTTCTCACACCTAACAGTATCCTATATCTCTACAAAGCCACCATTCGCCCACGCATGAAGTATTGTTGTCACATCTGGGCGGGTACACCAATTGCTAACCTCTCCCTCTTAGACTGGGTCTAAAAAAGAGTCTCTAATCTAATAGGTCCCACACTATCTACCAAGCTCCAGCCCCTGTTCCATCGCCACAATTTTGCATCCCTGTGCTTGTTTTATAAGTACTTTCATGGAATGTGCTCCGATGAACTTGCTGCACTGGTCCACCCTCGACGTAAATAGCCCCGACTGACTCGACAGTCAGCAAAATCTCACCCCTTTATTCTAAAGGTCACTAGATGCTGAAAGTTTTCTTCCTAATACTTTTCGCCTTTGGAATTCCCTTCCTGTTCACTGTTTTCCAGACTGTACCAGCATGCAGAAATTCAAATGTAATGTTAACACACACTTCACAACTCTCCACTTATGATGCCCATCGAGGTATTTCCTCTAATTCACAGTAGCTTCTTACGTCTTAGTGTCAATGTGCTTCGTTCGGGGTGAACCAAAGTTAAAAAGAAAAAACAAGTTTGTTACTTACAGTATCATACATCTTGTACACCCATGGAGGCCACTGAGTAAAGTAAGATGATGTGAATTTATTTAACTAAAAGAGAAAGAGAAACAAGCATTACAATAGCAACTATTTGTTGCAATTCAATTCAAGAAAACATTTCTCTACTGAATGGCAGATTCAATGTTTGCCCACATAATATCCCCAAAAGTTCAAAACGAATTTCAATGATATTGATAATTGTTATGTCAAAGTTCTAGGAATATATAACTCACCGAGCCTTATCGTAAAATTGAATTATCAGTTTCAAACAAAGCAGACAATTGTCATCTGCTGATGGGTTAGGGTTTATAGTTGGCAAGAATAAAAGAACAGATTTCAGTCAAATAGCAGATAAAAACTAATGGAGTAAGACTAGTATTGTTGGCAGAAATCAACGGTTTTCTTGTTTCAAAAAGGTGGATTTCCATCAATTAGCTGCTAATGCACATTCCCATCTGAATCATATTGGTAGAAAAGGATGAGGATTATTATTTTGAATTACTGTTGTTTGAGGAGGATATGCCTGAAGTTATACAGCATCAATAGTATGGGCCTTTTTATAAGATGGACTAGCTCAATCGATGTTTCCCTGATTTTTAAAATAAATTTTGTCCTATTCTTAGATTGGGTATCAAGTCCTACATGGAAAGAATTGAAAATACATTTTAGATTTTTTTCTAGCTTTCAACCATGCAACATTCAACATCTACATCAGTATAAGACTTGTTTCACTTATGATGTTAGGTGTCTATTAGAGTTCAAAGACACTTTTATGGAAGCTGTTTACATAATGTGTTTAACTGTTTACATAATGTGTTTAGATGATTATCACGAAACCTGTCATCAATAGAAACAACATTTGAACACCTTCTTTACAAATAGGCTCTTAAAATCAATTCAATAATCATGTTATTCACGTTTACCATTGTCATGGAAACAGGATTGTTTACTTTATGAATTTCCAAACAAGAAAATCAAACAAACTGTAGTGTATCCCAATTGGCATGGAGATCTGTCAGAAGTTAAAACAACTTAACACAATCAGAAGAATGCTATAGGGTACATGGTTGGAGCATTGTAAAATGTTTTAAAAAAAAAGAACAAGGGAAATGGTCTTATTGAAATGCAAATACAAGGTTTCAAACCTATTGCTACTTATAGTTTTGAAGAGAAATTCTTACATAATGTTTTTGATGTATGCAATATTTACTACCTGTCTTTTTCTGGGAATATTGATGTTGGTGAGAACATGACTACTCTGACTGTCGACAGCCGTTTTCAAACATTCTTGTTGTGTTGGACAGCAACAAAATCTGTAATGGCTCTGGGGTCGAGCCCCTTCCAAATGGTCAGATAAAACTCTTTCTGGTAATATGCGAACTTTAGCCATCAATATTCTGCAAGAACAAAAAACAAAAGTTACACAAGTACTTCCTTGTATGTCTTCCATCATCCCATTCTGACTCCGATTACATTATCACTAAGAAGAAATCTAAAACATTGCAACAGGCAAAGAGGAAAAAAAATACAAGTGAAATAAAAAAAGATACCTGTACAGGGTAAGATCCTTGGCAAAGTATGAAGTTAAGAAGCTTTATTGTTGGTTGTCAGTAATTTCAGTTATATCCGAAAGCTGCTAAGATGAAATTACGAACATTTACAAAAAAATTATTTTTTAAAAACCCAAGGAGGATGTTATTTCATTTATTTCATTTATTTTAGTCATCTCTAATGAAATCCCTCCAGTTTGTAATGGTAGAATGAGATACAATGTTACATTCTTACTGAATAGAAATTTTAAAAGTTTTAAATTTTCTGTCTTTTTTGTTTGTTTTTTTACATGTAAAACAATTTAGCTTTTATAGCAAAAGCTTCATTTTCTTTCAATAATCTAAAAGATATCATATCTTTTATTTTATGAGTGTCTCTTGTGAGATAAGTGAAATTTGTAGCCATATATCTTTAATAAAAATATATATATATAACAATTTAGTGTCTGTGTTCAGATATAACAAAAACTACAGAGAATTAACAATAAATCTTTTCACCTTTTTAACTTTTTGTGGGATCCTATTCTGTATATGAATCCAAATGAAAGAAATAGATAATTAATATTCGGATTACAAAAAACAATCTCTACTCATTAACAGATTTTTATTTCTGTTGTAAAGGTCATGATTGGCATAAATACGAAACTAACATAAAGGGAAGGAATCAGGTATTGACTATATACGAAAGTACGTATATAAGACGGCAGTGATATCTGGACGAGCGAAGAGTAAACGTCTCTACTTCCTACCGGATTCCTGTTAAACGCAAACCACTCGGCGTATTCTTAATTTAGTATGTCCTATGTAATTTAGGATATAACAGTGGCGAACGAGGATATTGTTTTTTTCTCTTAACAGAGATAAATTACCGTACTATTCAAGGATTTTTTTTTTTTTTAAAAGAAAATTTGCAAGGACGGCAAGAAAAAATTTTTTAAAAAAGTCGACACGTGCAAATTTTGCTACCTAAAGTAGTAAAAAGTATGGATTTCTTCGGTAAGAACTAACGGGAAAGTAAAAAGAAAATTGTACTCGAAACAATTTTAAGGTAAAGTGAACTTTATCTGTATGTTGACGAAAAAATATTTGGGAAGCACAAGCTGAATTCGAAACCTGCACCATGAGATTACGAATTTCGAAAGAAAAAAGTACACTTACGATTTTTTTTTTTCTTTAAACAATTCAGAAATTATTGTCATATTTTTTTTTCTCTCTCCCAAGTGCAGCCGTATTTTTGTGAAAAATAATTATTCATTGCTTTGTCTAAAGTAATTGAAACTATTTGTTGTGCGAATTTTGGAAACGTTTTATTGTCTGAAATTATTTTGTGAAAAAGTTTACCTGGTAAAAGACTGCTGCTAAATTGTATAAACTTTGTGAAACATTTATTTTTGCAAAAATTATGTTGCTAATTTATGAAAACGCATATTGACGAACTTTTTGTGAAATTATTGTTGTAAACTTTGGAAAGATATTTTGTACTGTAATTAAGCTAAAATGGAGCAATTGGCTGAGTTGACGAAGGCGTTAACTCTAAGTATACAGCAGCAGCAACAACAACTACAACAACAGCTACTGCAGCAGCAAGAATGGACACAAAAAACTTTAGAGGCACAACAAGAGCAAACAAAAATACTTCAATGCCAAATGTTAACGCAACAAAAGAATTTTGAAAAATTAATTCAAACGTCGACAGATGGGAATGAAAAATAATTTTTCTGCAGAGGGTATTTCAAATTCTTTGTCAGAATTTCACTACTCTCCCGATACTGGCGTTACATTTCCAGCATACTATAGAAGGTACGAAACAGTTTTTACAAAAAGATGTTCGGACTGAACCGACGAAGAAAAAGTTACGCTGTTACTACAAAAACTGGAGACGGACGAAAACACCAAGTGTGCTAATTTAATTTTACCCAAAAAAACGGAGGAAGTGAATTTTGAAGAGACAATTAATACTTTATCTAGAATATTTGATAAAAGAGACAGTCTTTTTCATTCTAGATATAAATGTTTAAATTTACAGAAGTCGGAATCCGAAGACCATTTAGAATATGCATGTACTGTAAATTGCTTATGTGAATCATTTAAATTAAATGAAATTTCGGCAGATTTATTTAAATGTTTAATTTTTGTACAAGGACTCACAGCTCCAAGGGACAAAGATGTCAGATCCTGGATCCTGACAATTATGGAGTCGGACCCGAATGTAACTTTACAAAAAGTAACCGAGGAGTGTCAACGTCTCATTAATATCAAAAGAGACAACACCCGCATTGAAGAAAAAAGCGTTTACAAGATACAACATGTAAAAAGGCAAAGGACCTCTAGAACATACAAGACCTAGGAACAAAAGACTCCCAGAATGTACAAGGACCAAAGTTGTGAATGCTGCGGAAGTACAAGACACACCAAAAAGATCTGCTGGTTCAGGAATAGGATATGTTACGAATGTGGATTCAAAGGCCACAAGGGAACATATTGTAACCAGAAGAAAAAACGAAGGACTGACAAAGTTAATACGCTTCGCACAAGGAAAGAGAAAAGCTGCGAAAGGCGTAAATATGTCGATGTAAAAATAAATGGACATCCTGGATAGTGGTGCGGACATTAGCATCATAGATGAAGATATCTGGAGAAGGATCGGTCGACCTGAACTAAGAGAAACCAGCAAGATGGCGAAGAGTGTGTGCGGCAAAAGGTTGGAATTCAAAGGAGAACTGAGGTGCAATGTGTCATTTGGTGGTCAAACACACAAGTCCAAAGTGTACGTAGTACCAGGAAGGAACACAAGTCTATTTGGAGTGGATTGGATTGTCCTGTTCAACTTATGGGAATGACCGGTTAATTCTTTTTGTAATAGGTTGACCACATAGAAATCAAACCAAATAGAAGGCTTCATGGACGATTTAAATGCAGAATTCCCAAAAGTTTTTGCCGATAAACTTGGATACTGTGTGAAAACAGAAGCAAAATTTGAGGTGAAGAAAAATGCCACCCCAGTGTTCAAACCTAAAAGAAATGTACCTTTTTCATCGATGGACGCAATAGAGAAGGAGTTGGAGAGACTTCAACAATTAGACGTCATTGAAAAGGTTGACCACACGGATTGGGCAAGTCCGACGGTATATGTGAAAAAAAGAATAACAAAATAAGAGTCTGCGCTGACTTTTCGACGGGCCTTAATGATTGTTTGCAGGACCACAATTACCCCCTTCCGTCGGCAGAAGATCTATTCTCAAAACTAAACGGAGGAAAAATCTTTTCCAAAATAGACCTCTCGGATGCATACTTGCAAATCAAAGTCAATGACGAATGTTCAAAGTACCTGTGCATTAACACGCATAAGGGTATTTTTAAACTAAAAAGACTTCCGTTCGGATTAAAGGTCGCCCCTGCTCTGTTTCAACAGGTTATGGATACGATGCTCGCAGGTTTGGAATTTTCAATGGCATACCTTGACGATATCCTGATACAGAGCAGAAATTTGCATGAACACAAGAAGCACGTCAGAGAAGTATTTAAGAGAATAGAGGAGTTTGGTTTCAGATTGAGCCCGGAGAAATGCGATTTCTTTATGGAAAGGATCAGATACCTTGGTCAAATAATCGACAAAGAGGGACGAAGACCAGATCCACAATGGGCCGATGCAATTGAAAAGATGCCTGCTCCAGACTCAGTACCGAAGCTACAATCATTTTTGGGATTGGTTCAATATTACGCGATATACATACCTAATGTGCATAATTTGAGAGCTCCTCTTAACGAGTTACTAAAAAAGGGTAGTAAATGGAGTTGGAATAAGGAATGTGAATCTGCCTTCCAAAAAATTAAGAAATGTCTACTATCAGACTTGGCATTAACGCATTTTGATCCAGACAAGGAGTTAGTACTAGCAACGGACGCCAGTGATTACGGCGTTGGTGCTGCATTACTCCATAAGTATGAGGATGGAACAACAAAAGCAATCGCTCATGCATCAAGAACTTTGGTTGCAGCTGAGAAAAACTATAGCCAGATTGAAAAGGAGGCTCTGTCAATAATATTTGGAGTCAAAAAGTATAATCGATTTCTCCATGGACTGACCTTCACATTGCAAACAGACCATAAACCCTTGATTACGATATTTGGATCAAAGAAAGGCATTCCTAAGCATACCGCAAATCGACTACAGCGATGGGCTGTAACTCTCTTAAACTATCAGTTTAAGATGGAGCATGTGTCATCGAAAAAGTTAGGACACGCGGATGCACTATCAAGGTTGATTCCAAAAAGAAACGAAAGTTTCGAAGAGACAGTAATTGCTGCTCTTAAAGATGAAAGCGAATGTACAAGTTCAATGTGTAATATGATACGTGAACTTCCAATAACCCTTGAAGAGATTAAAAGAGAAGCTGAAAAAGACATTTTCATAAAGAAAATGAAAACTCAATTAGGACTGAGGGAAAAAAGTAACAAAGTAGGACAAACTACATTTTTTTCAATTTGTGAAGGTGTACTTATGTATGCTGATAGAATCGTAATTCCACAGGCATTACGAAGGAAAATATTAATGGAATTCCATACAGGTCATCCTGGCATTTCAAGAATGAAATCCTTAATTAGAGGATACGTATATTGGCCTGGTATGGACAAGAATCTACTACAATTAAGTAGAAAAAACCATTTAGAGGTCTGGCATAATCAATATGTAGACGTGACCAGGGTAGGTCCGTTTTCGGCCATGGGGTCGTTTTTACTGGCGGATCTCGGGCTGCTAATTGACACCTTTTGCATGCTTTGACACAGTTTTCTACTTCTTTGTCCATACCAGGCCAATATTTTCGTTTAAAATGGAAGTTTACATAGATAGGCAAACATAGAATAGTTGTTCATATTTTGAGACTCCTTGCCTCTGCAACGGTGATTCATTAGCTGAGATATCGAGTAAGCTGGAGTCGATAATTTAAAGGCTGTGAATTATCCATAGGTCTGAAAAATCATAATCAAAACTTCCTCACTCAGTTATGAAATGTTTTGGTAGTTGTTCGAAGTGACGTGGGCAGTTGGGAAGTTTGCCACTCTTGCTGCTAAAAAAGATCGAAAAGCGCAGATGCACTTCTTTAAATAAGCTAGCGGAACAAGAGCTCGACTAGCATAATAGATTGTTTCTCATTGGTTAAATCCTAACATATGAAACCAATCGAAATTAAGTATTCACTCCAATCAATACCAAACATTCAAGTCAAGCAAATATTTAGACATTGTTATTCTATGGCTGCTGCTGTTGTTGTAACTACTACTGCTGCACCGTTTTATTTTGCATAATACTTTCAAACGGGGATGTATACGTTATATAATTTTAAACGAGGATGTATTGATTATATAACTTTCAAACGAGAATGTATTGATTAAATAACTTTCAAACAGGGATGTATTGATTATATAACTTTCAAACGAGAATGTATTGATTATATAACTTTCAAACTAAGATACATTGATTGTATAACTTTCAAACGAGGATGCATTGATTATATAACTTTCAAACAGGGATGTATTGATTATATAACTTTCAAACGAAGATACATTGATTGTATAACTTTCAAACGAGGATGCATTGATTATATAACTTCAACCTCAAGAAAAAAAGGATCTTCTAAAAGATAAAATATGATTCTATATTGTTTTTTTTGCTATTCGAAGAAAAAGCTTTTTTTAAAAATTAATTTTCTCTTAAAAAGAAAGAAAGAAAAAGCCAGGACGAATTGTCTAGCTTTGTGTAAGAAGCTTTTTTAGAAAAGGTTTTGAGAAATACTTTTCACAAACTTTGAAGGGGTTTCCTCATTTGTTTTCAATCGAGACAAAGGTAAAAGAAAAACAGCTAATTTCATGAAAGAAAAAAAGAAAGTCTTTTAGGTGAATTCTGTTTCTAGTGAAGATATACAACTAGATTTTTTATAGAAAAAATACATAAGGCAAGCAAAATCAAAATAAGAACAAAAAAGGGAAGTTAAGTTTTCCAAGTTTTGTATTATTTGTATATAAAGTCTGTGATTTTGGTTCATTTTTTATTTTCTATTTATGTTACTAAATGTGTGTCCTGCCTTATGAACTAATATGCAGCTGCGCAGATTTACTTTTTGTTTTCTTGAATTGTTTCTTATTTTTTTTATATAAGTTTAAGCTTTCTCAGTAATTAATATTTTCAGATTTTGTGGAACAACATAAAATTACGCTAATACCTATTTCTTAATTCTAACACCAAAAATTGATTTCCCCCTCAAGGTCAAGCAATAAGAAATGCTAATGTTGGTAACTCCAACATGTCATGAACATTGCCAAAACTTAAAATGTTTAAGTTGGAATAAAAGTATTGGCTGTTTTATTTTGTCATCCTTCCAATATGTTTTTGTTTTTTTTAACATAGTTCACCCAAAACAAGGCAGGACGCCACTGTAGACGTAAGGGGCTACTGAGAAAAAAGAGGGGAGAAGGTAGGGGGCAGTCAACCTAGATTGGGATCTGCGCAGCGAGATGTCTGTTTACATTAGTTTTAAACTTCTGCATGTCTGTAGTGTCGGGAAACAGGGGGCAGGGAGGGAGTTCCAGAGGCCAGCAACACGAGGAAAGAAGCTATTTGAGTAGAAGGCTCTCCAACATCTGGGGACCTCCACAGTGAATGAATGAGATTTAGTTGATTGTCGAGTTAGTCTAGTGAATCTACGTCGAGGGGGCACCAGAGTAGCCAGTTCATCGGAGCATAATCCATTGAAGTATTTGTAAAACAAGCACAAGGATGCTACATTGCGGCGATGGGACAGGGGCTGGAGCTTGATTGATAGTGAGGGACCTATTAAGTTGGCAACTCATTTTTGGACCTTGTCAAGGAGGGAGAAACTAGTAGATGATGCACCAGCCTAGATGTGGCAACAATACTCCATGCATGGGCAGATGGTGGCTTTGTAGAGATACAGGATAATGTCAGGTGAGAGGAGTTTACTAGCACGGTAGAGGGAGCCAACCTTCTTTGCGGCAGCCTTGGCAATGTCTTCGATGTATTTGTTCAAATTCATGTTACCTGTGAAGGTTAGGCCAAGGAGTTTGAATGATGAACTCTCAGGTAGGGTGTTATTAGCCATGACAATCGGTGGTTGGAGAGGTTCTTTGTAGTCATTGAAGGAAAGGATCTTTGTCTTAGCGGCATTAAAAGTTACCAACCATTTGTGACCCCAATCCACTACAGCCTGGAGGTCATTTTCTAAAGATTCAGCCAATGCCTCGGATATGATCGCGGCAGTTTTGCCAACATGGCGAGAGTAAAGCGTGGTGTCGTCAGCAAATAAACCAATCTCAGACACTATGTCATCAGGGAGATCGTTTATATAGATCAGGAACAACAGAGGTCCAAGGATACACCAGCATTTATGTCATGTTGCTTAGATGAACGGCCATCGAGGACAACCTGGATTTTTCTTCTGTCTAGGAAGGATCTGATTATATTAAGTAATTGCCCAGTTATACCGTATGAGCGTATTTTCAGGAGAAGCCCTTTATACCATACCTTGTCAAAGGCCTTGGATATATCAAGCGCTACTGCCCTAGCTTCCCCTGCCTTGTCAAGTGTATGATACATGCGTTCAGAGATGACCCTTAGGATGTCCGCAGTAGATCGTGCTTGTCTAAATCCATACTGGCGGTCAGATAGAAGTTTAGCATTATCTAAGTGCCTTACTATCGCTAGATAGATTAAGGATTCGAAGATTTTAGCAAAGATCGGCAGCAGACTGATTGGGCGATAGTTGTGAGGATCGGTTCTATTCCCAGAATTCTTGTAGACTGGTACCACAGAGGCAATTTTCCAGCTGTCGGGGAAGCAAGATTCAGCTAGGCATTTATTGTAGAGTTTGGAGAGGACAGGGTCCAGTTCAGCAGAGCATTTGTTTATTACTATTACTGGTATAAGATCAGGCCCACAAGCTTTGGAGGTGTCAAGGTTTTTTATGATGTCTCTGACCTGGGATGGGGTGATGACCAGGTTATCAAGTGTGGCTTCGGTCCGCAATGGGAATTTGGGGAGGGGGTGGTTATCTGAGTCTAAAGTAGAGTTAGAAGCGAAGCGCTGGGCAAGTAGTTCAGCCTTATCAGTGGCCGTGCATACGACATCATTGTGGTTTGATAGTGGAGGAATCGTTGATTGACTATTATTCACTACACTATTGTAGATTTTCCAGAAATAACGAGTACCTAGTTTCTGTGACTGGATGCGTTTTTTTGTTAACTCTTCGCTTCACTTATCACGGCTTTGCATTTATTTCTTGATTCTATAAATGTATGTCTATTAGTAGCTGACTTATGGCGGCCAAATTTACGGAATGCTTGTTGCCTCTTAGAAATGGCAGCTGCACATTCCGAGGTGAACCATTGGGGAGAGTGGGGCTTGCTAAAGAATTTTCGCATGGGGACATAGGCTTCGATGCCTGCTTTGACCCATTCAGTTAATTCGTTGCACACTGGTCGGCAGGGAGTGAGAAGGTTTCCCTCCATGGGGCGTCACTGATGTAATCTCTGATTGACTCGAAATCAGCCTGCTTGTAGTATCTTGTTGTTTTGAGCAACGGTTCATCAGCTTTTAATTATGTCCTTATACCCTAGGAGTTCAATCCTGATCATTGTGCAGTCAAAGCCAGCCACAACATCAGCAATGCTAAACGGCCATTTCCTCAAACTTTAAATATATTATTATGCTATTTGTTATATTACATTCGTATGGGCTTCCATACGTGCTCTCGGAGCCGGAAGTCGTTAGCTGACGTGTATAAAACTGGCCATATCTGCCACCATTTTGTATTCCTCTTTTTAGTTGAATAAAGCTTGGCTTCCAAGTAACACGTGTTTTTTATTACAATTTATTCAACTAAAAAAAAGATTTTTTTAAAGTCTACCACGATACCAAAATGGATGTGACATGGAAACCAAAATGCCTAGACATTGATCCCAGTCTACCGACAGCTGCCAAGGAATACCGACACTGACGTGCAATATTAAGTAATTACCTTGAAGATTATGAAGATAGGATACCGAACAAATACAGAGCCCTGTTAAGCTGTGTGAGCTCTAATGTTTATGAATTTATAGAGACATGTACGAAATTTGATGCTGCTATAGCAAAGCTGGACAGCTTGTTTATTAAAACACCGAATGAAGTCTTTGCAAGACATATACTAGCAACCAGACGGCAGAAGCCGGGAGAAACGATGGACGAATTTTTCCGAGAGTTGGAGAAACTAAAAAGAAATTGCAGCTTCCGCGACCACAGTGCAGAGGAGTGTGGCGACGAAGCAATGCGTGACGCATTCATTTCTGGAATATCCTCGCCTTCAATACGACAGCGGCTCCTGGAAAATAAAACACTGGACCTTCTGACGGCATACAGCCAAGCCTCTGCGTTGGATATAGCCCAACGTAATAGTGATGTGTATGCAACTCCGGATACCTACCTGGCTACAGTCATGGACCCAGGATCACTACGGGTATGTGAATGTAGTTGTTCTAGTCCTCGAGTTCCTCCCAGTGAATCGGCTACAGCTGCAACATATAAGAATCGTAAATGTTTCTTTTGTGGTTTCTCCTATCATTCAAGGGATAGCTGTCCCGCCCGCGAGGCTACTTGCAATAAATGCTCCAAGAAAGGACATTATGCCCGCGTGTGCAAATCTAAGTCTTCAAGTTCAGTGGCAACATTGGTCGGTTCTCACTTACTGACCACATTTTCAAACATACCACAAGGACTCGCGCCAGCTGCAACGCATGCGACTATTAACGGGACAAGATTAAGTGCTCTCCTGGATTCTTGCAGTACTGACAGCTATCTTAACCAAAGAATTGTGCAGGAACTAAAACTAAAAGTTTATCCGTCTAATAAAGACATTTCAATGGCTCAGAAAACCTTGAATACTCGTTCCAAGGGCTATGTTGTTGTTAATCTAGCTCTCGATCTTAATAACCAGTTGTACGTTGCTACACAGCTTGGTATTCTGAAAAATCTGTGTTCAGACTTAATACTTGGCCAGGATTTCTTGCGTCAACATCAAAGTGTAACTTTCAAATACGGCAGGCCCTGTCCCGAGTTAACTATGGATAGAGCTCCCCCCCTCTGTGCATTGGCCGCAGCAAAAATAGAAGAGCCGTCACTTTTTAAAAATGTATCTTCAAATTGCAAACCAATAGCTGCCAAATCCAGATGTTTTAGCAAGGACGATCAGATATTCATTGCAGAGGAAGTTAATCATCTACTCTCTGAGGGCATAATCGAAACCAGTATATCACCATGGCGAGCCCAAGTAGTGGTAGCGAAGGACCCCACCCACCGACATAAAAAGCGGATGTGTGTGGATTATTCACAAACAATTAACCAATACACAGAATTAGATGGCTACCCATTGCCAAGGATAGACGACATGGTGAATGATCTTGCAAAATACAAGGTATTCTCCACTTTTGATCTTAAAAGTGCCTACCACCAAGTGCCGCTAAATGAGGCTGATAAAAAGTATACCGCGTTTGAGGCAAATGGTTGCTTGTATCAGTTTTGTAGAATTCCGTTTGGAGTTACAAATTGGGTCACTGCCTTCCAACGGGCTATGGACAGTATAGTAAAAGAGGGGAACCTGCGTGGTACTTTTCCGTACCTTGACAATGTAACAATTGCAGGACATACTCAGGAGGAACATGATGAAAATGTAAAGCAGTTCCTAGAAACTGTCGGTCGAAGAAACCTTACTCTTAACCAATCAAAGACTGTAAACTCCGTGCCTTCTATTAACGTGCTGGGGTACTGTGTTGGGAATGGTGTCATCAAGCCTGATACAGAGCGACTTCACCCATTAAAGGAGCTTCATCCACCCGAGAACTTAAAATCACTTAAAAGGATAATTGGAATGTTTGCGTACTATGCAAAATGGATACATGAATTTTCTAACAAAATTGAACCGCTAAAAAATGCCAGAAAATTCCCATTGGAAGAGAAGGCCTTGAAATCATTCAACTTGCTGAAAATAGAATTAGAAAAGGCTACTCTGCAGACGGTGGATGAAAACTTGCCCTTTGAGGTAGAGTGTGATGCGTCCGGTGTTGCGATTTCCGCCGTTCTTAATCAAGGAGGACGACCGGTGGCGTTTATGTCTAGAACACTACAGGGCAGTGAACTAAAATACCACATTGTAGAAAAAGAAGCGACTGCAATTATTGAGGCAGTGTGTAAATGGAGCCATTATCTGGCACGAAGCCACTTTACTTTGATTACGATCAGCGGTCAGTAGCCTTTATGTTTGATAGTAAAAGACGTACGAAAATTAAGAATGCAAAAATCCAGGAATGGAGACTGGAATTTGCCGCATTCAGCTACACTATCAAGTATCGTCCTGGTAAAGATAATGTGGTCCCTGACACACATTTTCCCGGGCATACACTTGTTCAACCTTTAATACATCTACACTCGCTGATCTCCACAATGGACTGTGTCATCCGGGGATAACTCGATTGCTTCATTTTGTAAGAGCAAGGAATCTCCCCTTTTCTACAGAAGAGGTAAAGAAGATGTGTGCTTCTTGTAGGATTTGCGCAGAGCTAAAACCTCAATTCTATCGCTTACCAAAAGGAACTCTTATAAAAGCAACAAAACCTATGGAACGACTTAGTGTTGATTTCAAAGGTCCTCTGCCTAGTGTATCGACTAATTGTTACTTATTAATTATAGTTGATGAATACTCTTGTTTCCCTTTTGCTTTTCCATGTCCCAATATGCATGCAGCAACAGTGATCAAATGTTTAGATTTGCTATTTAGCCTATGTGGAATGCCAACTTATATACATTCAGATCGAGGCACATCTTTCATGTCCAAGGAGCTGAAATCTTATCTCTCCCAAAAAGGAGTTGCCACTAGTAATAGCACTCCTTATCATCCAACCAGAAACAGACAAGTAGAGAGAATTAATGGCATTATATGGAAGGCGATTCGTTTAGCTCTTAGATCGCGTAACCTGTCTGAAAAGCATTGGGAACTTGTACTTGCCGAGGTGCTCCACTCACAGAGATCGTTGTTGTGCACGGCAACTAACGCCACACCACATGAACGTTTCTTCACATTCCAGCGCCGTTCCTCCCATGGAAACTCGCTTCCCTCTTGGCTAATGACTCCTGGACCCGTACTGCTAAGAAGGTTTGTAAGGAACAAAAACGAACCCTATGTAAACCAAGTTGAGCTCCTTAACAGTAACCCGACCTATGCACACATTAGGTACCCAGATGGACGAAACTCTACTGTGTCTGTTCGTAACTTAGCACCTTGTCCCGAAGCCCAGACAATTGTAAGATCTCCTATTGAGGAACAAGAGAGAGGGAACCACTTTGTACAGGATAATATACAATGCTATAATGGAGCCTATGACACGTTGGCCCAGCCTGAACTAAGGCGATCCAGTCAGGTACTAAAGACATATCATAACGGGGCCTATGATGATACATTGGCCCAGCCTGAACTAAGGCGATCCAGTAGGGTACCAAAACCTCCCAATCGATATGGAAATTGGCTGGAGTAGCAAGTAAAAAAAAAAAAGTAAAAAAAAAAGTTCATTTCTTGTTTTACTTTTTTAGTAATACTTGAAAAAAAAAAAAAAAAAAAAAAAAGGTCAAACTTAAATTATTGAAGACACTTTTTTTCTTTCTAGCAAGGATGAATGTTATATTACATTCGTATGGGCTTCCATACGTGCTCCCGGCTGACGTGTATAAAACTGGCCATATCTGCCACCATTTTGTATTCCTCTTTTTAGTTGAATAAAGCTTGGCTTCCAAGTAACACGTGTTTTTTATTACACTATTATTAATATTTTATTTTATTTTCTACAACAACAACTATGGCAGAAGGCCAAGTTTATTGTATAGTCTGCTGTGTATTGTATGCACCATGACAAAAATTAGCCATGCACCACTTTATCCCATTTTGGCATACCTCAGGTCCCAAGAATTGTATCGAATCAACTCCCTTTAGTCCCATGAGGGAGGTGCTGCCTGAGAAAAAGGTCTCCTAGACTTAGGACATTGTTTTAACTCTTGTCCAGAGTGAGAGCCCCCCACCCCCACATTATTTTGAAAGGATGAAAATGTAACTATTAAACTCAGTTACTTTTCCTAAGATTTATGCTACTACTACTACTACACACTATTTTTTTGTGAAACTTAAAAAAGATAATTGTTTGAACAGAAGTTAAAGAATTTTTTTGTTGAATACAAAATTAATACTACTACTTTTAACAAGCAATTTTATTATTTTTTACCCTTCATTAGCAGAATATACTCTGATAGGTGGAATAACACTTTTACCAGGACCCAATAAATCATTATTTACACTTAAAAGTTTCAGGCATGTCTTTTCAGACACTGATCATAGTCTGCAAAATTTTATTTTCCAAATCTTACCACCCACTAGAAAAAGGAGGGCGTCTTTTACTGAAAACTAAGGTAAATTTTGGCAAGTGTTGAGCCAGGTTAGTGTATCATTAGAGATGCTGAAAGGAAGGTCTACAAAATGTGTCACTTGAACTACACTAACGAAAAAGACATTGACAGATATAAGAAAGCTAAGTTAAATTTTTCTCCAACCCTGAAAAAATGTTTGTGTTTCTACTGGTCATGATTATAGCAAAGGTGACTGCTTATTTATTTATTTATTATTTATTTATTTTCTTTTTTTTTGGGGGGGGGGGAGTTCTAAAGCGCAACCAGTGCAAATTATGATAGAAATATAGCTTTATTAAAACAATAGACATCTTTGTAAACAAGATACTTCTGAATTGTAAAGTACATAATAATGATTGGGCATTTTTAGTAATGGGTCAAGTAGAATTCATTGGTCAAGACTTCATGCAGCAGACTGTGTGCCATCATTCATCTTATAAAACTTTTTTCTCCTATTTCATTGACTGGTATAGTTTTCTATCCAAAAAATGCATATAAAAATCTACTTTGGCATCGATTTAGGCCAATTATTGATACATGTTTTCAGAAACTATTTTTATATTTAGTCCTGCTCAATATATTCTCTTAAGATAGTCATCCATACAGGAAATCAGAGGAATTTTCACTCTCATATTCAGATCTACTACTATTGCCACCCACGTATACCGGGAACACTTCTTTATAGGACACATACATTGGTAGCACCATTATTATTTCTTATTTGGATCTTGCTATTATATGTTAGATACTTTACATTTTCAACCTAAACAAGGGACGTTACCTTTACCCAGACTTTTTTTTAAGATTATAATTTTCTAATCCAAAATTCTGCAAATAAAAAATTGATTTCCAGCCAATGCCAGGTACATTAAGCTAACTTTTTCTTTTTTTAATAAAGTATTTATTTTCAAGGGATTAAAAATATTGAAGTGAAACATAGTACTTTCATTCATTTCAAATGCTTACATTCTCGGCATACCAGAATATAAGATTAACAGATTTAGATTTATCAAACACTTTCTGCATCCGATCATTCTGAACCAATTCAATCTTCCCAAAATGTGAACACCATGGACACCATTGCCTTCCGAATACTTTTCTCTTAATATTATATAATGTATTTCAGCTGTATTGAGTGGGTATCCTTCTTTAACTTGGCCTTCTCTACGATTCAGTAACATATCTCTAAATCGATATTACTTCATTACATTCTTTCCACAAACCATCACTTTAACAAAAGCAAACATGGTGTATGCTTCATTTTAAAACAGGCAGTGAATTAATTAGAGTAGTCATTCCGTTTTCATATACTGCTGCATTTGCCGTATTTTATGTTCATTTATAAAAAATATATTAATTCACTCATGAATCACCTACTATGGAAGTGACGTCAGTTCCAACTTCTACTTTTACTCCCCCCCCCCTCTGGACACCCCCTCACTATCTAACACTGGATGACAATGCTTACTATTCAGTGTGTACCTCATTCATTGCCAATTTGATACTTGAACTATTGTTTTTTTTTGTTGTATAAATGTAGATGAAAATAAAAGAAAAATTGAACATGTTAAAAGAAAAAGAAAAGGAAAAAAAAAGAGAATTGTCTTTTGTTTTGTTGGTGGTGAGCGATTAAGGTCTGTCAGGCTGCGTGACTGTCGTTTTCTTGTGGTGAAGAGAGTAAGAATAGACAGGGAGAAAACGAAAAAGGAAAGAAAGGGAAAGAGAAAAGAACAAAGAGAAAAAGAGAAGAAGATAAAATCATTGTTTGGCTGTTGTGAACGGCATATTGGTAAACTTATTTGGAAGAAAAGAGATGATTGTCTTGTTTGTTTTGTTTGTTTTCTTTTCTTGTCGTTTTGCAATTTTGGTTGTGTGGACATTTTTTGTTTCTTGTCAAAAAAAAAAAAAAGAAGGTGTATGTTTTGATTATTGAACGTTGTGTAAAATGTCGTAATTTTTGTTGTGTGGATTTCAGATTATCTAATGTTGCATTAATGGTGGTGTGTTAGCTAAAACGGAGCTATTAAACCTGACATAGTGATATGGGACAAAAGGGAGAAAGTAGCAACCCTAGTTCAAGTCAGTGTCCCTAATGATGCTGGCTTAAACAGAGCTGAAAGGGAAAAGATTACGAAATACCAAGGTCTTATGTATGACAAGAAAAGAAACTGGAGTCTAAGGAACATCTCCATCATACCAGTAATTATAGGAGCAACCGGACTAATGAAAAAGGATTTCAAAAACTACCTGGCGAATATACTCGGTGAACCAAGTGCAAAAGAGATAAAAACAATTGCACTTAAAGGGACGTTTAGAATCTTAAAAAGATCTCTTGGCTGGAGTGTTTTAAATAGCGGGTGAATGTCTGGCATCCAGTAGGATGCCCCATCCCCAGCAAAACAAAAAGATAAGAAAATTTAAAAAAAAGACATATATACATTTATATATACCGGGTAGGCTATAACATTTTCTTTCGTTTGTAACTTTATTGATACTTAAGCATTTCTTCTATTTTAAATGTCATTTGAAAGCAGAAATCATATTTTTATTTGATAAGCATTTTGATATAAATTCTATTTAAATTCCATGATAAATGCCAGTATACTGAAATCATATGCCCTTAATAGGGTTAAGATGAAAATTCATATACAAGCAAGGAAATTCCCAAATTTTTACACTTTTATTGTCATTAATTAAGGTATGACTACATATCAACCAAACCATTTCATTATCACATCACTACAGTATAAATCTCTATGCATGAGTGGATGAAGTGTGAGGTGCGCTGAAGAAAAATTCCTACCAGTAAAATACATAGCCCTGTTGTGCTCACATACCCTTAATGACAATAAAAGTGTAAAAAATTGGGAATTTCCTTGCTTTTGTACATTTAGTGTATATGAATTTTCATCTTAACCCTATTAAGAGCATATGATTTCAGTATACTGGCATTTATCATGGAATGTCAAACTTTTGTAAAGGCTATGTCTCAATACAATGGTCATTTTTAAGGTTTTTTGGAATTTTCTGGAAAACTAAGGTATATGGTAAACTGAAATTAAAATGCCATCAACTAGACCCTAGAACCTCTATCTCTGCCAAAAATCAGCTGAATCCATCTAATAGTTGATGAGATACAGGGTGGCACATACGTACGTACGTACACACGGATAACACAAAATCATGCCTGACCTTTCTAGACTAATGATGCTGAAATTTTACACACTTATAGAACCTATCAAAAAAATATTTTGTGCAAAGTTTTAACTAATTTGGTTTATTGGTTTTTGAGTTATGATTGATCAAAGAAATGAGATTTCTAGCATAGGCCGCTTTTGAAGTCTATTAAGGAATAGAGCGCTCTTGCGCCTCCCTTGATTCCATTTTTATTTCAGATATACATTATGTACACGCAATTAACAAAAGAGCAAAAAATTGCGGTTTTAAAATAACTGCGGAAAGCCAAGAGCATGACATTCGTCCAACAAGAATTTCAAAAACTATTTCAATCCAAGCTATCCACCTATCCAGCAATTATTAGTCTAATGGAAATGCTTTGATGTGACTGGGACAGTGGAAGATTTGCTGTGTACAGGTCGGACAATTAGAGCAATAACAGCTGAGCATCAGACTGAATTGGTAGCCTCACTCGCATAGAGTCCTCAGAAGTCACCCCAAAAAGTATTTATGGAACTTGGCGTATCACAAACGAACATGAGGCATATGCTAAGGCAAGAGAATTATGTTTACCATCCACGCCTCATTCACATTGTTGATAGCAACCTACACAAGTGGGTTAAATTTTGTGAGCAGTTTCTTCCAAGATCTTATTTTTTTTAGAAATATGAGTTTAAATTACAAATATCAAATCTTCATTATGATTGCAATAATTTTGATTTTTTTTCATATACTTTTTCTTAAGAAAGTTACAGTGTTAACAGAAAGATTTTATACAAAGTTTACTCACCCATGAGTCTGCCTGTGAAATTCTATGACTCTAAATCTCTGACGCCCCCTAGCCTTCATTCGAACTGTGGAAATACCCGATCGTTCATCTGTCTCATCTTTAATAGAATAGATTTCAGCTGTGGTACCAATACTGGCCATCGATGAAGAATTATCATCAGGGGTATAACTGAAAGAAAAAACATAATTTTTATTGAATCACGATCAATCATTTAGGAAAAAAAAAAAAATCATTTCGGAAAAGATATGAATTATTATCGTCTACATTGATCAATATCTCTTCTTCTATATAATAAAGTAGAGTCTATTTTTCCCCTATTCTATCAGACATTATAGCTCTGTAAACACAAACGATATATAGAATTCCGCTATGGTCATGCTTTATGCCAAGTATTGATGTGTGTCTTCGGAAAATATGCGTTGGTTTCATTTGATTTCAATAATTTCTACATTTTTTTCTGGCTCACCTGTCACTCCTAAAATAGTCATGCATACACGAAGTCAGAGTAATTTTCACTCACATGTTTATATCTACTTCCACTGCCACCACTTTATGCCGGGAAGTATTTTTCATAGGATATTTTCACCATCATTCTGTCATTTATCCAGTTCTTGCTATTGTCTTTTACCTATTATACTTTTATTAATTAAATGAAGGGAGCGACCCGTATTTAATTAGTAAAAGTAATTTCTGATTTTATAGAGTTTTGATAAACTATTCCAGAGATTTTAAATTCTAGCTTGATGGAATAGCAGATTGATAGAATGCCCAATTCGTCCATCACCAGTCACTTTCATTATTCTAACATTTTACTATTATTTTATAAAATTTATCATTCCTATGTATTTTCTTACTGCATTACAATACCACCACATTTAAACGTAGCTACAAAATAAGTGAGATAATTCGGCAGTTTTTAGATGAAGACTGATACTCTGTTATTGTTACTTGGTTATTCTTAGTGCTATTTTTATTGTTCTTAATATTATAATCATAGGTATTATTAGTAGTAGTTGTAATAGTATTAATATTGCGACATAGAGGCAATTGTTAGATGAGGATTGATAATTTGGATTTTTCAGGCCACTATTCTCATCTTAGTTGTTATTTTCACGTTTCGGATAATGTAAACTTCTAATTTGGGAATCTTTATTCTTAGTTATTATCGCCTGTTGTAAACATTAAATCTTCAACGTCCAGAAGACTCACTTAGAACTGATTAAAACTCAATGCTTTATCAGTTGCACTACTGGTTCGTATTTTAATGTTGGCAATATTTTATAATTTACCCGGGTAACGCAGACATGGGTCCTGCTAATAATGGAATAATTTGTAAAACCATACAGTTACTTGCTGCTAATAATGGGTATTTGGTTGACCACTGGGAAAGTCTACCCACTTTATAAAGCATAATATAACTGTGGTGATACTGGCTAATTGATATACATAATTAGCATAAGTAGAAATAAATTACTATATAAGTCTCTCCTTAAGTATAGCTAGCAGTGAAAGTACACTACCAACTGAATAGGTAAATTTACAACTTCACAACAATGGCGTCTCCGATAGAATCCCAATTGTATCTCGAGGACCCCGACTTCATGGACACATGGATAAGATGCTTCGCTGCGAGTGCAAAAACTAACAAGTTTAAAGACAACAAGGAAACGGGAAGAGAAAATGAAATAACAGATTTATTTTTGGCTACAGCTGGGTGCGAGGTTATCATGAAAGTCTCAACCATGGTGTATCCCATGACCCTAGAAGACCTGACTTTCGGAATAATAAGTCAGATCATAAAAATAAATATGAGACCTAAGAAAAGGTTAGTCGTGGAAAAAAGAACAAAATTTATATCAATGAAACAAGAAATTGATGAACCAATCATCAAATATCTACACCGTCTACGAAATGCAAATAGATATTGTGAGTTTGAAAAACTTGGACAAGAAGAACTGACTATCGAAGAAGATTTAATTCAATTAAGATTAATTGAAGTATGTGCAATGCATCACATGGGAATAAAATAATGGAACAGGCACAAATAGGAAACGTGTTCTTAAATACTTTCATTGACTTTATACAGCAACAAGAATTAATACAGAAATACAACGATCATAAAAGTCAACCCGGCGAACAAATAGTCACCGATACGTACATGTTGAAAAAAAAAAATTTGATAGTGCGGACATCAACACGAAATAAAAAAAGAAAAATACCCAGCATTTGGAAAAACTTGTACAAATTGCTTAAGAATGAACCATTTTCAAGCAGTATGCAAGTTCAAAAAGAAAAACGTTGAAAGAGTTGAAGAAAATTAAACCAATAGGGAAGTTTTTACATTAAAAAAACAAAAATAAGAATGTTGAAAAAATTGAACAAAAGAAAAAAGATATCGTATTAAAAGTCAAAATTAACAATGTCGATTTGGATATGCAAATGGATACCGGCAGTGAGGTAACGCTTATACCAAAAAAATTCTGGGAACGTATTTAAAAGCCGACTTTATGAAAAAGTAGTGTACAACTTCGCCAATTTGATGGATCGGTCATAAAAACTTTAGGATACTTTGAAGGTTTCTTAGAGTTAAAAGACAAATTCGAGGTAATACCTATAATTGTCACAAATTGTAAAAAGAACCACGGACTCCTGGGAAACGATGTGCTTAAAATAAATTCTACCAAACTAATTAATGAGATAAAAATGGAAAAGAACTGAAAATTAAAAAACTATAAAGCTAGTTTAAAATTAAAAGAAAATGTTACCCTCTCTTACTATGAAGGACAAAAATTGCAAGTACATTTATTGCCAGTAGTAGCAAAATTATGAAAATTAATTGAACATGTTTCACCTAGGGGTAGCAAGTGGACATCACCCATTGTAGTTTTGAGAAAGTTAGACGGAGACATACGTATATGTGGAGATTATAAAATAGGCGTAAACCACAAAATTTGCTCGGATTCGTATCCAATACCTAATGTGGAGGTTGCATTACATACGCTGGCAGGAATGAGCATTTTTACAAAAATAGATTTGAAAACAGCATACCACCGAATTCCAATAGATGATAATTTCAAAGAAGTAACAATGATAAATACGCAAATAGAGTTGCTAAAATGGAAAATAATGCCATATAAAATAAAAACAGCAAGCGCCATATTTCAAAAGGCCATCGAACAGGTTTTAGAAGATATAAAAAATGTGGTCTGTTACCAAGACGATATTTGCATAGGAGCAAATCATGAAATTGAATTAAAAAAGAAAACCGACATTGTCTTGAACAAATTAAGAAATGCAGGAATAACTATAAATGAAAAAAAAATGCGTAAACAATAGTAGTAATATATAATTTTTAGGGTATTCCATTTCAAAAGAAGGTATATTACCAGATCAAGCTTTAATAGAAAAAGTATTAAAAATATCTACAAACAAAAAAAAACTTTAATCTTTTTGGGCATTGGTCAATTTCTACAGGTGATATTTACCAAAATATACAGACCTGACAGAACCGTTTGCATATTTTAGAAAAAAGAATGTTGAATTTATTTGGTCAGAAAAACAACAAAATGCTTTTCAGAGATTGAAATTAGTTATGGCAAAGAAACCAGCAGTAAAAATTTTTGATCCCAAAAAGGACATTATGTTAACCACAGATGCAAGTGAACATTCGATATCTGGAATATTATCACAAGAAGGACATCCGATAATGTATTTATCAAGAAGACTAACGAACACTGAATTTAATTATTCAAATATAGAGAAAGAAGCATTGCCCATTGTATGGTGAACCACCAGGACTAGACAATTTCTAATTGGAAAAAAAATTTCTCTTGAGAAGTGATCATAGACCATTGGAATTTATATTTAATCCAAGAAAAGAATTACCCCAAGTTACGACATAGAGAATATTAAGGTGGGCAATGAAGTTAATAGCATTTGACTTTGATATAGAATATATCAAAGGAAATTCAATTCCACATGTAGATGCACTATTCAGGTTGCGATTTTACAAGGAGTCAAAAGATAAAACAAAAGAAGAATTTGTAAGATACATTCTTACATTGGGTAGAGACTGATATTTTATCTTTAGATAGAGTGGCTATAGAAACTAGACATGATCCAGTACTAAATTTACAATCTCACAACAAATACTATGCATTATGACTAACCTAACATCATATGAAAAGTTCTCTTACCCCGACAGAGCACATCTGGTATATCACTTCTATTATAACCCAAAATTGTATGATGAAACATCATATACATCACAGTAAACATGACCCTATAGTGGACAAGTTAAACCTCCAATTATATAGCACATGCATGAAATGAATCTAAATCCCTGTAACTGCTTGGAAAAATGAAATTCGATAAATGTTCCCAGAACATCATTACTACATTGCTCCATGCATACCATATGAAGCATTCTTGAACAAATGGACGATACCTGAGAAATGGGCTGTTTGGATAAAAGGTTATTTTATCTCACAGCCCTGTATTAAACATATATCACAAAAATATATCCATCATCAGAACGAATAAGAGATGAAACTAAAACCAAGTACGATTAACACATTTATTTACAGTTGACAACATATAAAGAACGTAAACGTAACATCATACAAAACATGAAGTATATTAATTTCTACTCAGTGACAATTCACTACCTATTAAGAATATCTGGACAAATCAGATCTCCTCTATTCTGTAGAACGTTCATAGGACATGTGCAGCGTGGGTAATTACTCTTTACTTTCTGACCCTTTATGGGTAAAACCAAGGGGAACAACTCAGCGGTGATACTTCCCTACAGGGCTAATTCAGATACTAAGAATTCTACCTCAGAGGATGAATAGCCCAAGCAGAGAAGATGAAACCGCTTTGGACCAAAGCTCGTAAGTTTAAATCCAGATAGGCATGACAGCCCTGAGACATCATCAGGATCTGTAAAATATTTACTACAAAGATATGCTGACAGTGAACCAGACGAGCAATCCGAAAAGACATGCCTGTTTGTTGACAACACTTTATCTCATGAATAAAGCAATGTGGTCAAAAGATTGCTCTCATTATGCAACTCTAAATAAGTGCATTGCAAAACACATAGTATGCATTAAACTAGCGCAACATTTATACCGTAAATCAATGCTTTTTTCATTTGAGTAATTTGTTCTAAAAATCTACCAAACATGTAATTGATAGTTGTCATCTACCTAGTTCAATTACTTTTAGTCCCTCCCAACACTATGGTTTGGCCCCTACTGAGCTGAAAATGTTCACCAAATTGACAAAAAATTGCAGATTTTCACAAGTCAAATATTATAAGCATTAATTTTTGCTTGCTCAAACTCCAACATTTTTTTTCAAATTACTGGTGATCACAAGATAACACTAGGTTGCACCCGGAGGAGGGGAACAGGAATTATATAAAAATTCACAGGGCGCAAACAGTATTTGTTCGCAATTTTCAATTGCTAATTTTATGCATATTTTTTTATTACTTTTGTTGTTAGTCTTGTCTTTATGAAAACTGTGACGATATTTCCATTCGTGTTTCTTGCAGAATAGTTGATAAGCAATTTTGAACCTTCACATTTGTGAAAGAGACACAGAATTCTCGTTGGAATCTCTGTTTGAAGGACGAATAAGAATATTTCAGACTTCCTCAGCGTCAGCAGGAGGATGGTAGAAAAGGTGAGAAAGGAATTGAAAGATTCAGGATTCGACTACGACGAGGTGACATCAGAGAGAAAAATGGATGATCGACGATCTGACACCATCAGAACACTGGAGTTCATCGCTGAACTTCTGAAGATCATCGATAATGAATGCAGCAAGTTGATGCGTATCATTGCAAGGGAAAAGGCATAAGTGAAAATCTGATTAGGCATAGATGGTGCATAAGGACATCCACTACGTTTCATACAAGATGAGGAAAGCACAATTTCTGAGAAAGGCGATGCAAAAACAGTAACTGAAGCAGACAAAGGAGCTGATCAACAAGTTGAAACATCCACTGAACATGCCAGACATGCTGTGGGTCTTCTCTGATGAGAACATTTTCTGCTAAGACCAGAAGATCAATTACCGGAACAACAGGTGGCTTGCTGCCTCATCCTAAGATGTGCCCAGAATACTGCAATTTCCAGTGACAACCATGGTCTTCGATGTCATTAGCAGTGAAGGTGACACAATGCTACCTCACTTCTTCTCTGAGGGCCTCACGTTGAAAACCGATGGCTACATCTGAGTTCTGATAGGTAGTATTTTTCTGTTTTTCTAAAAAAGAACTCTTTATTTTTGTGTTTTTTAAAATTATTATATTGCAATCATTGCTATTTTTATGTATTTGTTATGTGTGTGATTCTAATTAATCTCTAAGAATTTTGAATTTTCATATTTTACTAAGTGGTCTCCTCTTGATTGGGGTGGCTTGTTTTTTTATGCTCAAAAAAGGAACTTTCATTTCTTTTTAAATTTTGTTATTATCATGTAACTATCTCTATCTTGTGATTATTTTTATTTTTGTATTTTTTGTATTTTTGTTTATCTATTTATTATGATTTGGTTTGTTCATTATTATTTTAATTAGTATTCTTTTCTTTGCTTGCTTATTAGTATTATTATTTTATTTATTTTTATATTATTTTAAATTTTTATATCTATATTGTTAAAATTTATATATATATATTTAAAAAAATTATTTTTATTTATATATATATATTTTTTATTCATTTATTTTGTGGCTGTGAATGTGGTTTCGGTGGTATCTATGTACACTTTTAAACAAGAATAAAATGATTTCTTTTTTTAGAAAAAAAAAGAAGGAAATTACTGGCTGAAAAAACTAATCAGCAGCAAAATTAACTGTTGGATGATGACCAGAAGTGACCCCCCCCCCCCCCCCCCAAAAAAAAACCCAAACAAACATGGATTTACATCTAAATCCGTGTTTTGGGACACTTAAAGATTGCAGAGAGCATAAAACCATGATTATGGCCTCCAAAAAACATAATTCTTTGGATCAATTATACTTTAGGCACCCAAGAATGAGCAATGACCAAAAGGACACATCTTGCCTTGACATCGGTTTCTTTTACTTCCAGTTGAATTATAAACAAAACAATATGCACACTTGTCTTCGCAGATAATTAAAAAAGTTTTATTTACAAAACGTTTTATTTTGTAAACTTTGGAGATTTATAAAAAATAAAATTTTAATAAAAAAAGTAAAACACTTTTTATTAAACAAAATGTATAAAAAAATTTAAACAAAAAAACATTTAAATAAGTTGATGTTGTGTGGAAATGGTGTCACATAATTTGAAAAAGATATTTTCTTAGTGCCGTTCATGCTACAGGAATTCCTTCAGATAGGAATCCAAGTGAGATCTTTTACAACCGAACATTCAGTCAGTAAAACAGAAATTATTCTAGACTGAGGCAATTTTAATTTTTGTCTAAATCCAGAGTGCTCTTTTTTGGAGAGCTAGATTTTTACTACATTAAAAACTGACCTTTTGTCTAACTCTGTCCTCGTGGGGAGCCAAATAAATAAGGACACCATCTGTGCAATTTTTATTTTTCATATTTGTCTGTTTCGTTTGTTTATTATAAAAAGTTTTGTAAATAAAACTATGTATTTTAAAAATTTATTTTATCATGCTTTTAAATAAATATTTAAAATAAAAATCTGCGAAGGGAAGTTATAAATGTGTGTATTGTTTTGTTTCTTCTAATATTTTTGCCAGACTGAAATAGAGATGGCATTTCAAAACTGAGCATACAAGTTATTTCCCAAATGAGAATTATAATTTTTAAAAGTTCAACTTCAATTCGACAAACTCCAAATTGATGTAATACATTGAAAAAAGAAGATAAAATTGTTTTAATACTTTTTATCTGCGTGACCTTCAAAAATGATTGCAATTTTTATTGGAAAAAAAAAAAAAGAGTTGAAATCATTAGAATGTAAAAAATTTGCTGAGTGACCTGCTTGTAATGACTCCAAACGTTTTGTCCTTATCTAGAAGATTCTTCATCATGGCAACCGTGTGAGATTGGAATAGATGTAATGGGATTGTCTGGCCTGGGACGAGGATGACACTCGGTAACGTGATAATTGGAAGAGTGATGCAAGCCTCATCATCATGAATTGTACGTCCACGCACCTCTTCAAGATCTTCACCTAAATACTAATATGAAAAAAAAAAAATTAATTTAAATAGAACAGATATATTCATTATTTAAACAAATACTTTTATATTATAACGTGTATATAAATTTTTAAAAACTCCTGTATTCACAAAGAGACCAAAGAAAAAGTAAACAATAACAAAACAGAAAAATAACATTAGCAGGACAAAAACTATCAGACATTACAGAAACAAGTGAAAGTAATGAAAAAAATAGATGATTGAAAGCAAAATATGAAAAGTTTGTTCAGAACCAAAAAAACCTGGAGTTACTTGTTTAATAATCAACCAAATACAGGATAAAGGATACAATTAAGTATGTCCAATTTTATGCATTTTTTTTTTACATTTGGATAAACCGAATGAATAAGTTAACCAATGTAAACATGTTTAACTTTGATAACACTTATTCATTCAAACGTTTTAGTGTGAAACCGTAAAAGGCAAGAACAGAGGGGAGATTACTCTGAATGACTTATTAATAGAAAATACTTGGTTTTATCAGGACTAAATATCGGTGTTAAAAGGGGTTGCAAAAGTTCTGTAGTTTTGCATTTATCAGGACAAAATTGGCAAAAATAGGGGATGCATGAATTTAGCAATGCACAACATGTTCATAAAGTTACTGAAAAGTAAAATGCAGTGTTTGAAGAGAGCGCAACAGACAGGAGATATGACCGTCTACAATATTGGAGAAATCCGAGACTATCAACAAAGGATTCAGACACCTAATTTGTATATAAAATTGATGATTCAAGGCTCAAAGCAAATGAAAGGCCCATATGTGATTAAGGTGTGAAACATCCACTGACATGGGATTCTTTTCCTACTCTTTTGTTGAAACATTAAAGTTATTTGTTCATTGAAACAAAGGATCAAGTTCAGACACTTAACTCACTTCAATTCACTCACCTGATTTATGAGTAGAGATGTAATAATTCAATGATATATCGCAATATTTTTGTGCACAATATTAATCATGATCCATGAAAAAATATCACATTTAACTAGGTTAGTTTAGTTCAACAAAATTAATTACAGTTGATCAATGCATCATATCCGGAAATTCACTGCCAACAATTCACATTTAAATACACTACACAAGATTACCAAATCTTGGAGGTAAAACCAGTTTTATTCCGAGGATTAATTTTGTTCCATTATTCCAATCATCTACAGGATGTTTGAAACAAGTTTGATCATGTTTTGATATTCTTTAATTTCAGAACATTTGAATTATTTAATAGTGGTAAAGTGCAATGGATATTTGTTTCTGTTTACTAGAAAGCGCAACAGACAGGTGGGTTTAAGAGCTGAAGACCATGAACAATTGGAAAGAACCAGAATGTTGGAAAAGTAATCTGCACCATCATGATCCGCACTGGATCCAAACATTCATCAATCTTAGCTGCAGCTCAGTGCTTTTTGAATACCTTGAAGGCCGTGAGATGGTCAAACATTCAGTCGAACCAGAGATGCTTGGTTGTTCTCGAGTTTAGTTGCACAACATGCAGACCAACAGGTGGCTAGCCTACAGTCTGCACAAAGTTCTGCGCATCATGCACTTAAATAAATGTTTGACTTTAACTATGCATGTTATGCACAATTTTTTTTAAACTTTTGTTTTATTAACCATGCCTCTCTCTCTAGTTACAATATAAAAAGATATTTTCATTTAACTTACTGAATGAGCAACTGGAAGAGATTTATCAAATGTGTTTATTTGCATCTGAACTGTGGCCGTCCCTGTGTTTGCACTTGTTGCAGCTGCCTCTTCTGTATTGACGTCCACTTCGATTTCTTCCTCCTCATCATTGCTATCATCATCATCTTCTACAACAAAAAATAAATAAAATTTCATGACCACTTATTCCATCAAGCAAATATTTATGATGGTTTCATCAAATCAATTTCTTTCTTTTTTTTTAGAGATTTGATTTTAAATTTAATTTAAATTCATTTTCTTTGTGGGCCAATTTTTAAAACAATTATATAGATTGAAAGAGAATAAAATTAATATTTCAATGATGTTAATTTAATGTGCTTTTATACATTTAATTATTTTATACTCCTAGTTAAAAATGAAAAAAACGCTCAAAACTGATGAACCAGAAATCAAAACTTTTTTTTTTCATTTTTATATTTCATACCTTACATTCGGATAAACATCCGCAAGTTTAGATTTGATTGGATATTCTTGAGATTTCACAAGCTACATAAAAACCCACATCACATGGCACTAGAACTAGTCATCTAGGTTTAAATACCCTAGATGATTAGTTCTAGTGTCACGCGATATGGGTTTTTATGACCACTAGAACCGAAGATACAACCAATCAAAGTTAACTAAGAATATTGTTAAATTGATAAGGTATATTAATGTACATCATTAAGTTTCATATAGATAATAGTTTTAGAATTATTTTTATAATATTTGATCATTTTAATGGTGCGGAAATTTCTTTAAAACCTAAAGTTTGGTTGAATTTACCAAGTCACTCGCTAAATAGCGAATGTTAACTTAATTTCACTAAGCCGCATAGTGAATTCGCATTCCCTTCTCAAAAATAGAAAACGCTTTCATATTAATAACTAATTTGTTTATGTGTTTTCATTTCATTAGACTACTCTTTAACTCTGAGTTTGACAATTTAAGAAATAATTTTTGTGCAAGCTTTTCAAAGTTTATTGTGAAAAAATAATGGACCGATTCTGTTTATGGGACTTATTCTTCTAGACTGTCCCAATCCAGAGTGCCTTTTTTTCGGGGAGCTGAATTTTTCCACATTAAAAACGACTTTGCCCTTGTGAGGAGGCAAGTAAATAGGGATTTTGTTGTTGTTTTTTTTAACGTTTACTACACGTGTTGTACACGCCTGATAAAGTCTATGGCGTGTTTCTGTAATCTTGCCATTTATAATTACTCACTTGTTAGAATTAAAATAATCATTTTAAAAAAAAACTGATGAATTATGAATTAAAGATACAATTGTTATGCTGTCTTTGGGATGAGTTTATTTTGTAGAAAAAATGCAACCGTTGGCACAAACTCTTATCAACAAACAAGACTCTGAGGCATAGTGTGTTTTAAACGCAGGTTTTATTGTTTATCAAAGAGGGTAAAAACTGAAAAGAAATAAAAAGACATGTCTCAGAAAAATGCGAATACAAAATGACGATGAGGCAGGAAACGAGGAGTTTACTAAAATCTAAAAAAAATGTCATAAGCTAATAAATTGCAGAATAGAAAATATTAGAAGCAAAAAAGATAATACAAGAGAGGAGAGATACGCACGTTACAAACGGTTAAAATGGAGATTCACACATGGTGAGAAAGAGTGAATAAAGTTTGCTTAGATAAAAGAAATGTACAAAGGAAATAATACTCGTGCTATTTCATTTTATTTTGAAGGGGAAGAAAGGCAATGCCTAAAATGTCGGAATATTTAAGGGGATAGAAATTCTACCATGTAGGTCCGTGACTAAGCAGCTAAGTTATCGAGAACAGAGCACCGGCAGCAGCCCGCCCGGTGTCAGGGCCAGAAGAATCCCATACAAAAAGGAGGGCCGACAATGGGAGATAAATCTAAGGGACTTATTCTATGCTAGACAGAAACTCCTTGCCTGGCGTCTTTGACGTCATGAAATAGCAATACCCACCGACCATAAAACAGTTTGGATAATTACGGATTTCAAGGTAGTTCTACTAAAATAGTCATATTTTAAAAACCAAAGCACTTTAAGTTGTCAAAATACCACCATTATGTTCGGAAATGAATATCCTTTCACATGCATTAATAAATAATAATCTACATTATATATTTTGAGAGTTTTCAGCAAATAAAGTAATAAAAATGTTAATGTTATTTTTGGCCATTTACGGCAGTTTTTTTTTTTACTCGCTCTTTTAAAGATATCGTACCATTCGTCTTTGGGAAATTTCGTCATGAAATTTGGAAAACAATCAGAAAAAATATCAATTTCAATTATTGTCGGGGTATGAAATTAATTGATCCATTATTTTTTTTGTAATCTTAAAAATAAACCTTCAACATGAGGTGTATTGAACATTTTTTTAAAACTATTTTTCGTACCCCAACTAGTAAGTAAATCAATCTTTTATCCTTTTTTATGCATTAAAATTATAATTGTATGTTGTTTTGCTCTCGGTAGTAATAATTTTAAATTACCTTATCCGAAAAAATATTGTCCCCTTTTGAGCAAAAGTCAACAATGGCTGCTAGTGTTGCTGATATAACAATCAGCAGCAGCTAGCTATAAACAGTTAGCTTTGTAAAATTTGTTTACGAACTTCTTTTGAAAAAAAAAAAAAGACAAAAATACTTTTTGTGCTTAAAAAAGTAAATGCTGTTTGTGGTTCTTTTATAAAAAATACTTCAAGAAATACTGGTTTTTACTTAACTTTCAAACTTCTAGTAGTAATGACTTTCTAGTCGCCAATTAAAAAAAAAAATAAGATCTACTTTTTTAGGCGATTACGTGTAAACATTCTAAAAGTCTTGGCGGAAAAAAGAAAAGAAGACAAAAAAATAATTTAGAATTTAGAGTGAGGGGATCAGTTTCTCATATAAATTTAATTTAAAATCATCTCCCATTTCCCAGCCATTCTTGCCTATTAGTGCAATTTAAAAAAAATATTTTTTCAAGCTAAAAATTTGATATAAAATAAATAATTACTCTACCACTAACTCTAGGTTCGAGTGACAAGCCAACCTCCTAAAAATGCCTTCTCTTGAACGTGTTGTACCATTAACCTTAACTCTAAGTGACAAGCCACCCCCTAAAAAAACTCCCTTAATCCTAACACTAAGTCCGAATGGCAACCTCCATCCAAAACAAAACCTCTAACTTAAGCTTATCACTAACCATAAGTCCTAGTGGCAAACCTCCAATCCTACAAAAAGCCCATTAAAACCACACATAATCGTCTAAAAAAAAAAAAAGGAAAAAAATACAGACCCCCCCCCCCCTAAAGAAAATTGCACAGGATTTATTTTCCATAGAAAAAAATTGATTAATACCCTAAAATGCTAGAATGACCTGGAAATGGTGAATTTTGCACTAAATTTATGTGAAACTAATCCCCCACTCTAAATTCTAAAATAATTGTTTTTTACTTTCTGCTAAGTTTTCAGGTTGTTCACACTTAATTGCCCCTAGCCCTACCACTGACCCAAAATCCAAGTGGTAAGCTCCCCTCCTCCCAGAAAACAAAGACCCTGTTAAAACTACACATAATCGTCTAAAAAAAGAAAGAAAAAAGGAAACCGCCCACCAAAAAAAACAAGAAAAACGCACAGGATTTATCTCCCATAGAAAAAATGATTTTCTGTCCTAAAATGCTAGAATGGCCATGAAATGGGGAATTATTTTACATTAAATTTATATGTGAAACTAATCCCCATTCTAAATTCTAAAACAATTGCTTTTGTTTTTTTTCTTTTTGCCAAGTTTTTCAGGGTGTTAACATGTAATTACATAAAAAAAAATAGAATCTCATATTTTGGGGACGCAAAGGGATGATTTAGCGGAAAGTGTCAATCTACAATAATACCAAAGAAATCTTTCAATATATTCATTTTTAAACAATCCTAGTATTAGATTTTAGTTTCTTGTACACAAAATGTATTACAATTCAACTTTGAGTTCTCTAACTCCTTTTTTAATGGATACATGGTATTTTTTTAAGGTATTGCAGCATATTTATGTGCACTTAGTGCAGATTACTTGGAAACCATTAATTTCTGGAGATTTTCAGTGGCATATTCTGATTCCTTGTACAAAAATACACTTATATTGTAAATTTCATTGCTTAATCTTGTATCTTAACAAAGATATAACATTTTTACTGAAAAATTAGTGTAAAAAATGTGACGAAATGCATATGGTCTTAAAGAGGGAAAAATATCCAATTGTGCGAGGCACAAAAATAGTTTAAACTTCCTTATTTTTAGTCAGATTTAAAAAATTAAAAAAGATTCTTTCTTAGATCATCAAGATCTTTCTCTATATGCCATTATTGAGATATTTTAAGCAATTTAAATTCTTTCATATGTATTGCTACATGAAATTGCACTAGTCCTTGGCACAAAGAACGGGTATGAGGAGCTGCTGCAGAAAGGAGCAAGAGCAGCTGAAAGATGCAGGGACGGGAGTCGCTGGAGCGAGCAGGAGAGGCAGGCTGGAGCAGGTGCTGCATGGAGTGAGCTGGGGAGGTAGGCTGGACCAGGATTGTGGTAACGTCCTTTCGCTTTGGCGTTGTTGAAGATACAATGTGACGGCTGACCGTATTATGTTCTTTAGTGAATTCGGAGGTGAATGGTTTCTTGACAGCTGTAACCGTGATGGCTGGAGATGCATTCTCTCTTAAGGGTGATTGTCTTTGTTCTTGTTTATCCTGACGGTTATTGACAGGATTAACCTCTAGTTTTGGTGGTTGTTTGGGCGGCGGCCTGTCTACACCAACAAATTTACAATACTGTTCAGTCCTTTCAAGAATACTCTGGGTCCTGTCGTCTTTAGCTGTGCTCGTAGTTGCGGTCGTCATTGATAAAGCTAACCTATACTGGAGTCCGACCATTGGGAGGTATCTCCGTTTTTACTATGCTGAAGTCCGACCATTGGGAGTCATCTCCGTTTTTACTATGCTGAAGTCCGACCATTGGGAGTCATCTCCATTTTTACTATGCTGGAGATCTCCCATTCAAGACGATTCTTCACCTTTTTTTTTTAATATCGGAAAGCCTTTTCGCGATTTTTAAAAAGAATGTCTTTTTTGTTTACATACCCAATGTTTTATTTAAGAATAAAATCAAATCAAACAACTATTTTTACTTTTAATTCATATTTATCATTTTTTAAATATCTATCGGTTTGATTTTGTGCAATGTTTTTTTTATTCTGTTTACAAAGTTATTTATTATTAGAAAAATAGACTATGAATTAAAAGTCCGATAAAATTTAAATAAAACTGAAAAATAAAAAAACTGATGAATTATGAATTAAGAGATACAATTGTATTTTCATAAAAAAACAAGACGTTTCTTTACCTTTTTTTTTTTAATATTGGTAAAATGTTTTCACGATATTTAAAAAGAATGTCTTCTTTGGTTTACATACCCCACAATTTATTTAAAAATAAAATAAAAACACAACTATTTGTACTTTTAATTCATATTTATCCTTTTTAAATATCTATCGGTTTGTTTTTCTATGCAATGTTTTTTAAAATTTTTATTTTGTTTACGAAGTTAGTTTTTATTAGAAAAATACACTATGAATTAATAAAACTGATAAAATTGAAATAAATTTTAATTTTCAGTCCCGATTCACTTGCCTACCCATGAAGGCAGAGTTAGATACAAGGTCGGTTTTTAATGTGGAATAATCCAGCTCCTCAAAAAAGGGCACTCTGGATTGGGACAAAAAAATTTGATTTTCTCGGTCTAGAAGGATTTCTTTACTAACCGAGCGCAGAAAAGATTAAGTGTAGTATCAGAACAGATATTACACTTTGATCCTAGCCAAAAAGGCCAAATGTAAAAAAAATAAAGCATTGCATTTATTTATTAGCGTGAAAAAAAAAACAACAAAAAAACTTGTAAATTGGAGAAAAAAATGCTCATTTTGGACTTTTCATATTTTTTTCTTATATGAGTAATGGTGCACGGTAAAAATGGCACAAGTGAATAATTAGTAAAAAATATCACAAAGCAAGAACATAGAAAAGGGACAAGCATAATAAATATCTATCCTGTGTGGAAGATGAATTAGTTCAGTTGTCAGTGGTTCAATTACTGAACAGAGCCGAGAACTAGAAATATGTGATATTATAATTTATATATTACTAGTTATTAGCTGTATAAGTAAGAGACAAGCATAATGCTGTGTGGAAGATGATCACCCACTTTCCGACCAGATAGTGTTTGAATGACATGTAATCATGTTCTTCAAGTGAAGACAAAACACAGAAAAAATAAATGTAAGATGAAGAAATAATATGTAAGAAAAAAAAAACTCATATGGTAACAATGAAAAAACAAAAAACAAATATTAAATGTAACCATTCATTTTTGGCCCTATTCCACTACAGACTGCAGGTCATTTTCTAAGGATTAAGCCATTACCTTGATTAAGCCATTACCTATGTGTTCGATTTATCCACATGTCGAGAATAGAGCGTGGTGTCATCAGCAAAATATTTAAAAATGATAAAGGTGCCAATGAACACCAGAAAGTATTATGTGACTTAGAATAATCGTTACCAATTTTTACTGCCAAAGTTTTTTTCACAATTTGAGCCGTTTAGCACAGGCATGTCAAACATGCAGCCCATTGCAAGCTTATTTGACATTGAATCCACTGATCGAAAGTTTAAAACGTCACAGACACAAAGTTTTTCGAGTTATCACTATCTTTATTATCAAAGAAGTTACATTATGAAAACTCCAGAAGGATTTACAATCATTCATATCATTCATAATGCATTTCGGTTCATTCGTACATCAGTAAGCCATTTATTCTTAAAGCCCCTCCTTCCCCCCAAAAAAAACATATGCCTGTGCGGCAAAGTAAACAAGTCAATAGTGAGTATTCATCGAAGATTAAGGTTCTCTCTTTCCTGATCTCTTCAGCATTGCATTGGAGGACATGATGTCATTTGTGTACCTTGGTTCCACCATTGTTTCATCTGGGCAGGATGCGGCGGAGGTTGACCGTCGAGTTGGGGCTGCTAGATCCACTTTTATATGCCCCCAGAAGTCCTTATGGGGGCATAAAGAGATTTCAATAAAGACAAAAAAGCATATTTATCAATCTGTCGTCTGGTCGATTCTCCTCTATGGCTGCGAGACATGACCAATGAGGGTGGCTGATCGGCGGAAGCTGGAAGCCTTTGACAATGACTGCCTTTGACACATCTTGCACCGCCGATGAGTTGACTGTCATAACTGCTGTTCTCCACCAACACAATTCAATCTCAAGTCTCTGTTGCAGCGATGTCTTTGATGGTTTGAACATGCGGATCGTCGCCCGGAGGGAAAGCTAATTCATGATGTAATCCTCCTTACCCCACTGTTCGGGTGGTGCAAGCGTGTCGATGGACAGCTAAGGACCTGGACAAAAGCCATCAAGGAGGACTTGGCTGAACTTTCAGGTCCACAGGTGGTTGACCTCTGACAGTGGAATCACAAGTGGCTGGCCATCTCGTGCAACCGTGCTCAGAACCGCCATGCATGGGCCGCCATGATTCGAAGAAGCTGGCTTAACCTGACCAGGGTCAACAACAGAAACACCCCCACCTACATTAAGAAAAAGATTTCAGAAATTCTATTTAAAACATAAATTAGTATTTAATTCTATTTATAAAATAAGCTCTTTAGATGTCAGGTGTGTCATGAGAAGAGAGATTAAAATACTACTAATAATAATTATTATAATAAACATTTATAAGCTCCAAAACTATTGGTTAAAATTGCACAAATTTGACATAAAGAGCCTTTGGAATGTTAAATGTGATAAAATTAATAATACTACTGATGTTGAAATAAAATTCTAATTGTTCTCCACTGTCTGTTCAGATGACACATCATCTTATATTGGATTCAACAATTTTTTTCTTTTATATCAGACTATTTCTCTTGTTCATATGCATTTATTTTACCATAACATTTCAACCCTCTCATAAATATAAAAAAAGATATCCATCAAATAACAATGTATAGACACAAATACATATTTGCAATTAAAATGTAGCTAATCATTTTTTGGGGAGATCTTTCAAATTTATGAGACAGAATAAATGGCCATACTTATAGTAGGTAGCACAAAGCAGCTGAAAGTTTGGTGTGTGAAAATTAGTAAATATAGTTTAGTGTGTGAAAATTGGTAAATATAGTTTAGTGTGTGAAAATTGGTAAATATAGTTTAGTGTGTGAAAATTGGTAAATATAGTTTAGTGTGTGAAAATTGGTAAATATAGTTTAGTGTGTGAAAATTGGTAAATATAGTTTAGTGTGTGAAAATTGGTAAATATAGTTTAGTGTGTGAAAATGGGTAAATATAGTTTAGTGTGTGAAAATGGGTAAATATAGTTTAGTGTGTGAAAATTGGTAAATATAGTTTAGTGTGTGAAAATTGGTAAATATAGTTTAGTGTGTGAAAATTGGTAAATATAGTTTAGTGTGTGAAAATTGGTAAATATAGTTTAGTGTGTGAAAATTGGTAAATATAGTTTAGTGTGTGAAAATTGGTAAATATAGTTTAGTGTGTGAAAATGGGTAAATATAGTTTAGTGTGTGAAAATGGGTAAATATAGTTTAGTGTGTGAAAATGGGTAAATATAATTTAGTGTGTGAAAATGGGTAAATATAGTTTAGTGTGTGAAAATTGGTAAATATAGTTTAGTGTATGAAAATGGGTAAAGTTTAGTGTATGAAAATGGGTAAATATAGTGAAATTCCCTCCAATTTCAACTTGTGATAACTCATTTATTTTGGGGGATATTTTGATAAAATTTGAATATAAGCAAAATTTTTTTTTTTCTTTTTATGAATATACAATTTTCTCTCTTGTGTCATTAATAGGTTTTTCTCGGTTACTTCAAGTTAGATTACTATTTACAATGACGGGCGATTTTTTTTTTAACGTTGGTAGTGTTTTAAGTTGTCTTTCGTGAAGGAAATCCAAGTTGAAAACTTTAATGAATTAAATGTTTGCCCTATTATAAAATTGTTTCCTTCTATTTTTACATGGTAGAGATCTGAGTTTTCTTTTATTGATTTAAAGAAAAATCTAGCTTTATTTCTACTGTGCTATGAATCATATTAAGAAGATTCAATGTTAGCTTTTGAAATGAATTCTATATGAACATTGTGTCATTGTTGTACATTTTTGGAGGAGATAATGGCATTTGGTCCAATGTATAGGCTGACTCGATCTAATAATTATTGCTTCCATTATGATTAATTTTTATTTACCACAAGATGACATTACATTTCTAAATATTTTTCACTTGTTCAAAGCCTGCATTTTCAATCATATACTGTGAAATTTGGCTTTTGGACCAATAGCACATAAGATGGCAAATTTTCTCATTTCCAACCAGCTTTGAACGGTCATAATTTGGTGGCTAATAGTGCTACCAAAATAAATTTGGTATCATTGTTTATGTTTTGCAAAAATCTATGTGCTCACATTAAAAGCTTTTGGATATAATGAAAATACAATTTTGATTTGGGATATCTACTTATAGGGATGCCCATAGTTCTACCCTGTTAACTGTCAATAATGTTTGCATGATAATTATACAAAAAAAACATCTTTTTCTTTTTAATTAAAAAAAAAAAAATGATTGAACAACCCGGCTCTTTTACTAAATATTATCAGTTGACTCCATCTAAAATTTGCAAAATGAGATTTTAAAAAGAAATTTACCTCTGTCACTACACCGTAAGAGGATTTGATCATCCCAAACTAATGCTTTACTGTCCCGGATAATGTTAATCTCAAACATTATTAAAAGCATCACTATAATGATCAACTATTGATTTCATTCGAAACAAAAGTATCCTTTCATTATCTATTACGCATTCAGAGATCTTTCTCTTAAAATGTATTATCCAACGCATATGCTAAAATATGATTGAAAAGTGTTTATTATAGAATGTAAATTATCTGCAATCTTTGAATGAATGACCAGATGTTGTATCTGTTCGATCAGTAAGACAGCTAAAAATAGTAGATATGCAGTAAGCTAAATTACAAATTTGTAATAATTTGAACTAAATAAATAAAACATTTTTACTAAAAAGATTTCATTGCGTTGTCTAAAAAATTGTGAGAATTTTTGAAAACAAATGTATTAACATCACAATCATTTTCAATCACATGAAGAATTATTTTAAGAGCTTCCTAGATTTCTGGGTTGGCTCTAATGTTTACTTTCAAAAGATCCTGTTATCTTACTCTCCTCTCAGGTTGCCCTCCTATAAATCTAACTCCTATCATCGTAGCCTCTTACGCTTCAGTGGCAATATGCCTTGTTTGGGTCGAACAAAAGTTTTTTATTTTTTAATCAAACTCTTAAGTTGAATCTTTAAACCTGAAATACTCCAAATTTGAATTTTCTAACATTGATTCATTTACATTTTCACTGTACACTTCACAAACGTTTGTACATATTTCTGCAGCATTTTTTTTATCCCTTTTAAATAATAATGTGAGGAAAATTCAACTTTTGGTTATCAATATTTGACTACACTAAATGAGAGAGCAGACAAAGTAGATATTGATTTTTGGTTTGAGCCGTAACTGGTAGGTTATGATGCTAAAAGGTAATTCAAACATTACACAACTGTTTAATGACACAAATGTTGAAATTACTTAGAACTTTCCATGTTACCTAATATTTAAGTTTGATTTGTCAGTTTTATGAAAAATCAATTCCTTTTAATGCCAAAACACAGAAAAACAATTGAAAAACTGCGATTTGATCTACCAGAGGAAAATATGTGTTTATATCTTTGCAATAAGTGGATTAGTTCACAAATGAAGGTTGTTCAGTAATCATTACAATTTACGGAGGAGGAAGTATCACACTTTCACTTTGCCTATGCATCAGTATATTCTATTAATGAAAAATATTAACGATTTTTTAAACTATTTAGTTTTTATTTCAGTGAAAACAAACATGGCAAGCTTACGAATAAAAGAGTAACACATTTATTTTAATAAATTTTAAAACACATTTTTAAATTTCAAAAAACCATTCCTCTCAAATTTCTTTAAATAAATCCAGAAACGAAACGAGTATTGTATTGTTGCAGTTATCATTACACCACTAGGACCACCCCACTTTTCAACATTTAAGGTACATCTTAACAGTTTAAGAGTAGATACAGATAGTCAAGTATTCTGTATAACACTGATGAAACATTGAGTTGATTCAGTTTCCCAGCAAAATAATATATTTGATGGTTTTAAATATACTGTAAATAGCTACGAAAAAGAAAGGAAAAAATGCAGTAGAGAAAAGTTAGGAAGAAAATCTAATCTGTCTAAACATTTTTTTAAAAACTAATCTTTCTAAAACTTTGGCTGATGGAAAAAATTATTGACACCACAGAGGAGAAGCACACTTACTTAGTCTGAAGTATTTCACAGGAACCTTGAAAATATGTAGAATCTTCCTCATTATCTTAGAAGAGATGGAAAATACAGCTTCAAAGAGGAAGAGTCAAGAACGTGGACTTCTTTTCAAGAGCGAACATGACAAGAAAACAAAAAGAAATGTGGCAATTGAAAGTTGATGAGTTAGGATTATTGTACAAAGCAGTAGTTTTAGAGAGAAACTTAGTAAAGAACATAGATCTATGAGTGAGGAAGTAGCTGGTGTTCTGAATGGAAGGGGAGGCGTTGTAGTGATTTTATAACAGAAGTAAGTAATAGATTTTTCTCTTTTCATAATATGTATGTATAAATACTATTCTTTAATAAAAATGTATCCATACATATGTAATTAAGTGTATGTGGTGGTAACAGGGAAATGAAGTAAAAGTGGATGGTGGTGTTGGGATGAGTTACTGTAAAATAGGTCGGGTGAGGTAGGGAGGAGAAAGGAAAGAAAATATATAACCACTGTAGTTGCCACAGGTAGTTAAGCAGCAGTTCATTCATTGTAGTATAAGTAAAGCAGGTAACAGAAGAAAATAAAGAAAGGAGAGAGAGAGAGAGAGAGAGAGAGATAGAGAGATAGAGAGAGAAATGATGTAGAAAAGAGTGAGGGAGAGAGAGAAATAATATACCTCAAATGTGTTACATCCATTTTTAATTCAAAGAAATTTTATCATGTGTACTGCGCAACATGCTTAGAATATTGCCTCAGTATTTGGCAAACATATTCACAATGTTTTACTAATCGGTTCAGCTAAAAAAAAAAACTTTTCCTCATGTAAGTTTCAGATCCTCTACCATTTCTAAAATCACATTATGATTTCAGAAGGACATTATGAACAATATAAATTAAAAGTCTGTCAAACACAATTTTAGATAAGACATTGCCATTAACCGAAAGCTATAATATTCAACGGTACTTTCCAGACTCATCCTTTTCTTTATAAAGTTCGACCGTGGGAGAATCTTTTCAGCCTTGTCAGACACATTTGTCATTCCAGACATTTTGCATTAGCATTTTGCTTTTAAGATTTCTGGACATAACCTGTTAATACCAATTAATTACTATTATTCAACTTCTATTTCTAACATTGAAATAGCACCTATTCCAAAAACTGTAATAGAGAATGGGCCAGCAAAGCTGTGCTTAGAGCCTGGAGCAGCAAAGCTGCGCAGCTGCCTGGTCAAGCGAAGCTGTGCGTAAAACCTGGTCCATTGTCAATGTTAGACATACAAGTTGAATACTGGTAAATAAGATGTCCTTTTAATTTAGTAGAGCTGTATGCATCATATTACTGAACGATAATGTATGATGAAATTCTACTGTGTCATTTTTAATTTAAAATATGTGAATTGTGTGTACTAATAAGGATTGGCACATCTGAATAGAATTGTCAGCCACTATCGTGCGACATTAATGAAGGTACGAATTCATCAAACTCACAATTTTCCACTTCTTTCGGGACCAATTTTTAAAATATATATATATGGTTGGAAAGAAAAGAAAATAATCTTTCCGACTATGTAATTTGTATACGTTTTTATTCATTGAATTATATTTTACAGCGAGTTAAAACATGAACATTTTTTCAAGACTCAATTTTACACATATGTTTGTTTTTCAAAGTTAAAGCAGCCAATCTTTATCAATATTCTTGAAATTGTACACACCTTAAACCACAACCAGAAACCTTTTTTTTTTCTTTGAAGAGGAAATACGACCGATTAAACTGAACAGAAGTTTATTTAAAAAATGATAAAGTACACAAAAAAAAGAGCCACTACTAGAAAATAGTCTGAGAATTATTTTAAATGTTAATAATGCTTTAACTCCTGGAAAGTTTGTGAAACTTTACATTTTGGAAAAAATAAACTGAAAAATTACGATTTTTTTAAAGTAAACAAATGCCAGCACACGAGAGAAAAGAAAGAATAATAATTGTAGTGCCTCCCCACCCCTCTCTTACCCTGTAAAACAGTCTCCCCCCACCCTCGAACTGAGTAGAAAATGTTTTAAAATCTGTCATTTAATGTTATGCCCCCTCCCCCCAGGCCGATATAACTCTTTATTTGAAAATGAGTATATCTTTAAATGAATATTCAACATAGTAAAATAAATAGTGGTTGACGCTGTTGAGTCGGGGTTAGCTAAATAACCCGCTGATTCATTCATTGTAGGATAATTGAAAGTGAAAAGTGAAATGAGAAATTATATCAAATGAAGGACATATAAAATACATGTGTGAATTGATCAAATTTATTACTGTAACTAACAATACAAAACAATATTGGCGCGAAAAACAGGCTGGGCAGAAATGGCTCCTCCTGATATTATTCATATCCAGCAGTCAACAACAACTTAAAAAAGGCACACACATACATATTAATGTACGCACATTGTCAATATGTCAACACCCCCTCTGAAGTTGTAGTTTACTGTCATATCATTTCAAAATATGGTCAAAGGGTAGATAACTCTTTTTGATCGCTTCCTTTTTTCTTTCTCTTTTTCAACCTCTTACTTCTGAAATTTAATTTTGTTTACTGATTTTCGAACATGTCAGCAATATTGTCATTTGAGGGTATATAATGTAGATATACATTATTATTTTGAATTTGAGACCTTATATAATGATATTTTACATCAATATGCTTAGATTTTGATGAGGAATAGGATTTTTGGCTAATGCTATAGAGCCTTGATTATCCGCATATTTATTTCAATTTCAACATCACTCATATCTTGATACAATTGTTTTAGAAAATTTGCTTCCTGCAGAAGCCTGCTTTCTAGATTTCCATAATATCAATGGACAATCATTATTTAATTGGTAGCAATATCCAGAAATACATCTATCTTCTGAATTTGCCCAATCAGAATCGCAAAAAATAATTAAATTCAAATTATTTTCAGATTTCTTAAAAATTAGACCATAATTAAGAGTTCCTTTAATATACTTCAAAACAAATCTACTTAGATTTAAATGTGCATTTGTGGGTTTGACAAATACTGAGACAACATAAATCAGGTCTCATGCAAGTCATTGCATGAATTAAACTGCCAATTATTTCTCTGAAGAATCTGTTATTTGGTAATTCTTTTGAATCTGTACTACGCATTTAGGTCACATGGTATAGCTTTTGGATTACAATCGTTCATTCCAAAATTTGCTTAAAACTTTTTGTAAGTATTTTGTTTGACTCATTTTAATAATACCATTATTAAATTCAAATTCTATTCCCAACAAATAAGATAATTGACGAAGGTCTTTCATTTTAAAATTTTGGGATACGTTACTTTTTATACTTTTCATACTTTCTAAATCTGGAGCTGCAATGATTAGATCATCCACCCAAGTTATTATAATTATTTATGAATCATTATAATTTTTCCTATACACACAATAATCATTTAATGACTATTTGAAATTTTGGTCTGTTAAAAATTTATGCAATAAATCGTTCCAATTTCTTCCATTTTGTTTCAGTCCATATAAAGATTTTTTAAATTTACAAACAAGCTTCTCACCATTTTTATTTGTTCTCTACAAAACCTTTTGTCTGTTCAGTATATACTTCACAGTCAATATTAGCATTAATGTATGCTGTTTTAAAGTCCATCTGAGGATTTGAATGACAGTCTTTTTGTGCTTCGCAGCTGACAGCTCCACTACCGGATCCAGAACTACACCATCATCAGGAGGAACCACTTCGCAGTTTCGGCTACTATGAGTCGACTGCTTTTCTGAAGTGGTAGGTCCTCTCTGTCAGTAGGTGGTTATGTAGCACTGGTGTCATCTGCCCATAAATGCCATCAAGCCAGATACACCTTTCAGCCATCATCAACAATTGATTTTGATTGCAATGTGACGTCATAAACTACCCTGCATATGGCGTCATCACTATCTCCTTTCTTTCGCCGTCCAAAATTCACCTCTCCTTCCAGTTTATATCATCCCTCTTCAGCCATATCCAATAAGATGTTTTCTCTGCTGTTTCCTGAAGATCTTTAATCAATTTTCTCAATTCAAAGTTGCTACAATAAAAGCGATGTCAAAATAGGTTTACAACCGTTCGCTCTACATTTCCTCTTGCCCCAATGGCCAAATGATGGAATTCGATCTTCCATCTTTTATCTTGTATCAACTCTTCATATCTGATCTCTTTCCTATTTTCTACAGCAGCAAAGTTTTCTTCCCATGGTACTGTGAATTCAGGTATTACTCCTTTCTTTTCTTCACACCACATGACAATATCTGGTCGTTGTCCAGATGATATCAACGAGAACACCAAAACGTTTTTCAGATCTGCACTTAACTTTCAGTTTCCAGTCCATCTGTCATCTATTTTTATAGTCATTGGATGACTACTCAGATTACTTTTTATGCCTGCTTTGTGGAATTCCATCTTTATTTGTTTAATCTTGGGTAATTCTCCATCATGAAATTGCTTTATTTTTTGCTTGATTTGTTCTTCAATTGTGACGCCACATATACCTATCTGTTGCAAGCTCACAGTTTGAGAGAATATGCCTTAGCGTTCCCTTTTTACCCGCATCGACATCTATCATTATCACACATCTTCCACCGAACAAGACTAGCAGGTGATGGCATTGCATATGTTGATCTACTGCCCGTTCCCAGGCCCATATTTCTTTCCATCCAATTTTTTGCTCAACACACTCCCATCGTAAGCACTGTCCTTGATGATCACATTTAACAAGATGTAAATATCGGTTCTCTTGAACTGCTTTCCTAATTTCTTTCACTACAGCATCCCTCTTTTCCCTTGCATTACAATTTACAATTAAATCATTTTGTACTGCTATTTGCATCAACATTCTGATAGATGTGGTCTTAGCTGTAGGAGAAAATGTTGCTTGATAATCTATATTTTGTATTTGGGAAAATCCTTTAGCTACATATTTAGCTTGAAATTGTTCTTCATTGTTCGATCCTAACTTCACTGCATAGACCCATCTGCCTCCAATAATTTTCTTGTCTTTAGGAACGTAAGTATTGTTTTCCTTAAAAGCCTCTATTTCCTCCCTCAAGGCTTTTTTCTTATTTTAACTTTTCGGTCCATGTCACTGCTTCTTCATAAGTTTCAAGGATGCCTTTTATTCTATAACAATAGTTGATAGAACAATTTGCTATGTTCGAATTGACAGGATCTAACACGTAATCATTTAGATATTTAGGTTTATTGATTTTTGTTGAGAACATCTTTTCTCAGTTTCATTTTCATCTGCATTTCATGTTTCATATTTTTCATCTGTATTTGATGTTTCATATTTTTCATCTGTATTTGATGTTTCATATTTTTCATCTGTATTTGATGTTTCATATTTTTCATCTGCATTTCATGTTTCATATTTTTCATCTGTATTTGATGTTTCATATTTTTCATCTGCATTTCATGTTTCATATTTTTCATCTGCATTTCATGTTTCATATTTTTCATCTGTATTTGATGTTTCATATTTTTCATCTGTATTTGAGGTTTCATATATTTCATCTGTATTTGATGTTTCATATTTTTCATCTGTATTTGATGTTTCATATTTTTCATCTGCATTTCATGTTTCATATTTTTCATCTGTATTTGATGTTTCATATTTTTTATCTGTATTTGATGTTTCATATTTTTCATCTGTATTTGATGTTTCATATTTTTCATCTGCATTTCATGTTTCATATTTTTCATCTGTATTTCATGTTTCATATTTTTCATCTGTATTTCATGTTTCATATTTTTCATCTGCATTTCATGTTTCATATTTTTCATCTGTATTTGATGTTTCATATTTTTCATCTGTATTTGATGTTTCATATTTTTCATCTGTATTTGATGTTTCATATTTTTCATCTGCATTTCATGTTTCATATTTTTCATCTGTATTTGATGTTTCATATTTTTCATCTGTATTTCATGTTTCATATTTTTCATCTGCATTTCATGTTTCATATTTTTCATCTGTATTTGATGTTTCATATTTTTCATCTGTATTTGATGTTTCATATTTTTCATCTGCATTTCATGTTTCATATTTTTCATCTGTATTTGATGTTTCATATTTTTCATCTGTATTTGAGGTTTCATATTTTTCATCTGTATTTGATGTTTCATATTTTTCATCTGTATTTGAGGTTTCATATTTTTCATCTGTATTTGATGTTTCATATTTTTCATCTGCATTTCATGTTTCATATTTTTCATTTGGTTGTTCTGTATTATATTCTTCTGCTAGAGTTGTTTGTTCTCTGGGATAATCAAAGGAATTATTCTCGTCTTCCTTTGTATCTGGTTGTTGAGATTCATGAAAGAGTACACATCTTATTCTCTTTATCTCTCTTCTATCTGTAAAGTAAATGAGATGGGCTGGACTTCCAACATCGTATCCAACGAAAATTCCTTGTTAATTTCTTGGATCTAATTTTGTTTTATTTTGAATGTAAGCAAAGCATGTAGTGCCAAAAGTATGCATATTACTTATATCAGGGTTTTGGTTTGTGAACATTTCGAAAGAAGTTTTTCCAGTTCTTTTGTTAAAACATCTATTCCTTATGTAGGCCGATGCTCTAATTAGCAATACACATGAAAAAATTTAAATTGCCTAAAATATCTCAATAATGGCTTGATGATCTAAGAAAGAATCTTTTTTAATTTTTTAAATCTGACTAAAATTAAGGAAGTTATGACTTCTTGCGTTTCGTCACATTTTTTACCCTAATTTTTCAGTAAAAATGTTATATCTTTGTTAAAATACAAGATTAAGCAATGAAATTTACCATATAAATGTATTTTTGTACAAGGAATCAGAATGTGCCACTGAAAATCTCCAGAAATTAATGGTTTCCAAGTAATCTGCAGTAAATGCACATAAATATGCTGCAATACTTTAAAAAATACCATATATCCATTAAAAAAAAGAAGTTAGAGAACTCAAAGTTGAATTGTAATACATTTTATGTACAAGAAACTAAAATCTAATACTAAGACTGTTTAAAAATGAATATATTGCAAGATTTCTTTGGCATTATTATCTATTAACACCTTCCGCTAAATCACCCCCTTGCCTTCCTAAAATATGAGATTCTACTTTTTTTTATGCAATTACATGTTAATAAGTTAGAGGTTTTGTTTTGGATGGAGGTTGCCATTCAGACTTAGTGTTAGGGTAATTTAAAATTACTACTACTGAAAGACAAAATAACATACAAGTATAATTCTAATGCATAAAAAAAGATAAAAGATTGATTTATTTACTAGTTGGGGTACAAAAAATAGTTTTTAAAAAATGTTCGATACACGTCATGTTGAAGGTTTATTTTTAAGATTACAAAAAAAATAATGGATCAATTAATTTCGTACCCCGACAATAATTGAAATTGATATTTTTCCTGATTGTTTTCCAAATTTCATGACGAAATTGCCCAAAGACGAATGGTACGATATCTTTAAAAGAAAGGGGGGGGGGGGGAACTGACGTAAATAGCCAAAAATTACGTTAACATTTTTATGACTTTATTTTCTGAAAACACTCAAAGTATATAATGTAGATTATTATTTATTAATGCATGTGAAAGGATATTCATTTATGAACAAAATGGTGGTATTTTGACGACTTAAAGTGCTTTGGTTTTTTAAATATGACTATTTTAGTAGAACTACCTTGAAATCCTTGATTATCCAAACTGTTTTATGGTCGATGGGTATTGCTACTACGTACGTGCAAAATTAATGGTCGATTCCCAAAATGTAAAAACATTTTGCCCCACCGTTCACTTAAAAATTTACCAAAATTCAGGAAATCAACAAATTTTAATGAAATTTTTAGTATTTATTAATCAACGATCATGGAATATAATGAAATCATTATTATTTTTAAAAATCTTAGTGAAAATGTATTATTTGTTGAAAACAAAATACACCGTTACTAAAGTTATATTTTTATGTATTAATTAAAAAAAAATGCATGAATTTAAAAAAATTTTTTAATGAAAATAAAGCACTATAGATGTTAAAAATTAAACATTTAAAAAAAAAATATTTCATATATATTACGAAAAGGTTTCCTAAATTCCGTGTTAATAAAATCACTATAACTCGAAAAAAAATTAATTTCTTGAATTAGCGATTTCATCATTGAATAAAGCATTGCTTAATCAATATTTTCACCAAAAAAATAATATAATTGCAAAAAATATTTGATGTGATTTTATTAGAGTTTCTGGGAAAATTAGAAATGCAATATAATTATATTTCTCTTTTGCACATAGACGTGACATCATCAGCATAAGAACATTTTTTTATAATCTTGAAAATAAACAAAAAATTGAAAATAAAATGAGGATCAGGATCATTACAAAAAAAAGAATTTTAAAAATTGGATAATTTCTACTAACGATTAACTTGGATTGGTATGGTGGCCCTGTTCTGTAATAAACAGGTGGGATTAGCCTTCCAACCACCACTCACTTTTACACCGCCCTCTCTAAAAGAGATTCAACAATTTTGTTAATTTCACAATTCATCGTCAATTATTTGGAAAGATTGTATTTGTTTTGTCATTTTTTCATTAATAAATATTTAAAAAGTTAAAAACAATTATTTATTACTAAATCAAGAAAATTCAAACATTACATTTTCTTTCAAAATTGAATTATATTTATTTATTTATAAATAATTGTTTTAACTTTTTTTTTCAATGAATAAATTGTCAGTGTAGTCATTGACTTTAATGTACTTTTTCACACTTAAAATAAAAAAAATACACTTTATTTTAAAAAGAATTAATGTAATTTATCGTTACGACATGTTAAGAATAAATCGAATAACTAAAGTGTTTAATGATAATGTAAAAAAATTGATAAAATTGACGCAGTTCGTAACGTAAAAATAATTTTTAACATTTTATTTCAAATTCTAAGGAAAAACATTGGTAAACAGATGTCATCAATAATTTCAGCATTACTGAATGAAAAACTAATACCAAGTTAATTTCCCTATGAGCTCATCATCCATAAACATTTTCAAATGTGTATGATGCATCGCTGTGATTCATGTCCAGGAAGTGCTTTCCTGGACATGAATCACAGCGATGCATCATAACACTTTGTTATCTGGGTCACAGACAACTTTATTAATTATGTCTTTGTATGTATATTCCCAGTCAATCGCATCAACCTGCAATACTGCATTCTGATGAGTGCTACATACGCAAACAGAATGGCTGCCTGATGATCCAGCAAGAACACACGATTAAGAGGGCAAAACTTTAAAAATCCAATTTTTATGTTGGGATATCTGTCCCTAAATGCATTCTACTTCTGATAGATTGCACAGAGCCAATCGCTTTTGTTTGTGCACATTTCGACCGCTGCTCGCATAGTCCTTCCTTCTAGGCATCTGTCAACTGTATTTGTAATCTTCAGAAAAACTTTGGACGAGATCGAGAGTTTCTCGTGGAAGTGTTTTACCTTTTTTGGTGCAGATTTTGCCAGAATTCCAGCAACCTTCTTTAAATCACAAGCAGTTTAAATCAGATATCACCTCACATCAAATTGTTTTAATGCATACTCATGACCAAGTGTCGGGGATCAGTATCAGTCTTCAATTCCTCCCTAATAGTATCATGCAGCCGTTCTGACTCTGTTGCTTTCCACATTGCATCACTTCCCTCAAAAATAGAGTCAGAGGCGCCCAATACATCCTTGTTCACATTGTACAATTTAGCGATGGTGCTTTTATAAGTGTTAATAACTTTGTCCAATTTCAGCTTGGCGCTTGTAGCATGACTGCATTGTGGTACACCATGTATACACGCCAACTGTTTCCAAACTCGTATTGAGACGTTTTCTTGGTGTCCCATTATATGTTGCATCAAGCAAAGCATCATCATCAATGTCATCTGTTGGAGGAAATTGCATTGATGATGTTTTCGTAAGCAGTTATGCATTGACGGCAAAGCTTGTGACCTGGTTGAACATCAACATTTTTTTTTTTTGATTCGTCATATGCAGGTTAATCCTTTTCAAGCCATGGGTTTTTCGTCTATGAATTTTTCATATACTACGGCACTTAGTTGCATGGCACTCAAAGATGTTACCAAGCACTTGTTTGTGGTGCAAATAAATAATCATATTTTCACCATGCTGCTCTAACAGACCTGCTTGCCACAAACAGTTAGGGTGTTTTCATTATAACCGATAAGTTGCTTCAACCCACAAGATCTGGTGAAATGAAGTTTGTAACATGATGTCTTAAACAATTCTCCGAAGCTGGACACGTTTGTTTTCTGGGACATTGTATTTATTTACTCTGAAAAAAAAAGAAGAGATTCATAAGAATAAAATTGAGTATTTAAGGTGGTGCAATACTAATATTAGATATGGAAGAATCAACTTTAAGGGCATGTCGCTTCGTCATTGTTAACGACATAATGTATTGCAATTTCCACGGTTTGGATGTGGTTTATTAATGACTTTAAAATTAATGTGAGGTTTCAAAAGGTGGGGAAACAATAAAGACAACTGTCATTAAAATTCAAACCCAAATACTCATTTCTCTTCTCTTTTGTTTTCAGAGTAAATAAATACAATGTCACAGACAACAAAGATGTACAGCTTCAGAGAATTGTTTAAAACATAATGTCACGAACTCCATTCCACCAGATATGGCTTTGAAAGCCACCTTTTTTTCTTTTTTTAAGTTCTTTCAACTTAATTTATTTTTGAGGGGAGTTTTTTAATCCTAACCTGAAATAGAACTAAAATGCTGGATGCCCATTCCTTACAAGTACCAATTTTAATACTTGTATAAGTTATAAGTGTTTTGAGTAAAGTAATCAGTGGCAGATAACTTGTTTATTGACACCGGATCACTTAATTTACTTTACTCACAGCCAATAATTACGGTCCTTAAAATGCTTATAACTCCTATTAAATATTCTCTTAACACAAATACGTCACAAATAAAGAGGTAAACCAAAATAGTTTTTGACTAATTTCCCAACTGTATTTCCTTTAAAATAATTTATGTCGCCAATATGGGTGGCACTTTTTATACCCACTGCACACCGCCAGGCATTTGGCTCACGTGACTCAATGGTAATCATTTAAAAATAGAGAATCGTCTTCATTATTAAAAATAAGCATATAATTGTCATTTTATTCCCCCCCCCCCCTCCTGAATACAATTTTTTCTTTTCGGTTTATTTTTATTTTGTTACTTTTCAAAATAGAATTAACTTTGATGGATTTTCCGCACATTCCTAAGTGCTACTGGCCAATAGTAACATTTACCTGTATTCGTTAAACACTAGATATTATTTTGTGATATGTAAATATTTGATTTTTCATTTAAAAAAAGAAAAGAAAATTGATACTTCTACAGAATTTGAACAAAAATATTTTTTTTTTAACCCTAAACTAAGTTTTAGGTAAAAGTCGGTTTGGTTCGGTTCAAATTCATAAACACTGGATGTAGAATCACAACCCAGTAGTGCATGGATGAAAAGAATGTTGAAACAGACCACATCTCCCAAAAATTTCCTCATCTCTTTGATGTTCCAGACTTTCACACTTTTTGCACTATCCTTTGGTTGTGGCGTGAAGATGTTGTAACCATCATCTCTATTGGCATGATAACATAGAAGCACCAATAGGCCAGTGTCATCTGCTATCAAAATGGTTTCTTCTGTCTGTGCCAGTTCTAGAGCAGTCTTCACAATCAATACATCAGCGTCTCCAGATGCATGGACTACTTTACAACCTACTTCCTCCAAACTCTTTCCCAGCAAGTTGATGAACAATTGTTTGTTTTCTTGATTAGCTAGGAAAACATCCTTTTTTAATTTAAACACCATTAACAAGGTCAGTGACACATTAACACCAACAGAGGCCCCTGCTTGACGTCGGTGAGTCGCATCTTTAATGAATGGACCACTTTCATACCCATCAAAGACAATGCATGCTTTTCCATATCTAGTTGTGACATATCTGCGGTATTGGGCACAGATCTCATCAAATGTGTGACCTTTTTGCCATGGGAGGCGTTGAAGTAGTGCTCCACCATCTAAGAGATACTGTGGATCTGAAGACTGTGGACCTGATTGTAAAGGGGAAGTCAGTTCCCATATTGTGTCTGCCAAATCCGTTTATTTTGCCTCTTGTGGTAGTCCGAAAGAATCAAAAAGTGCAGGTGGGTAACCACAAAGCTCATACTAGAAATGTTCTTGCTGCTGAGTTTGGTAGATAGCACACACAGTCTCTGGAATAGGAGTTGTGGATCAGTCTCAACTGCTTCATCTTTGCTGAGCGAAACTTTTGACCCAAGTGTAATTGCCTGATACTTTCTTTTAAAAGTGTACTCGTGGACATTTTCTCCAACCATTGAAGCTATAATTGCCTCTCCTATGGAGTTTGCTCTGTCCACATTCACCTTTTTGTCTCCAGTTACTCCACTTGAAATGCTGTGAATGGACGGATCTTCTGTGAAAGGGTCATATGTCTGGAGAAACGCAAGAAGCTTCCATGTATTCCTCACATCTCACTCTTTTCTTGCTGAAGTAGCCTCCTGGTGCTGGCCACTAGTGCCATAACAAATGCCTGCTAGTTCTTGCATTGTAAACTTGATTTCAGCGCACGCTGGCAGTGATAGCGTCCAAATTAATCGTTGAATTTTGTCCATTCCTCTGCCATGAGTAAGACCTCCAGACGTCTACATGCTTTTTATTTGCACCTGCTAAATAACCAGATCCATCGACAAGCCAACCCAGTAGCGATCACTCCGTCTAATTACATGGAATCCTTCCGAAAATTTCTGGTACACTTCAACATGGCTTTTCGGCAGCCCCTTCATTTGCTGCAAGTACAAGTAGGCTGACTTTGCATATAGGATGTGTCCTGCTGCAGCGAATATTGGCAGCATTTTCCTTACAGCGTACAAGGTGCAATTCCCAGTTCCCGGTGTGCTCTGCCTTGATAAACAATTGCAGGATCTTCACCATATCAAGGTATTGAATCCACAATTTTGCTGTTCGCTGGTCAACCATCACATCCTTCACATGGTTGATTCTCTGGGCAATCCTGGTCATAGACTCTGATGACAGAACATTATTTAATGTCTCAGTTCCATCAAGGAGATCTTTCAATAGCCCCTGAGCTTCCTTCAGGTCTTCATTTTGAGGAAATGACTCTTCTTGCATCGGTGTTGGGTTTATCATCCTCAGTGTCATGTGAACAAAATAGCATTCAGAGCAGCATCAACTAAGAAGTGAGCACGAATGGCTCTTGCAATTGCTTTGCCACTTAGCATGTGCTTGACTGTGTTTTCAGCATACACAAGTTCAAAAAGCTCTTGCAATCCAGAACCTGTCATCAAATTGACCCCAGAAAGCTCATCTGTGTATGGAGCCCACCAAGTCGCAAGACAAATGATTTCAGGGGACTGGAACTAGGCTGTGACTCGACTATCATCATTGCTTTGTACCAAAGTGGTTGATCGAATGTTAGAATTGGTGTAATGTTGTTTTTCCTGGCTAAATCACTAATGTAACATAACATTGAGTACACGCAGGGTTACCAGGGTCCATGTCGATCATTGGTAAAAAAACTGTGGCTGATTTCCCAGGATATGTTCCTTTGTGCACTGACTGGATAAGGCCTGACCATACGGATCTGGACGGATGTGAAATTAGTGAAACCTCCCAAAGGATGTCAACATTAGCAGTGGAATCGACAACTTTCTTGGGCTGGAGCTCTTTAAATGTCACTGGTGGTTTGTTGGTGTGCTGTGAATTTAGGTACTTGATGTTGATCCTTCCAACCCTTATTATATCTTCTGAAAAGTCCTGAATCCTTGGAAATGGTTTTGCTTTAACTTTCCAGGGTATAAAAGATGCTATGATGCCCATACCGTGGAATGTGTTAAATCCATCACTACTCCTTACATTATGGTCCACATTATCAGCTACGAACTGCACAAATTCAGTTTCAACACGGGAGAGAGTTTCAGCACCATGAACAAAAGCAGCACTTCTTTCGAATTTCTGGACTTCCGAGTAAGATGAAGAGAAGCCATGCTTATTCAGAGTGTCAATTAAGAACCTTGATCGAAATTGGGCATGCATTTCCACTGCTAAACCAAACTGCAAAGGTGCAAGGAGAACTCTGGGGCTAGCAGCCTGCATTATCGCTTGATGCAAGTTTCAAATAATTGCCTTTGCCTGCAAATATCTTCCTGAGAAAGATCAACAATGTTTCAGCAACATATTCAAGAATCGCATCCTGTTCAAGATCATTCTTAGACGGGTAATATTCTGAACCTGTCTGGATACCTTTAATTGGCTGCCGTCTCTATGATTCTAATGGCCTCTGATTCTGAATTGTCTGTTGAGTGGCTCCGTGCATAGAATTCATGAAGAATACATTTTGCTGTACTTAAGAATGTAACAACATTATGTTTCCCATTAATTTCAGTCACAATGATTTTGTCTTTGAAATGTTCTAACGATCAAGATTTCATGACTGTATGATTCAAAGCCAGTGTCCTCGAGAATTTCCTCCATTTTTTTAACAAGATCGACAATGGTGAGTTGCTCCTCGTCATTTTGCTGCAAATATTTAGCAACTTCCAGAAATGCCTGCTTTCTTTCTGAATCCTCTGGTCTACCAAAGTTTTGTTTCTTAGAAGAATCAGCAGAAGAGAATGCCTTAGGAATGTTTTTATTAGAATCAAAGTTTGCAAAACATGTTCTGTGATAACGTGCTTCTTCTGAAACAAGGTCGGCTACATAACCTATTCTACCTTTAACAGTGGATGCCCAACCATCATTTTTTCGGACATTCTCACAAACTTTTAACACTCTGTCCTTAAACTCAATAGTTTCTACATGGGAAACATCAACACCTCTTTTCTTTATATCAGATTTTGCTCCAGAACCACAAAAAAGACAATGTTCCCTAAAGTTAAACATACACAAAGAGCAGCTTGCACAGGATAGCATTTTATCATGGGTGGACCTGTTTTTACAGTCAATTTCTATGTATTTGGGGTTAAACCAACGCTGTCTGCATTTCTTGTGAAGACGTTGACCAATCTGAATTACGATCTTCTCTCCACGTTGTTCAGAAGCTCGGTTAATGGAATCGATACCCTTCTGGCTGACGATGAATGTTTCTTCATTACTGGACAGTTCATTGTTGCAAATAGCACACTTGTCAGCATCCATAATTATCAGTACTTCACTTTGGCCAACCTGAAATTAGAATATGACAGAATATTAAGCTCCTGCAGTAATACATCAAAAGAGACAAAAGTAAGGCATAAGAAGTTATAATTATATTTAACTTTATGAAAACTGTTGATTTTATCCAATTTCACATTGCTACATTTGGTATTTTTGAAGATGAATTTACAGAAATTGAGTTGAGAGGGAAGGCTAGAATCAGCGACAATCTTTAAAGATGGCGCCTGTTGACCCCTTTCCGCAAGGCTAATTTTGGTGAACTTCTTTTTTTTATCTGAAAGAGGGGTTATTCATGCCCAATATCCAAGTTAAAAACCTTTGTTAGCAATTTGTTTGAGGTTCAGCCAAAAAATCAGCTAGATTGATTGGACTACAAACCGGGAAGTCGGGGATGGCAATACAAAAAAAAAAAAAGGTACTTTGTTACATTGGGACCCGGCGTCTGTGCTTTCCGGCAGTTTACGGTAAATGCCGGGAAGCTCCAAAGCGAGACAAATAAGCAGACGACACCTAAGCATTAAAACTGAATGAAACTCTGAACTTGCAAACTGGTTGAAACGCGATTGCAACAAGAATTTTTATTATATGGTATCACTGGCTGTTGAAACTCCTGAAGGAACGATAAATTTTTGTCAGGACCATAAATTGATTGCTAAAAAAAAAAAATGCCAAAAATGTGGAGATAAATGCGAGATCGCTAAGCGAACAAAACTCACGGATAAATACTCTTGGAGATGCCTTAACGCCAAATGCAGAAGTTGGCTTTTGCTGGGGGGTACATTTTAACGTCTGCACATGAGCCTTCCCTAACCCTAACCCGACTGCCCAATCCTAATTCCTAACCCTGAACCCTAACGAAATAAGCAAAAATAGTCAGTAACAAAAAAGTTGACAAAAAAATAATTTTCGCAAAAAAATGTAAAAAAAACACAAAAAAAACACTTATTAACTTTTCACCTATATTTCTTTGTTTAAAAAAAATATTTCTTTTAAAAAAAAGTAAAAAACAACCAAAAACTTTTTAATTTAAACACTTATTTGAAACTTCGGTAAAAAATAAATAATAATTTCGAAATTTTTTTACTTGTTTTGTTCCACTTCTAAATCCAGCATCATTTGTGTTTTTTGTTTTGTTTTTTTGAACGCAGGTAAGTCAACGGATTTTTCATTCGGCACTGTCCGGCGTTTAACGTAAACATCCGGAAAGCACCGATGCCGAGGGACTTTTAGTGCGGGTCCCAATGTAAAAAAAGGCTTTTTCCAGATGTTTATGTGATCGTGGCTTCCTGTTAAATTTATGACGTCACGCCCGGTACGGATGACCAGAAATGGAAAAAAAACAAACTGTGGTGTAAATGAGGAAAAAGAAGAGAAAACAAGAACGACCGACCGCGTTTTTGCGTGGCTTACCTCGTGTGAAGAAGAAGGAAACAAGAATGGCCGACTTGTTTCTTTAAATGCCTACAGGGTGACTACGAGGTATGCAAATGAGATGCTCCTGATTGGAAATGGAAGAGATAAAAGAGGAGTGATTGGGGGAGGAGGCAGAGGGAAGTTAGATTGCGAACAGAGAAGTTTGATCATAGGAGAAAAGTCGGATCCGTAGAGAGTGAAGAAAAACGTTGCAGAAATTCGTTTCGGAGTGGATAGAAAGCGGAAGTACGGCCAGCAGTGTCGCGTATATCACAAGCTATTTCGGCACATCGAGCAAATTACCATGGCTGAGTGGAGACTGAGCACTCACATGCTGAGACCCTTTACTGGGGAGGGTGACCTGATTAAGTGGCTGGAGAAATTAAAGATGGTGGCGAAGCTGCAAAAGATAGAAGATGTGGTCACCCTGCTGCCGCTATACTTAGAGGGGGAAGCCCCCACGATTTACCAGCAGATGCGAGATGAAGACAAGGAAGACCTTGCCTCAGTGGAGCAAAGGCTGAAATTGGCCTTCGCTGAGGGCCCATTCGAAGCACTTGGTAAGCTTTCCAGTTTGAGGTGGACCGGCGAGTCGGTTGACGTCTTTGCGGCAGAGATCAGGAGACTGGCAGGGTTGGCTGGTTACGTGGGGAGGAGCCTGGAGATGACGGTAAAGCTGTACCTAGTTAACGGCTTCCCAGAGGAAATCTCTACGAACATGCAGAGAATCACTGGGATCTATACTATGGAAGTGGACGATCTCTTGGTTCACGCCAGAGTCCTAGTGAAAAATGTTAAAAGCCCAATCGTGGCTGCAGCTGTGGGTGGAAATATGTGCATGAGGCCTCACTTGAATGAGAGGCAGCCGGCGAAGCGACAGGAGGGGAGACCTGCAATCAAGTGCTTCCGGTGCCAGGGCCCTCATCTGATCAAGGACTGCAAAGAGCCGAGACCGGGGATCACGTGCTACCGATGTGGACAAGTGGGGCACCTTAGCCGCTATTGTGTTGCTGCACGGCACCAGGGAAACGAGTGAAGGGGAGCTATTGCGCCAGTGGTTACCCCTTCTGTGCGGAGATGGCGCATGATGGAACGTTGCCTCGGTTACCGGTAGTAGTCAATGGGAAGAAAGCCATAGCCCTTGTCGACACAGGCTGTACTACAACGTTGTTAGCGAGGAATGTCGCTAGGTCATGGAGCGGAACCAGGACTATTAGGACCGTGGATGGCAGGGATGTGAAGTGCCTAGGTGAGACGACAGCGGAAGTAATGGTGCAAGGGGTGTCCATTGGACTGCGAGCCTTAGTGTTGAATCATCTGGTCGGTGGTGTTGACGTGATTATAGGTATGAGTGCAATTAACCGACTGGGGGGCGCCACGTTACGAGGGAGCCAAGTGACGTTCGGACGTCTCGGCGCAGTGGGGATGGCAGGAGTGGAAGGTGATAGAACCATCAGAATACCAAAACCGGAGGTTTGCTGCATTGAGGACAAAGATTTCCTGGCAAAGTCTGATGGCGTGAGGTGGACGGTGGAATGGAAATGGATCTCCGGACCCCCGGAACTACAGAATAAAGTGGGCTGCTACGAAAACACCCTGCGAGGAGAAATAAGAAAAGGATTTGAGGAAGAAGTGGAGAGGTGGATAAAAGAAGGAATTCTGAAACCGTGGACAGGGGAAGAAAAAGGAGTGTTGCCACTACTGGCGGTTGTTCAGCCTACAAAAAACAAGATTAGGCCCGTACTGGACTTCAGAGAATTGAACAGACACGTAGCCTGCCACACTGGAACAGGGATCGACGTATGTGAGGAGGTCATGAGGAAATGGAGAAGAATGGGACGGGCCACAAAAATTGTCGATCTGAAATCGGCATATCTGCAGATCCATGTAGATGAAAAACTCTGGCAGTACCAGCTGGTCCGGTACAAGGGGCGAGTGTATTGTCTGACGAGGTTAGGCTTTGGGCTGAGTTCAGCCCCCAAAATTATGACTGCCGTGCTGAAGACAGTGCTGAGCAAAGACCGTTCAGTGGAGGAGGCCACTAGTTCGTACATTGACGACATTCTGGTGGAGGAGGCAGAGGTGACAGCGGAGAAAGTAAGAAGCCATGGGTTAACTGCAAAACCGGCGGAGGCCCTGGATGGAGGACGGGTGCTGGGGTTGAAACTAAGGCGAGATGGAAAAGAAAGCCTTGTCTTCGAACGAGGGAGTGTAATACCCGAAGTCGGATCTGAGCTGACGAAGCGAGAACTTTTCTCAGTCTGCGGGAGGCTGGTCGGGCACTATCCTATCGCTGGCTGGCTCAGGATAGCATGTAGTTTTATTAAACGACTAGCAGGCACTGCTGACTGGGAGGGCCGTGTAACGAAGGAGGTTATGAACATGCTGCAAGATATCATTGCGAGGGTGAGGAATGAGGACCCAGTGAAAGGGGACTGGTATGTCAGCAGCGGAGATGCGGGTGTGATTTGGTGCGATGCCAGTAACCTGGCGTTGGGCGTCGTACTAGAGATGGGAGGCGTAACTGTGGAGGATGCGGCATGGCTAAGAAAAACCAACGACTTCTCCCATATCAACGTAGCAGAACTAGATGCCGTTATGAAAGGACTCAATCTGGCCCTGAAGTGGGGATTGAAAATAATTGAAATTAAAACCGATTCGGCAACGGCAGCATCGTGGATTCGGTCGGCAGTAACTGGCGATAAGAGAGTTAAGACCAAAGGTGCTGCGGAAATGCTGATCAAGCGCAGACTCGGAGCGCTCGCCGATCTAATAGCGGAGTTCCAGTTAAGAGTATCTGTCGTGTTGGTCCCATCAGAAAAAAACAAGGCGGATTCGATGACACGCGTGAAGAAGGCCTGGCTGCAGGAGGGAAAGGAGGTCTCCTCGGTATGCTATGCAGGGGAAGAAGTCAAGGAGTCACACGAAATGCACCACTTTGGTCGGGAACGAACGTTATTCCTAGCCAGAGAGGTTTACCCGGAGACCACCGAGGAGGAGGTTAGGGAAGTGGTGGAGAACTGTCGAGAGTGCCAATCAATTGACCCTAGACCGTCCAGACACGAAACAGGACAGTTGCACGTTGCGGAGGACTGGAAGCGATTGGCTATTGATGTGACGCACTATCGCCACAAATTGTATCTCTCGATGGTCGACTGTGGACCGGGAAGGTTTGCCATCTGGAGAGAAATCAGGGCAGAAGCGGCATGGGCGATCGGAGGGGTCATCGAGGAGATATTTTTGGAGAGAGGGCCGGTTGAGGAACTCTTGATGGACAATGGGCCCGCTTTCCGATCTGAAGCCTTTAAAGGGGTATGCGATAAGTGGGGAGTAAGGCAATTTTTTAGAGCAGCGTATCGGCCGAGTGGCAACGGAATAGTGGAGAGGAATCATCGCACCATTAAAGCCGCTGCGGAAAAAAGCAACGTATCACCCATAGAGGCGGTGTTTTGGTACAACATCTCGCCAAAAACCAAACAAGACGAGACAACTGTCCCTCATAGGGCCGTTTTCACATATAAGTGGCGGCACCCGTGCAACAAAACAGCAGGAATCGAGAGTGAGGAAGCCACTATCAAAGTAGGTGAAGAGGTATGGGTGAAACCCCCTAATGCACAGTGTACCACTCGTTGGAAAAAAGGGGTCGTAACGGGATTGCGGTCGAAGAACAATGTGATGGTGAACGGCGTTCCCCGGCATATCCTAGACCTGCGTCGCATGACACTGCCGGTACGCAGTGAGGGCAGTAAAGAAGAGGAAATCGAGGGCCACCGAGAAGCAAATGATGCGACTCTACCTGACTTAGACCCACGTTGTAGTGAACCTGAAAATGTTAACCCCCAAGAAGTTGTTCCCCAGAGGCCTCGACGTGAGAGGAGGCGGCCTGCTTGGATGGAGGATTACGAAGTATCCTATTGATCTCGAAGATCAAGGGGGGCGTGTGGTGTAAATGAGGAAAAAGAAGAGAAAACAAGAACGACCGACCGCGTTTTTGCGTGGCTTACCTCGTGTGAAGAAGAAGGAAACAAGAATGGCCGACTTGTTTCTTTAAATGCCTACAGGGTGACTACGAGGTATGCAAATGAGATGCTCCTGATTGGAAATGGAAGAGATAAAAGAGGAGTGATTGGGGGAGGAGGCAGAGGGAAGTTAGATTGCGAACAGAGAAGTTTGATCATAGGAGAAAAGTCGGATCCGTAGAGAGTGAAGAAAAACGTTGCAGAAATTCGTTTCGGAGTGGATAGAAAGCGGAAGTACGGCCAGCAGTGTCGCGTATATCACACAAACTAATACCATTTCACAGATCCAGATGACCCTACCATTCACATCAATCGTGTGGAAGGTAGCTGGAGTTTATGTTAAACGAAATTTAGGGCCATGCAAGGAACTAACAGGGGGAAACTTTACTAGTCACCTGCAAGAGTTTCTTTGGCGACGGCAAACGAAAACCAATTTTTTGGGAAACATTTTTTATGAGATTAGAAAACATTATGTAGTGTAATAAAAAATAACGATAATTTGTTTGTCAAAATTAATTCCATAAAATGCCATTTTTTGTCAAATATTAAAAGGAATAACTTTCGGTTGATAATTTATTTGTTAAAAGTAATCCAATAAAATGTTTAATTATTGTAGCATATGTTTTTATTTATTTCAAACATTTACATTAATAAAAAAAATGTGTATTTTCAATGGTAATATTATTTGTTTAAAAAACTAAAAAAAAAGATAAACAAATGTATTGTTATTATTAAACTATAATTCGAAGGAACAGTACTTATAAATAGCATAAAAAGAAAGGCTAACGAAAACGTTTTTTTTTTTTTCATTTCTGGTTATCCGTACCGGACGTGACGTTGTAAATTTAACAGGAAGCCATGATCACATAAAAATCTGAAAAAAAAGCACAAGAAAAAAAACTAAAATATACTAGTTTTGGGGAAAAAATAAACGGTACTTATGCAGAAGAGGAACACGAACCGAAATTTATTTGAGAAGAGTTCCAATGGTGTAAGAGGCAGACAACTCTCTTTTTTAGTACGCAATTTATCCGAAAATGGAAACAAGAAGTCATGCAAATTCAATTAATAGTAGATTTTTCGAAGAAATAACAATTTGTGAAAATCAACAGTATATTGATAGAACATTTATTGAAGAAAATAGAATTTGGGAAAATCAACAGTATATTTTTTCATTTCAAAACCAACAAAACGAACTGTTCTCTTGTTTGGATTAACAGATTTTTTTTTATATAGTTTAAAATATTATATTATCGCAGGAATTAAAATTTGGTTAAATATAATAACTCGCGCATATTCAAGGGATTCACGCCGATTACTTCCATTTTCGAAAAAACTAGAAATTATTATGTACTTAAAAACAGAGTTGTCTGCCCCTTCTTACACCACTAGAGCTTTCCTAAATAAATTTCAGCTAGTGTCCCTGTTCTGCATAAGTGCCAAAAATATTCGGTGTTTCTGCTGTTTCACAGTGTCATTAAAATATTTAAAGAAACGGGCATAGTTTAAGTACGAGTAACTCTAAGAGCAGTTTCTGCGGCGCTGCTACGGTGTCACGCCACGATCCATACCCGATAATAAACTTCGTACGTAAAAACTTCCGGTATTCTTTAGTTTAATTTTCTCTGTATTTTCTGGTGTTCTGTAGTTCAATTTTCTGGTTTTATTTCTTCTGTATTTACTCTCTATATATATGATACTGAATTATATCGTACAAGACGTACTAACTGTAGATGAAAATAAAACAACCTATTTTATTATTTTCCCTCCCCCAAATCAAAATTATTTCATTAGCAAAAAACATTGCATTTTATTTTCCGAAAGAAAAAAACTAATCTGTGATTATTTAATTTTAGTAATTGTGATTATTTATTTTTGTCAAATAAATTATTTAAAATAAAATGTTAACAGTTATTATTTATTTTTGTCAAATAAATTATTTAAAATAAAATTCAGAACAAAACTTACATTATATTTTCGTAGAAAACATAACACCTATTCGACTAACCAAAACAGGAAGTTTTTATTATCGGAACCAATTTCAAACGGACACCGTTTCCGGTTGGAAACAACTTTGCCTAGAGTTACTCGTACTTAAACTGTGCCAAGAAACGTATAAGCTTTTTTATGTACTTACGTGTTAGCTGAAAATAAGATTGTACAGAAAGAATTACGCAAATTCATCCAGTATTTATTTAATTATAAGAAAAAGAAAGAAAAATAACATTTTACGTATCGTTAGACATTTTGTAACCAGTTTAGGCAAGGGAGATAACTCGTTTTTTTTTAGATTGACAGATACAAGACGGCGACTACCGATAAAAATCGATTTTCATTTTTTATTTAATAAATACTAGATGAATCTGCGTAATGTTTGGTATACAGTCTTCTATTAAGCTACTACGTAAGTACATAACAAAGTTTATACATTTCTTGAGATATTTTGGTGCAATTCCAGTTTAGCAGATACTTTCGAAAAAAATTTAAAATAAAACAAACTGAGGATTATCTGTTTGATGTACGTATCATCTGTCACGGGCTGAATATATCCTATAGCAAAAATCACGTAAATTAATCAAGTAGGTTTTTTTTTATTTAAAAGAAAACTAAATTTTAGCGATTTACGAAGACGAAGTGCAAATATGATAGCCATTTTGACATTATTCAAAGGGGGATAACCGTAAATGAATTACGCTTTTGAATAAATTAAAATGGCTGTCATATTTGTACTTCCTCTTCGTACATCGCTAAAATTTAATTTTCTTTTATATATATAAAAAAAACTACTTGATTAATTTACGTGATTTTTGGTATAGGATATATTCAGCCCGTGACAGGTACATACATCAAACAGATATTCCTCAGTTTGTTTATTTGTTTTTTTTTTTCGAAAGTATCCGCTAAACTGGAGTTGTACCGATATTTTTTTTTTAATGTCACTGTGAAACAGTAGAAGCACCAAATATTCTCTTAACTAATCAATCTTTATTTTTGAAGAGTAATAATTCTTGGTACTTATCCTAATTAAGACCCAGGTTAAAATCGACTTAGCGTCGGTTAACTTGGGTCCTAATCTGCATAAGTACCTAATTCTGTAACTATTATATTTAATTTAAAGATTCGACTAAAACTCTGTGCATGCGTGCAGTTTTACCGAATCGAGTTGTCGTTGACTCGTTAGTCGATATATAAACTTTTACATTTTATTTGTTTACAGTTACTTTTCTTATATAAAATAAATAAATTGGGACCCTATTCTGGACAATTACAGATGTTTGCTTTATCGAATATAATTAAATAATTATTATGTAAATTAGAAAATAAAACAAAAATAGAATGTTATTTAGAGGGTGGGTACGCGTAAATGAAATCCAAAATAATCGCTACGACGAAAAGGATGCATTTCACTTAGTTCAGCTTTTAAATAAATCCATTACACAAGGAAGGTATGACCCCCCCCCCCGCTCTCTTTCTCTATCTCATCGATGTATGAAAATAAACAAACATTTTCGATAACCTGGCTCTAAACGAGGTAATCTGTAGTGTTTTGTTTATTTATACACACACACACCCCTAAAAAAAAGAAAACCTATACAACCAAAATCTGCGCTCGTTATTTATTATCTTAAAAAAATGCGCATTTAAATTCGTAATAGAACATTCGAATTTTACCTAAAATATATTCATACTTGTTCACTGAACAATGTACGCTATTCTATTTTACTACACAACACAGAATCCTAAACATCGAAGTTAATTTCATAGAATAGCCACAAAGAAAAATCTATTTTGTTTACTGATGAGTCGGCAGGTGTCCTTTCCCTTTCGCCCATACAAAGAAATGTCTAGAAAATTGGAACCATACCGCTGTCAGAATGGATCATAGCATCCAAGTCAGCTATCAACAAGGGTCGCAGCTCGTCCGCCATAATGCACTTTATGACCCTGCGTCACGTGACACTAGAACATGCCGCGCATATAAAACAAGAAACGAATTTCTCTTTATGTTTGTTTTTTCTTCATTTAAGTTAATTAAATAATTAGTGTTTATAATTATGATCTGAGTGATTCCAGTGGATGCCGGATGTCTCGATGATATACCAAGGTTTTCATAAGCCACAACCTTAAAAGTTGGGTTATGTCGTTTTCAGCATTCCAAATTCTCTTTTCAAAAAACGACATCTTCTACAAGCATTCTATGGCCTTGGCGTGGTCTCGGCCTTTTGGCTAAGATCAAAGTGTAGTATCTGTTCCGATGGATACTGCACGCCAGTTCTGTGCAGTTCTAGGAGGTCCACCCTCCCAGGCTTCGCCTCCCCTCTTTGGGGAGGAGTAAGTTTATTGCTTACTGTCTGAGGCGCCCCTACCGGGGAATGCCGACGGGGCTGCCCAGGCAATTTTTAAATGGCCAGAGTGCTCACCTCTCGAGCGCTGGCTTTTAACCCCACTTGCTCGACCTGATCTTGGGTCACATCTTACTTGTGGGAGTAAGATAAAACTGGCCTTGTGCCTAACTCCGCGAGGAGTAAATAAACATTCTATGGCCTTGGCCTTTTGGCTAAGATCAAAGTGTAGTATCTGTTCCGATGGATACTGCACCCCATAGACTGTTATTGTCTTGGCCTTCGGGGCTTGATTTACGCCTGTCTATGGGTCTGTCCTGTGCAGCTCTAGGAGGTCCACCCTCCCAGGCTTCGCCTCCCCTCTTTGAGGGAGGAGTAAGTTTATTGCTTACTGCCTGAGGCGCCCCTACCGGGGAATGCCGACGGGGCTGCCCAGGCAATTTTTGATGGTCAGAGTGCTCACCTCTCGGGCGCTGGCTTTTCAACCCCCACTTTCCGACCCGACCTTGGGTCACATCTTACTTGTGGGAGTAGGATAAAACTGGCCTTGTGCCTAACTCCTGGAGAGGAGTAAATAATATTCTATTATCTCGGCCTTTTGGCTAAGATCAAAGTGTAGTATCTGTTCCGATGTATACTGCACGCCTGTCCTATGCAGTTCTAGGAGGTCCACCCTCCCAGGCTTCGCCTCCCCTCTTTGGGGAGGAGTAAGTTTATTGCTTACTGTCTGAGGCGCCCCTACCGGGGAATGCCGACGGGGCTGCCCAGGCAATTTTTAAATGGCCAGAGTGCTCACCTCTCGAGCGCTGGCTTTTAACCCCACTTGCTCGACCCGATCTTGGGTCACATCTTACTTGTGGGAGTAAGATAAAACTGGCCTTGTGCCTAACTCCGCGAGGAGTAAATAAACATCTTATACAAGCATTCGATTTGTAGTTTTAAAATTACAATTTAAAATGTAACAAACTGAAAATATTCATAAAAATTTAATTTAATATCGATTGTTTTTTAAGAATAGTATTTAGTTTTGCTAACTTTAATATTAGAACACAAAAAAAAAACGACCTTTAAGTCAGAGATGGTGCTCGGTAAAAATGGCACTGGTAAAAATTAATTTAGGAAAATTCGGTAACGGAAAATTCAGCAATTTTGGCAAAGTAGGAAAATTCGGCAATTATGGAATAAATATCGATTGAAAATAGGGCACTTCTTTAGTTTAGCTGTGAATCAGAAATCAAAATTGAGAGTTCCATTCACTCAATCAAACCAAACCGGAAGTGTCTTAGACTTTTAATTTTTTTAAATTCAAAAATGGAACTTAATGACCTCAACCTGCGAGATATTGATAATTTAACCAGCAAAGCATTGTCCATTAGGAACGGCAGTTTTTTTTGTCGGTTCACATCTCACATTAGAATACATTATCAGTTTTATTTATGTATGGGCATATGAAATGGCAAATTATGCCGATGTGAAAAGAGAGTGCCGCATACTTGTAAGAATAGAGGATTCGTTACTCGCTATCTTAATTTAACACACGAAATGAATTAACGAAACAAACGAAACCTTTTTTACAACAAACGAAAGAAGTTTATTCGTATATAAAGGTTACCTATACCTTTTGGGTATAGGTGGAAGAAACTTAGAACAGTGTCCGAAAGAAGAAGAAGAAAATACTTTCAGGCGAAGATAGCAGGCGCTGTGAGCGTCCAGTGGACAAGGAGGCAGGAGAGAGGCTGAGGTGATCCTTCCTGACTGGTCGCCAGAGTAGCGTCTGCTCTTCATCTTGAATATCCTAAGGGAGCTCAAGTAGTCTCTTAGGAAACTAATGATATCAATGCGACCTGCGAGCTGATTGGCCAAACCAGCCCACAGGGACACTGATACGCAATACAAAGTAAATCTAATCTATGACTGCTACATCCCCCCCTGCTTAGGCTGAAAGCCGACAGGAAGAAAAGGAAGTGTAGCAGTGGGAAAGAACAAAAATACAAAATACAAAATTTGTCAATTCAGAATTTAAAAAAATGTTTTTTGCTTTGCAGGGAAAAGGTTTATGCCTTTTCTACAAAAAGTATTTTTGAAAAGAATTTTTTGGTTTTTGGCTTTTCTACAAACAGTTTTTAGAAAAAATGTTTTTTTTCTCTGTGAAAAGTAGTTTTTAAAAAAATGTGTATCTTTTCTGTGAAAAGTAGTCTTGTGAAAAATGTATCTTTTCCGTGAAAAAGTATTTTTTGGGAAAATGTTTATCTTTTCTGTGAAAAGTAGTTTTTTGGAAAAACTAATTGTATAATAGAGTACAAGGACTCAAAAAAGCTCATTCTATATATATATATATATATATATATAGTTTTACAGTTTTTTGGGCCAATGTACTCGCCGACCACTACGTGTGGTGGTGACATAATTGTCTTTAGGGGTTTCCAACAGTACCGATGTAGTTACAGCTGTTTGATGCACAGTAGAGGGAATATGGGGCTCAGGTGTTTCTATGTTTAGAAAGGTTCTTTTCACTCTGTCAATGGATATAGTGTCTTTTTTGTCACCAATGTCAAGGGTGAAAAGTTTGTCAGTGCGTGAAAGCACACGATAAAGACCAGTATAAGGAGGAGTAAGAGGGGCTTTCACAGACTCTTTTCTAACAAAAACGTGAGTTCATGATGAAATGTACTTCGGGACCGAAGATTTAATGGTCTGTTGCCTAGGGTGCATAGATGGGAGCTCATTAAAGTAAGCGCGCAGTCTGTTTATGTACAGAGCTGTATCTGTTGCCGTTAAATCTATCGGGATCAGCATCTGACCCGGCAACAATGGAGGTAGTCCATAAACAAGTTCGGCTGGAGAGTATCCAAGGTCCTCTTTGATCGCAGCATGACAACCAAGAAGGACAATAGGTATGTACTCGCTCCATTGCTGTTGGTCAGGATAAGCACGCAACGCGGCTTTCAATTTACGATGGAAATGTTCTATCATTCCGTTAGAAGCTGGATGATAGCTAGTAGTACTGTTACATTTCATCCCTAAGATTCTGGAAAGTTCCTGGAATAGGTGGTTTCAAACTGTCCACAATGCAAGTCAGGAGATAAGTAAATCCCTGACTGACCAGCTATGGTCCAACCAGATCAATGTGAATATGGCTGAACCGAGCATCTGGAGTGCTGAATGTTCCAAGCAGTGCACGGATATGCTTGTGCACCTTTAACTTTTGGCAGGATACGCAGGAACGTGTACAGGCAGTGATGTCGCGCCTCATATTCGTCCAGAAAACTCTAGCTGAAATCAGCTTCACTGTGGCTTGGAGTCCGGGGTATGCCAAGTTGTAAAGGGCATTAAAGACAACCCTACGATGAGTCAGTGGAACAAAAGGGCGAGGTGAATCTGTTAAGGTGTCACAGATGATCTGCGTGTCGGAACTGGACATGAGCAGGTATTTGAATTTGCAAGTTGCAAAACGAAAGGAGTTTATTCGTATATTCAAGGTTACCTATACCTTTTGGGTATAGGTGGAATAAACTTAGGACAGTGTCCGAAAGAAGAAGTTCAAATATCTTCAGGCGAAGATAGCAGGCGCCGTGAGCGTCCAGTGGACAAGGAGGCAGGAGAGAGGCTGAGGTGATCCCTCCTGACTGGTCGCCAGGGTAGCGTCTGCTCTTCGTCTTGAATATCCTAAGGGAGCTCAAGTAGTCTCTTAGGAAACTAATGATATCAATGCGTCCTGCGAGCTGATTGGCCAAACCAGCCCACAGGGACACTGATACGCAATACAAAGTAAATCTACTTTATGATTGCTACATACTTTCTGATCCCACGATTTGTGATTGGAGACTCAGAATAATAATGTAAAAGTTTTAAATTATACCCCAAAGATTTTAAATTATACCAAATCACTGCAGGCGCACAAATGATAAATTTTCGTTTTATAAAGTTTCAAATTATACCAACAAAAAAAAATCACTGTTGATTATAAAATTTTACATTATTAAAACATACTGTTATAAAATTTTAAATTATACAAAAAAAAATCATTATTTTTATTATTTTTATAAAATTTTATATTATTAAATAAAAAAAACACTGTTCGCTTCATTGATTACTTTGGATAAAAACTTCTAATTCTATGTTACTTCCGGTTGATTATCTGCCCCTGTCTTCAATAAAGGAAAGCAAATAAATTGTGATTCACAGCTAAACTAAAGAAGTGCCGAAAATAGATTTTAGATTCGTTCTTGTGGAGGATCCCCCCCCCCCCAAATAAATAACACCTCTTGTATTATCTTTTTAGTACTTGGCTATTTTTTAGATAAGATTTTCAAGTTAAATTTAATTTTCACGATATAATTGTAAATAGGGGCTACCTCCCCCCAATAATATTTAAAAATAAATAATTTCAATTTTCATCATATTTCGCAGTTTAAAGACTCACAAACTACCATGAAACGTTCCATCCAATTCTGAGAAACTTGATATGAGAAAAATCTTGATATGAGAAAAATCATGGATTTCCCAGTTCATCGATTCCTACAATTCATCAACCGTCGGTATGTACATTTTATCATGGGTTTCTTATTTTCTGACATGTTATTTCATTGCATTCCGTTCAGATTTTTGTCGGAGATTATTAACTTCAAAATAACATTTTTTTAAAAAAATAGTTCGATGTATATCCATTTTTGTAACCTATCGAAACACTGATCAACCAGGGAGCTAGAAGTTTTCGTAATGCACACTTTGATATACATCGAACTCTGACTGGCAAACTTCATTCTGAACCCTGTGAAACGGATAATTCCACTATTGGACTACTGCACAGACAGGATGAATTGAACTTTACCAACAACCGTCTAAAAATCAGCTTCTTAACAACATTTGGACTCCTAAACAATTTGAGTATTTTTTTTCAAACATAAATTTCCAATATAACAGCTGTTTTATTTTTGACATGTTTTTTGACGGTGTCTACCCTAACTCTACGTTCTCATCTCAACAAATAACTCTTTATTTTTTGGTTTTTATTTTGTGTATAAATAATGTTGCCGATAATATTTACAATTACATTGTCGGTTTTTTCTATCCTCTGATGAAAAGAGTTTATCTTTGAAAATCCATAGATTAAGGATATGAAGCTCTTTGTTTTGAACTTCTGATGTTCTAATAAATATTGTATTATTACAATTTTTTATTCTCATCTTTCATCTCTAGAATTGATTGCTCTATTCAATATATTGAGCTTTATATTATCACGATAAATTATTATCAAACGATAATTCAATTATCTTTAATTTAATTCAACATTTATATATATATATATATATAAATATATATATATATATATAAATATATATATATATATATATATAGGCAAACGTTATTAAATAACACAAAGTGTTTTTGCTTGATAAGACTATTTTTTAATTTTTTCAATTTTCCGAGTAGTCCATTTAGTATTTTGGTCAAATTGGTGCATGTAAGTTCTGTGGGTTTCTTGTACCATAAAAATATGTGTGTATATAACAAAATAAGTTCTTTTAAAAAAGAATCGATATTAAATTAAATCTAAGCAGATATTTTAAACTTTATTAAATTATAATTAAAGCATAATATCATTTTGAAACTACAAATCTAATAATCTTATAGAATGGCTGTTTTTATCTCTGAAAGGAAGTCCAATTCCTGCCTTGAGAAAGTAGGAATAATCTCTAGTGAGAATATTGGCTGGAAGAATGTCAGGATGAAGACAGCCAATGGTCGAGTCAACCATGTCTGAATGCATCTGACTGGAATTGAATATTGAATAAGAAAACGGCCACCATCTTCCATGGAAAACACCAACATCTCCACTAAAGTATAAATCAACTTTATTCAAATAGAACACTGGAATATAAAGTGAGTTGTTCGGCAGGTTGGCTTTTGTTAAAAACTGATATATCTTATTGAAGATATAAGACAAATAACCCAAGTGGAAAGTCTTTAAAATAATAGGTTTATTTCCGAATGTATATATCTTGTATATACAAGATATGTTAACAAAATACAGAATATGTAATAGGGCAGACCGACTAGAGAATACGTAAGACAGAATGTTAAGACTGCATGTGTCTTAACTCAAATGACTTGACTGCCCGCTGTAGTCATACTTATAGTCCGACGAGTCCATCTATTTCGTGAATGGGGAAGTCAGGTTATCCCATCACAACACCTCCCCCCGAAGCTGAAAATCTCCCTTGAAATTTCTGCTTCTAATATTTTTTCCTTTTAGGATCCGGGCTGAAGTGCTCCACTGGTTTTCTTTCCCGTGTGCTCTTTCTTTTAGTTCTAACAATTGGATCCTTTCCAATTTGAGGCGAAGATAAATTTTGTTCAGCTCGTAAGGTTGGCCCAGGAGATGTATGTATAGGTTCGAGTACACTATTGGATAGTGGCATGTCAAAAGTATCACATAGAATCTCCATTGGAACTTCTTCCTCGCTTTTTTCATTATCTTCAAAATACTGTGGTTGATGTGTCTTTTACACATAAATTTTTGACTTTTTATGATGTAGACCACTTTGCCAATAATTTTCTGAATTATACCATCCATCCAATAACTTTTTCCACCTTGGAAAATTTTAAAATATACTTTATCTCTTGGAGAGTATCTTCTTATGTTGATATTTTCTTCCTTTTTAGCAACTTTTTTCTTTGGATAGGGTATCAATCTATCGAAAATTGATCGTATTTTCCTTGCGAACATAAGTTCTACAGGCGACAACTTCAAGTCGTTGTTTTCATTAGGAGTCACCCTATAAATCGCTAAACATTTTTGGATAGTTTTTTCTTCCATGTCCATATATTGTTTTTTTCATAAAGCACGCTTAAAAGTGTCAACAAATTTTTCGGCTTGACCGTTCGATCTAGGATGATATACTGGTGTAGTAATGTGTTCAATGTCCAAGGAAGTACAGAAATCCTTAAATTCCATTCCTGTGAATGCTGTACCCTTTTCACTGACCAGTGTCCGGAGGACCCCGAAACGACTGAAAATTTCATCTAATGCACTGATGGTGTTCCTAGATGTAGGATGCTTGCACTTGAATAAAAAGTTCACCAAGATCAAGTAGTAATATCCATGAATCGGTTCAGCATAGTCTATATGTAGACGTGCCTACGGCAAATCCGTTTTTGGCCAAGGATTCGTTTTGACCGGAGGCACCCTTGCAGCCAATTGACAACCTTTGCACAGTTTTACAAAACCTTGTATTTCCTTGTCCATTCCTGGCCAGTATATGTAGCATCGCATGAGTGATTTCATCCAGGATGACCGGTATGAAATTCTTTCAGCATAACTGTACGTAGAGATTGAGGTATTACAATTCTATTTGCGTACATTAAAGTGTTGTCGCAAATTGAGAAAGGTGAAATCTGAGTTCCCTTTTCATTTCTTTTGTTCAATCTCTTCTGATTCTTTATATTTAATATAATCATCTTTTTCGGCTTCCTTTTATATTTGTTCTAAAGTTACAGCTAATTTAACAACAGAGATTGTAGTTTTGCAACTGTGTCGGGTGCAGGCATATTCTTAATTGCATCGGTCCTTTGTGGGTCCGGTTTTCTGCCTTCACTGTCTATCACATGTCCGAGGTATTTAATTCTTTCCATGAAGAATTGACACTTCTCGGGACTTAATTTAAAACCAAATTATTCTAGTCGTTTGAATGTAGCTCTAATGTGCATTTTATGTTCATGAATATTCTTACTTTTGACTAGAATATCTTCTAAATAAGCGATACCAAACTCAAGACCCGCCAGCATAGTGTCCATAATCTGCTGGAACAAAGCTGGGGCAACCTTTAAGCCGAAAGGCAGCTTATTTAGCTTGAAAATTCCCTTATGTGTATTTATGCACAAATATTTTGAGAATTCCTCGCTCACTTTAACCTGCAAGTATGCGTCAGACAAATCGATTTTTGAAAAATTCTTACCTCCATTTAGCTTTGAAAAAATGTCTTCTGGTGAAGGTAGTGGATAATTGTGATCTTTCACGCAATCGTTTAAACCTGTTGAAAAATCGGCGCACACTCTTATTTTTCTGTTTTTCTTTTTCACGTAGACGGTAGGCGATGCCCAATCCGCATGGTCTACCTTAGATATAACTCCCATTTTTTCTAATCTTTCCAGTTCCTTGTTAATTGAGTTTAAAGAGGAAAAAGGGACGTTTCTCTTAGGTTTAAAAATTAGATTGACATTTTCCTTGAGTTCAAACTTGACTTCAGTCTTTGTGCATAAACCCAAATCCTCAGAAAAAACACTAGGATATTTATCTTTCAATTCATTCATGAATTTTTCAGGTTTAATAATTTTTTTCTTTTCTGCACTGTTTATTTCGTAGCAAAAAGAGTTCATCAGGATCTCAAATAAATTAAAGAGTACTATCCAGTCTACTCCAAAAAGGCATGAAGTAATGAAGTAATCCCTTGAATCACAGATACTTTCGTTTTTGCAGTTTTGCCACAGAAATATTGTACTTTAATTCTCCTTTAAAGTTTTTTTTCTTCCTGAAACCCTTTAGCAATTTTCTTGGTTACAAATAATTTGGGTTTTCCAATTTTTTCCATGTTTGTTCATCAATAATGCTTATGTCTGAACCAGAATCCAATAACAAAATGATTGTATGATCATTTATACGTACATCTACGTATTATCGATTTTTACTGTTCTGGATTTCTTTTTTCGACAACACAAGTCTTACATTTTCAAAATTCTTTTTCTTTTTCTTGCGGCAAACAGACCATTTATGACCCTTACTTCTACAAGATTCACAGAATTTGTTCTTATACCAACATAAGCCTTTAGTATGTTTATTATTTCCGCACGTCTCACATTTTCCTGTCATTTTGAATTTAGGAGTATTTTGGGTTTTTATGTGTTCAACTTTGTCAACACTTTTTTCATCAATTTGGGTATTATCCCTTTTAACATTTATGAGAGGCTGACATTCTTGTGTCACTCTTTGTAACGTGATTTTCGTGTCTTGCTCCATCATTGTTAAGATTCTAAACCTAATTTCTTTGTACTTAGGTGCGGTTAGTCCTTGAAGAAATATTAGGGACTTGAATAAATCTTTGGTGATTTCATCTATCTTGAATTGCTCAACCAAAAAGTTCACTATTCCTGCATATGCCAAAAAATCCTCGTTATCCGTTTTAACGATGTTTAGACATTTGTATCGCGTGTGGAAAAGACTATTTCTTTCATCGAATATCTTTGATAGTATATTTATAGTTTCATCGTATGAAACTTCCTCTGGTTTTCTGAGCAATAGCAAGTTCGTATATTTAGTATTCTCGTCTGTCCCTAGTTTCTGTAATAAAAGGGTTACCCGTTCTTCATCCGACCAATGTTGGCACCTTTTAGTAGATATTGTTTCAAAACGTCTGAAATATGCATAATGTCAGAATCAGGTTCGTATACAAATTCCGATAACGAATTTGCAATTCCTTCGGCAGAAAAAAACTGTTTTTTCTTTCACCAGTAATCTGTTTCAAAATTTTTTCGAAACATTTTTGCTGTTGTTGTTGCAAACACGTACACAGCGTTTTAGTCATTTCGACTAATTGTTCCATACTGGAATACGACACACAAAAAAAATTCTTTCCTTTTTTTAAAATCTATACAACCACAAAAAATAATAAAAAAAAAAATAACAGCCGTAGTATTACTAAAAGTACTTTTAACTTGAATAGATTGTAATGTTACTGGACTGTGTTTGCATTTAAATCATGGTTCAATATACATTTCATTTTACAATTTAAACAGTAACAGTTTCCTAATTTGAACGACTTTTTTAACGATGTCTTTCAAGTTGTACAAAAAAAATCCACCACGTGCGTTTGACTTCGGTTTTTGAAGTGTTTGCGTGGTAACTCCTTTGAAGTGTGAATTCGTTTTCGAAATCCGTCGAAGCCAGCTGATATATCTTGTTGAAGATATAATGACAAATAACCCGAGTGGAAGGTCTTTAAAATAATAGGTTTATTTCCGAATGTATATATATCTTGTACATACAAGATATGTTAACAGAATATAGAATATGTAATAGGGAAGACCGACTAGAGAATAAGTAAGACAGAATGTTAAGACTGCATGTGTCTTAACTCGAATGTCTCGACTGCTCGCTGTAGTCGTACTTATAGTCCAATGAGTCCATCTATTTTGTGAATGGTGAAGTCAGGTTATCCCATCACAACAAAAACAGAATGTGGTATCTGGTAGTTCCATCTCATCTTGCCGCTTCTGGCAGATTTTCCTGCCGCCAAAATCATTCAATTAGACGAGGTGAAGTTTAAAAAATCTTTTATTTATGTCCATTTCTTTTTGTAGTCCAAAAATAAGCTGCCGGAAATAAAAATATTTATTCTGATGCAAGAGTATTTGGGCGCTAATAGTCTTTGTTTCCTCGATAAGTGGGGTGGGGATGGGGGAGAAACGCCACGAGGAGTAAAGGAGTGTAGTTTATTAGAGTATTATGTATTAGAATATTATGTATTAGAATATTATGTATTAGAATATTATGTATTAGAATATTACCTAATGTTTCTCATTTATAATCTCATATTTCTATTTGCTATTCAGATTCACTAATAAACGAGTCAGACATTGCGACCTGACAAAGAGTAATTTGTGCCTACTCATTTGTCTGACTAGTTTACTCATGTGTGGCTGCCCCAGTAAGAAGACAGAAACCATAAAGACTACAAGTTCACATGCCTAAAGTTCAAGATGTCAGGAATCGGATGCACAGCCCCTAGCTGCGAGGTCACCTTGACGGCACTCTACTCCCATTCTCCCGGACATGATATCCGAGGCACGCTCCCTCATCCTGGAACACCACATATACAGTGACCTGTGCAAAGCCTCTGAACCACAGCCCTTTATAAATGTGAACATTCGGATCATACCCTCCGACATCGCTCGGCCTTTTTGATCAAAGATCAAAGTGTAGTATCTGTTCTCATTTTTTTTTTTTTTCTTTGGTCAAAAAAGTTTCTCAGTTACTGATTCCCCGCCCTCCCCTCTTGGGTGGGGTATGTAGTAACAACTCTCCAAATCTGTGTATTGTCAGCGGCACTCTGATCGCCTGACCCACTTTTGTCTATCTTCCTTCTCCTACTTCCGGTAGTTGAGATGAAACCCTCACTGTCTCTCTTCCATTAACGTTCTTCCCCTCCCACTCTTAGTTCTTTGCCCCCTCTTTGCCTGTTTTGGCGCCCTGAGAGCGTGCCAAAACCGGCTCTACTCCCAGACGCCGTCTCCACGCCAGTTGTTTTCCCGAACTTTTTGTGCTTCAACACTATTTGGAGGGCAACTGGCTAAGAGACAGGAGTAAAAAAAGAAAATAGAAGAGAGTAATCAAACGATGACGACCACCACCACCAACTTTGACCCCACTGAGACTCTGACTCCCTCAGAGGGCGACTCCTCAAATGGGGGAGCAAAATCTGAAAACGGGGCGTACCGCCCGGATTGTTACAACCCAGGGGTTACCACCACTGGCATCAATACTAGCACGGAGGGGGTTGCTCCCCCTGAGTACAACTCCCCAAATGGGGGAGCAAAACCCGGAAACAGGGCGTACCGCCCGGATTTTGACACCCCGGGTGTTGCCACTCCTGCCAAGACTCTCTCCGAGGACGACCCCCCAAATGGGGGAGCAAAACAAAAAAACGGGGCTTCCCGCCCGGATTCGGACCTGCCGGCTGGCACCACTGGCGGGAGTACCATTGCAGAGGGGGCTGCTCCACCTGGGAACGACTCCTCAAACGAGGGAGCAGAACCCGAAAACAGGGCATACCGGGGAACAAAACAGCAAAAGGGAATCCCCTCCCGGACAGACTGCCCCCTGCGAAAATACCTCCACCGATCACGTTTGGATGGGACCCGATAGACCCGTGCTCCAGCGACAGTGCGGCAGAGGGAGAAAGACAATCGCGGTCCCCCTCCGACAGGCCACCACGTCCAAAGAAGAAGAGAGCCGCCAATGGTCCGCCGGCCACCCCGGCCCACTGGCCACAACTCCCCACTGCCAGCAAACCCAAACCGACCAAGGACACACCAGCTAACCCCGCAGCCAACAAGACCACGGCGGCAGGGAAGAAGACCACCTCACAGGTCAAATTAACCCCGGAAGAGTACCGGAAACTTTTCCGGGAAAAGTACCAGGACTACACGGAGGGAGCCGTGATAAAAGCTCTTCCGGGTACCCTGGAAGATATAAAAATGAGGACCGTGTCCCTGGTCACGACAGAACAAAGGACAAGGGGTCTGACCGGGGTCCTAAAGGACACAATACTGAAAATGTTGGTGGACCTCCAGATCCCGGCAACATACGTAGCAAGGAAAATCTACGCTATGTATGACATTCTCCTCCCTGACCAGAAGACAGCCGAAGGTCTGGCAGACTCCAGCGACTTCAGGTGGAAACACCTGAAGTTGAAAACGGAATACCTGGCCAGGAGGAGAACCACCGTATCCATCCTCGGCGCGCCGAGCTTCATGACACCGGAGCAACTGGGGGCCATCATGAGCCAATATGGCGACGTCGAGGAGGTGGTGCCGGTCCGTGCTCAGCGTGAAATCAGGACGGGCGATTACCACCTAAAGATGCGGCTGGATAGACCGGGTTTTGACAACATCCCGGCTAAACTGATGTGCGAGGGCTGGGCGATGGCCGTGATATTGGAGGGCAGGAGACCGCAATGTTGGCACTGCGAAGCTAAGGGCCACATGGCCAAGGAGTGTCCGCTGAGGGCACCGGCCCAAGCACAAAAGAGGGCACCCGCTACAGCAGCGGCAACAATAGCAGTGGAAAAACCAGCAGTGGCGACAACGGCTCCTGCGGAAGAGAATGAAGACGGCTGGAGCACGGTGGTCAAAAAGGGCAGGACAAATGTAAGCACTGCCCCCACCCCAAACCCAACAGTCTCGCAGCAGACTCCGATGGAGCAGCAGACACACCAGGCGGAAGCAGTAGCGACCCCCAAGAGGAAGCAACCAACCCCGTCGTTGGAGTCGGAGGGTGAACACGTCACCCTCTCAACTAGACCAACAAAGAGGGTGAAGGAGACTGAGCCCCAACCCCGGCCCCAAGCAAAGCAAAAAAAACCCTCCCCCTCCACCTCTGCCAAAACAAAAGAGAACTAAAAAGCTATTGAGGTCGACCACCCCTCTTTGGCCGAAATAGCTTTAAAATGCGAGGGCACTAAAACTAATGTTCCCTATGGACGTCGGAGGAATTGTGCGTGACGGCCGACTTACAGCCGAACTGCTAACCGGCAGCATCAACCAGTCCTCAGGCGTCCTCACCCCGAGGACTTCAGTCCTGTGTGTGACACTGAATAAGCAATGATCATGTCTCTAAACCTGGCTACGTGGAACGTGAGGGGCATGAGATCCCGAAGCAGAGCTGCTCGCGTGCTGAGGGATCTGGTTGCCCTTAAGGTAGATTTAGCTGCGCTACAGGAGACACACTTCGATTCCAGTGGGGATTGTCATGTACTAGCTGGCGAATTTGAGGTCTTCTCAGCATATGGTAATATCCATAGTCGTGGCGTCTCAGTGCTAGTGAGTCGCGCCCTGTCTGCGACGGTTAGCCTTGTGCACACTGGTGCAGAAGGTAGGTTGCTCGTGCTCGATGTTGCCGTTGACAACAGCAAGTTCCGGATCATTGCGGTTTATGCGCCCAACACCCCCGGGGAGAGGGTTTCCTTTTTTCGACGGTTGGAGGGGTTCCTCAAGGGTTCGGAACGGGTAGTATTAATGGGGGATTGGAACGCCATCCTTGACCCCAAGATAGACAGGGTCGGGGGGAGTAGCGGGTTGGGCGGGTGTGAAAACAGCCTGTCTGACTTGATGGCTTCGTGCGATCTTGTTGACAGACTTCGTGTCGATCACCCGGGGCGGGAGATGTGGACGTGGTCTAGTGGCGCATCCTTTGCAAGTACCTACTTGGATAGGATGCTAGTTAGAAGAGGCGACGTAGATTTTCTATCTTGTCCCACGTCCAAGTGGTTAGGTCATTCGGACCATAAATTAGTTATGGCCAGTTTGAATTTAAGCGCTAAGCCTAGATTAGATGGATACTGGAAGTTGAATACCTCCTTACTGAAGATACAAGACTTCCGGGATAAGGTAATCCTGCTTTACCAACGGTCTCTAGTGGGGGCGGTAATCGGGAGCAGGTACTGGGTTAAGGTTAAGACTAAGGTTAGACGCTTTGCTGTCAAGTATGCCCAACGCCTCGCCCGAGATAAGGCAGCGGCAGAAAAGCGTTTAGAGAATAAGCTGACCCGGGCGGTGGCAACACTAACTAAGGGGGACCTCAACTGTTTGGCTAGCGAGCGGTACGAAGGTCAGGTAGTTAGAGCTAGGTTAAAGAGAGTCTCGAACGAAGCTGTGAACGTTAACGCTGTTGAGCGTAAGGCTGCCTTACGTCGTGGTTCGGATAGCTATATTCGGAAAGTCAAAAACCTGTAAGGAGATACTCTCGCGTCGTCTCGTGAGATCTGCGAGGGATTCCGGGAGCATTTGGAGGAGCGCTTCACCCGACTGCCCACACTCCGCGTCGAGGAGTTTGACAGCTATTTAGCCGATTCGCCCTGCCTGGAGGCGGCCCGAGCGGCTGGCTGTGATGGCATGGTTACGGAGCGCGAGATCATTACTGCATTGAAGCAGGTCGGCCGGAACAAATCTCCGGGACTCGATGGTCTGCCCTACGAATTCTACTTGAGGCTGTCGCCCATGTTGGTCCCTCTTCTGAAGGATGTGTTCAACCATTGGTTTGCCCAGGGCTCCATCCCTGGACAGGTTACCAAGGGTGTGATCACATTACTGAAGAAAAAGGATCGGCATGGTGGGGAGGATTTTGATGACTATAGGCCCATAACTCTGCTAAACACAGAGTTAAAGATTTTGGCAAGAGTTCTTGTGAACCGCCTGCAGACCGTTGTCACCGACTTGGTCGAACCAGATCAGAACTTTGCTGTGAAGGGGAGATCGATTCAAAACGGCCTGCATCTGATTTGCACGATCATAGAGGGTGTAGAAGACAACACGGAGGCCGTGCTGATCAATTTGGATCAGTCCAAGGCTTTCGATAGGGTCGACCATCGTTTTCTGGAATCTGTTCTGGAGGCCGTTGGTTTTAATCCGGACTTCCGCAAGTGGATCTCCATCCTGTATTGTCTGCCGACGGCGGCGGTGCAAGTCAATGGTAAGCTTTCGGAGTCTTTTGCTGTCTCTCGGTCAGTGCGTCAGGGATGTCCGCTGTCGCCCCTGCTTTATGTCCTGGCGTTGGAGCCTTTCCTCCGCAAATTAAGGGACGGGGCTACGAGACCAGTCCTGCGCGGGATCGCTATACCTGGAGGAAGGCGTGCCAGGGTTTCCGCATTTGCCGATGATGTCACCGTGTTCGTGTCGAGCCGCACTGACGTAAGAACGGTGTTTAAGGCACTCGCTCGGTATGAAGAAGTTACAGGGGCCATAATCAATCGCAGCAAGTCCACCGGCCTGCGGTTGGGTGCCTGGAGCGGCGAAGCCGCACTACCAGGTATTTTCAGTTGGTCGGATGGCCCGGTCCGGATACTTGGCATCTGGTTCGGACCGGGCCTCCAGCTGGAAAAGAATTGGTCGGAGGTACAGTCAAAGGTCGAATCGTCGGTCGCAATTTGGATTCGAAGGAAACTTTCCTTAAAGGGTAGAGCCGAGGCGTGCGCCACTTACGTCTTCCCCCTCATCCTTTACCGACTGGCTGTACTACCCCTGCCTGCGGATCGCCTTTTGGTTTTCACCCGCCTGCTCTTCTCGCTTCTTTGGAAGAGAGGGAAACCATATGTCCGCTGACAGGTCTGTACTCAATGTCCGAGAGAGGGAGGCCTGGGAATGCCGGATCTGGCAAGTCATAGACATGCCGAAAGATTGGCTTTTCTGGGTCGCTCTTTGACAGATGATCTTCCTTGGGTCCCTGCGGTCTGGAAAGCCTTCCGCGGCCTCATACCCGCCCCCGAGGTCGAAGCCCGTCGTAGACCGAGGGGAGAACCGAAGTTCCTCACCGAATGCCAAGCCGCGCTTAAGGCGTTGTCGGGGCCTAGGGCTCTTACACAGCCGAGGAAAAGACTATATCGGGAGTTAGTGGAGAGGTCCGCTTCGGATCCGCTTGGGGAGCGACTGGGATGGTCGGAGGAGGAGATCCGCTCTCAGTGGAGTTGGGCGCCAGGCCAGAGTCACCTCAACAACTCTGAGTACTCTCTGACCTGGCGACTGGTCCAGAACGCGCTGCCCCTATACGACAAGCTCACCAGAGATGGAGTGAGGACGGATCCTTACTGCCAGCGCTGCGACGACCGCGAAAGAGAAACGGCCGAGCACGCCTTTTTCGCTTGCAGCAAACTTCGGCTACTCTGGGAGTATGTCGGAGAGGTAACGGCTCGCATCGATGCCGAGCATCCGATGCCCCTGAATGAAGCATTGGTTGTCCACAACGTAGCCCCGCCGTGGCCTAGGGAGAAAAGAATGGTTTTTCTAACCATCCTAGCCGTAGCGAGAATGGTGATGTGGGTTACACATCTTGACGAGGTCGAATCTGTTTCCGATCGTGATCTGATCGTCTACTTTAAGCACCAGCTCAGAGTGAAGATCAGATGCGATTGGAGGAGATTACACCGCACGGAGTTCGATAGGAGGTGGGTGCACGACACTAGCTTGTGCATCCGTCGAGGCGCCAGGTATGAACACATGTTCCCTGCTTAGGCATGGCACATGCGGTCCTGGGTTCCACGGAACCCACCCCTCAAGCTTACCTTAACAAAGACCCTTAGCTAGTAGAGAGAATGCGTTCTGACCCTGTCTTTGTTTTTTGGTACTAGAGAGCCTCCAAAGATGCCCACTCCCCCACACTTTGTTTTGGCCCAGGTCTCTATACATCTTGGAGGACACCACCACCCGTTCCCACATCCCATCCAGATGCACTTTATTTTTTTTACCCTCCCTTCTTAATTCCCACTACCAATTAGAAACTGACCTACTTGTTTTCGGAGCACCCGGAAAACAGTGAGCAGTCTACCACTTAGCAGAGGGTTGGGAGGGCTCTACTAACCTTTTTCATATTTATTTCATATTTTAAAAGAATTGTAAATATTGTCCCACTCCCCCAAAATGAATTTTAAAAATAAAATATATTTAAACAAATTGGGGATCACCTAAGTAGGTCCAACCCACAGAGAGAATGAGGTATTTTGGTGAGAGAATCTAGCTACGGGTAAAGTGCTCATAGACCAATTGTATGACCAACGATTCGGGCCTTGTGCCTAAGGTGAATAGGAATATTTACATGCATTGTGTTTTCTTATTTTATATTAAAATATTTGCTGTAACCTTTACTTTTACCTAAATAAAATCGCTGAAATCGGCATCACAGCACCACTGTCATTGTAATGAATCCTGCCATAGCAGATACAGGATGTCAAGCATGCCTAAGCAATATCTCAGTATTAAATAAAATGGGCCTAAAAGCTGACCATCTCATTCCATGCAGTATGAAAATGTAGCAGCCAACAAAAACTTCATTAAAATCCTAGGTGCCCTTCCCTTGCGCATATCTGGTGTATTGGAAGAGCGGAATCAAATGCAGTACATGCCACCGGATGGTTGTTTACACCAAGAAATCCGGCAAGCCTTGACACACTGTGGACTTTCAACCTCTCAATCGCTATGCTACTCGAAAGACGCATCACACCCAATCCCCATTTCACCAGGTCAGCTTCATCCTTCCCCACACAAGGAAGACTGTATTCGACGCCTGGAATAGATACAACAGCATCCCCCTTGCATGAGGCCGATTGTCACTACACAACATTTATAACCCCATGGGGTAGATACAGATACTGTGTGGCCCCTCAGAAGTACGTAGCCCAAAGTGATGCATATACATGGAGGTTTGATGAAATAGTGATGGATATACCACACAAAACAAAGATAATCGATGATGCCCTCCTATGGACTTCCCAAAGTGATAATGACCTTCAAGGAAGCTTTTTCCAGGCAGCTAAATGGCTGGATGTATGCAGTCGCAACGGCATCACTGGCAACCCTCCGAAATTTGGACTCGGTAAGATTGAGACAGATTTTTGCCAGCTTCCAAGTCGAAGAAACAACTGTCAGACCATTCAAATCCTTCTTGGAGACAATCAGAAACTTCTCTACCCCCAAAAACACAACGAACATACACATCTTCTTTGTACTCATAAACCAGGTTTCGTATGCATCTGCATCAACCGACAAGATGAAGCCATTCAGAGAATCCTTAAAACCAAGCGTGACTTTTGAGTTGACTGACGATATGCAGCACGCCTTTGAGGAAGCAAAAGCCCTGATCATCAATGAAATCAAGCACGGCATGAAGATCTTCAACAAAGGTAGACCAACTTGCCTAGCAACTGACTGGAGCAAAGATGGTATAGAGTTCTGGCTATTCCAGAAGCACTGCACCTGCCCTACACTCCACAAGCCATTCTGCTGCAAGGAAGGATAGAAAATTGTGGATCACAAACCTCTCCTTAAGGTATTTGGTGACAGATACCGAGATAACATACCTAATCCACACCTCCAAAACCTCAAAGAGAAAACCCTACGCTATTGCTTCCTGATTGTCCACTATTTTCCAGGATGGGTTTAGGTACCCTATGCCAAAATGCCTCGCTTTGTCTAGTGCTTCTAGTCATGCATTAGATCCATTGCTTTTTCTGCTTCTTGTAAAGTCAGGTCTCTCTATCACTCCAAACACTTTCTCACGCCTGAGGCTATTCTCTATCTCTACAAATCTACAATCAGACCATATATGGAGTACTTTTGTCATATTTGGGCTGATGAATCTCTGTCCCATTCGAGGGTTCTTGATAAGGTTCAGAAACGTGTCTGTAATTTGATTGGCCCTACCCTTTCTTCTTTTCTGCACCCTCTCTCTCACAGACATGATATTTCTAGTCTTTTCTATAAATACTATTATGGTATATGTTCTTCAGAATTATGTGATCTATTCCTGGCTTCTTTTGTTCCAGCTCATTTGATTCGTTGGTCTAGTGGTCTCCATCAATTTACTGTTTGATACCTCATTGTAATACAGCTTCCTATTCCAGTAGCTTCTTTCCAAGAACCGCAGGCTGGTAGAACTTTCTTCCTGCTGACTGTTTTCCTTCTACCTATAACCTTGGTCTTTTCAAGACTACGGCCAATAGGCATCTCATGTCTTTGCGATAATCATATTTATTCTTGTAAGCTCCTTACATCAAGTGGCTTCATGCCTTGTCTTGAGCGATTTCCATAAAAAAAAATGGGATAAGACTGGAATCATCATAGAAGTTTGGCAGTTCCATCAATATGTAATACGTGTTGATGGATCAGTACATGTCACTCTCAGAAACAGGCGTTTCATATGACGCTATACCCCTGTTGTAGAGAGAGGCCCTATCACCTCACTACCAGGCCCTCTCCCTCAACCAATTTTCTTCTTTCATCTCAACCAAATCTGACCCAGGATTCAGACTCAGTTCCTCAGCCTAAAGCCCAATCACTGCTCATCCCTGAACCTCACCTAGCTGATTCCCCACCCAGACCACTGGCTTCTACTAACCCACAAAGCTGTGTGCCCTCAGTACAACCTTTCAAGAAGCTGCCTCGAGCCCTGGCCAGGTTATTCCCTCACAACAGTGTTGGGCATCAAGAAATGCAACCCCTACTTCCTAGACGTGACCCAACCATATAACTGACTCATATCAGTCCTACACGAACTGATGAACTTTCTGTGATCTTGCTTATTTTATTAACAAACAATTCAGCAATTATTGTTTGATCGCAGTAATTTTGACTTTGTTCTCCCACACTCATGATTGCTCATTTATGGTTGCACTTTACTATTATCTTTCTGTTAAATGTTATGCCCTCTATTATCTTTCTGTTAAATGTTATGCCTACTTATATTTGCAATCTTATTATTTGTATTGCTTCATGGCTGCAAGTACTGCAGTTGCTCTTTTATAAGTACATTATTGATGTGACATCAATATACAAATGTATTCCATAATACACCATATGATTTTTAATTGTCATGGGGAACTTTTCCATACTTGCTGCTTCTCCCTAACTAAACTAGTATATCAGATTTTCATTACTTGCCACTTGATAATCGTGACAAAAACTTAAGGGGGGGGGCATATAGGATTGTAGTTTAGTAGAGTATTATGTATTAGAATATTACCTAATGTTTCTATTTTGTAATCTCATATTTCTAGTTGCTATTCAGATTCACTAATAAACTAGTCAGACATTGCGCCCTGACAAAGAGTAATTTGTGCCTACTCGTTTTAGGAGAATATATTAAAATTGGCGGACATTTTGAATTTGAAATTAGTTTTTATATTCAACAGTGGACGTAAAGCTTTTTTTTAAACTTATTTTTTAGAGTAGTTTAAAAAGCATAAGAATCTTTGATAAAATACATATCTTACAGCAAATATAGCGTCGGGTGAAAAAAAGAAAATGCATTTACTTACGCTTAGTTTCACCATATATTTTTAAAGTACTCCCAGGAAATATTTTTTATATATAACGTCAGGGTGTCAGATTTGTTGACATTCATTTCTATGTCTGAGTACGTCTGTTTTGTTGAGATCAAATGTTTGGGAACAGAAAGTTGTGCCATAACGTTATTTTTCATATTTCATTTTATATGTGTCATGCCTTTAAATTAGCGAATAAGACATTAAATTTCTTGTTGAAAACCGCATGGTTTCTGTAAAAAAATTTTATGCGCCCGTCTGCGTCAGCATTTTGTTAAAAAAATGTTGCGATAGAAGTTGGAATCATAAAATTGCATGTTCGTATTGCGTTGGGGGATGCCATTTTTAGTAGTAAGGATTGTTTGAGACAGCCATTTGGTCGAGTCGACCATGTCTGAATGCATCTGACTGGAATTGAATATTGAATAAGAAAATGGTCACCATCTTCCATGGAAAACACCAACATCTCTACTAAAGTATCAATCAACTTTATTCAAAGGGAACACTGGAATATAAAAGAGAATTGTTCTGCAGGCTGGCTTTTGTTAAAAACAGAATGTGGTATCGGGAAGTTCCATCTCATCTTGTCACTTCTGGCGAAGAACGAGAACAGGATAGGATGTCTAGTCATCATAAAATCTTCTCAGGAACTGAATCATCTTTGGCGCTAAACTCAGAGTGGAAATTGAAGTTAAGTATACGCAGAAGTGTTCTCTCACTTACGCAGTTACATAAGTCTAGGTGTCACCGTGCATTCGCCAAGTCGAACCACAACTCAACATAACGCAAAATATTGCGCATACATACAAACAAAATAGATCCGTCATGCAACTGCTACACGAACACGCCTGAAAAAGGTCGGCTGATACATTGTGAGATATGTGCTGAACTTTTAATTTTTTGGGAGAAATAAAATACAGTGTATATTTATTCAACAAGTTTGCAAGTAATATGTACAACAGAAAATTGTGAATTGCACAGAATGAGGAGGTTTGTGAATCTATATCTTCGCAAGAACTTATCTAAGAAAGAATGTTCTTTTATGCTTGGGTCTGTTGATTCTGGTTCTTTTGTCGTAGAAGAAATGGCTTTTGCTTTCATCGGGCTTCTGTCACAAAATGCAATCAGACTGATGTCAACCAAAGAGAAGAAACTGAAAAAAAGGGAATGGCTGCCTGCAAACCGATGTCTGTAGGTTTTATGACGATGCTGTCATACCTTGTCCATGATGGTGGAGAGCAGGGAAAGTGGAGAAGGGGTTGGTTGGCTTCTGTTATCATATATCTAAAGTGGTAAAGGAGAAAAAGTTTTAAAAGAAGTTGAAGCCCACAGTGTTTGAGTTCATATGACTCCTAAGGGTGCAGTGATTGGGTTACTTGTTGACCAATCCACAGGAACCCTAAAGGGACAATACCAATCAATGAGTGTTATAAATTCTAATGCTTTTGAAAAAAAAAATTGGGATGCTAAAAACGTACACAACCTGTTTCCGATTTGTATGGCACCGAGTCATCTGGCAAGGATTCCTGTAGCAAGGGTTGTTGGCAGAGACAGTGACACAGCAAGAGACGAGGCTCCAAGTGAGAAGATACCCCCGTTTTTTTACGGTCTAGTCGACTGCTGCTGATGGAAATGCTTTAATGAGATCTGAATAGTCGGTGGAATGATGTACAACTAGAATAATCGTATAGAATGGCCTCTTTTTTACTTTCTTGGATTTGAATTTAACTCCTTTTATTTTTTTTATTTGTCAGATAGAAAGTTGACTGAAAAATTTGATTTTAAGCAAATCTTAAGCTAAATAATTTCTGTTTTTTTATATGGTGAAAAAAGTTTATTTAAACTTTGGACCAGTCATCTGTGGATATATTTAAATATGACATACAGGATAAGCATGGCAAAAAGATCAAGTTTGTTAAACAGACTGTAGTAAAATGAAGATCCTACCTGATTAATAAGCAGATGGCAGTATCTAGTGAAGGAACTGCCGGGTCTGTCAGATCCGACATGTCCAGCATTAGAAATGATAAATAATCTGGTAAGACAAGAGACACATCAGCACCTTCACAGTCCCCATTTGTCTAGTTGAAACACAAACAAGAATACTATCCAGTGAAGAACCAGGCTGTGCTACAAAAGCTAATGGATCCATCAGACTCTGCATGGATATAAGAGTCTCTGTTGTATATTGAGGGGCAAGAGGAGGAGAAGGAGTAAGTCTTGTGTGACTGTGAGAGGTTGAACAGCCCTTTTTTCAGGCTAGACTTCAGAAAGAACAGGTGTTTGGTGTACTGTAAGACACAACCACTCACCCCCCACCCCGGGTTTTGGGAGTGGGAGGTTTATAAATAGCGATTTGGTGCCACGATTCACGAAAAGGTTTTAATAAAGAAATAAACTGTCATTTATTATGTTATGCTGTTAACATCTCAGTTGACGAAAGTACATGGTGGCAATTGATGCAGAGGCAATGCAACTCGAACAAATCCATTCTATGTTCCTTCTTCATAACTACAACTTTTGAGGACATCATATCAAAACTTTATGGACGTCAAGTAAGGTGATGAAATTAGGCAAGAAATACAATAATTAACGATTCTCATTTGCAATAGATTTCCAATGTGTGCAAAAAGTGCCTGAGATGAAATTCAGCTGGCTATGTTTAAGAAGTTCAGGAACATAAAAAATGTCCTCTCCATCTTCGAAGAAGATAGGAGTGATCTTAGGAAATTACTTCACTGAGCCAGAGAAAATAAATTACCATCTCAATCTTGAAAATCTTGTAAGAGCATCCAAAATTCATTTCTTTGTTGAACCCCAAAACACCAATTATCATACAGGTTGATGCATCTATAGCTGCACTTGGTGAAGCTTTTCTGTAAAATTGTTTGCCAGTTGCATTTGCAAGTAAAACAATTACAGATCCAGTAATCCGATATTCAAACAGAAAAGGAGCTACTTGCAATTGGGGGGGGGGGGGGGCAGAATAATGTTTCCAGAAATGTGTGAGGCCACAATAACAATCCAGATCGATCACAAGCCATTAATGACAATTGCACTTCCCAGACTTGTCCAAAGCTTCTTAAAATTTAGGGGTATCAGGTACAGCCCAGGAAAAAATGATACAGAGCCAACTCCTTATTCAGAGTATCAACACAACCAGGCAAAGAGATTGATCTCAATATCAATGCATCACATATGGAGTAAAGAAGAAACCATAGATGATCCAATTTTTAAAGAGCTTGCAAATACAGTGATTATTCGATGGCTGGATGATTGCTTCAAGTAGCCTGCTCTCATATGGAAACTTTAGAGACGAAATTGGTATCCAATACATCAATTTGTGCAAAAGCAACAAAAATCAAAATGGAAGACATGGTTGTCAATTTTGCTACTTGTCAGAAATTCCAAGCAAGCATATCAGGTACCTTATTACAACAAGAGACCCCTTCATGTCCATGGCAGTATCTCTTTTGTTGGGGGATGATTGGTTTGGAAGAACGTCAGAATGAAGAAAGTCACTTTGTAGAGTTGACCGTATCTGGACACATCTGACTGAAATTGAATATTAAATAAGAAAAGAGTCACCATCTTCCATGAAAAACATCTCCATTAAAATGTGAATCAACTTCGAAGGGAACACTTGTACATAAAGAGAGTTGCGAGGTCAGCTAGCTTTTGTCACAAACAGAATATGGTATCATGGAGTTCCATCTCTCTACACGCATCTGGTGCAAGATGAGAACAGGATAGGAGGAACGTCTTGTCGGTACAAAATCTACTTGAGAACTGATTTGTATCTTCCCGCCATGAGGTTGGCGGAAATCAGTAGGTTTCAAGTGCGCATGTCAGTGGTGTGCTAATCGCCTGTGTATCAATACGATGATCAAATTACAACTCGACATAACGCAAGATATTGTGCGTACATATAAACAAAAATAGATCACTCATGCAACTGCTACATTGCCCCCTGCTTAGGCTTTTAGCCGATAAAAGCAAGAGATACTGTATTGGTTGTAGCAGCACATGAGAATAAATTTGAAAGAATATGAAGTGTGCAACAATAGAGTAAAGAACTGTTCAGTTTGCTCAAAAATGTATTTGTTATGTTGCAAAGTGTAAAATGTCTTTTTTTGGTGAAAATAGAAATATGTTCTTTAACTGAAAAGAGAAACAATGTTCTGTTATTAAAAAGTAATAAATGTTTTGAGTATGCTTGACTGGCCAGAGTTCATATGGATGTGGTCAAATCGTCAGCAGTATTGAAGGTTCCGAGTTGGGCTCATATGTGTCTGTGCACTGGCAGGATAAAAATGGAAAGGTCCAGGCAGTGAATTCACGTCTCCTATTCAGCCAGAAGATTCTAATTGAAATAAGTTTCACCGTGAGTGAAATTACAGTTCTTGCAAGGAAAAACAGACAGTTTTCCAATGAGTTCAAGAACACACGGGTGACATAAATTCATATTCTCACAGAAGCTGTTCATCCACTCTAGGATGTAGTTATTTACAGCTATCAAATTCTGAAGCTGAATGACTAAAAATATATCTACAGATGGCTAGTCCAAAGTTTATTGTCCTCAATTAAAGAAATAACACTGAAATACATTCAACACGGTTTCATATCCCAACATGGCATTGCTGCAAATGCTAAGAGATAAGATAGAGATGTACCAAGGTATTGCTAGCTTAGAATGTGAATTTGTGGTGGAAACCAATGCGATTTACGTGAACACCAATAAACGACTGGCTTGAATAGCCACCCTCTTACTTTCTCCGGTTTGTTTGGATACGTTCTCCTTTTTACTTCCAATAGCAAGTTACAGTTTTCACAGGAATGTGTTAACTCAATATTTTTCAACCAATGAAAATCGTTTTAAACCGCAAATTAACAAACCTTATAAAAACAGTGACCGGGTCAATGAAAAGAGAGTTCTGGCACACCTCGTCAAGATCCAAGAACGTCAAAAGCCGCCATGTTTTCTTGATCTGGTCACAGCAGACATTTTGAATTTGGAGGAAGTTATAGATTTATCGCTGGACATAAAGCTTTTTAGATTAGGCTAAAAAGCATAAAATATCTCTGATAAAATACAAACAGCAAATCTCGCGCTGGGAATCAAAAACCAAGAAAATGTACTTACGTTTTCTTTGACCGTATTTAAAAATATTTTTTTTTATATATTCCTAGGATAAAATTTATTTTTTTATGTTATCTGACATTAGGGTGTCAGATTTGTTGATGTGTATTTTTTTGTAACGTCTAAGTGCCGGACTGTTCCGTTGAGATCAAAAGTTTCTGAGCCGTAAGGTTATTTTTCATTTGTTTTTTTTAAAGCTTTTTATAGTGCCTTTAAATGACGAAGAGGACGACTCACTCTATCGATCCAGCAGGGTTTAAAAATGCAAGTTTTTGTTAAAACCCAAAGTTTGCATGATTCCTGTTTGTTTGAGCCTCTTTAAACTGTGGGGTCGGGCAAGAAAAGTCTGTTACAAGCTGCATGGTTCCCTTATCTAAAAAATGTTTTTGAAAATTTCTGTCTGTGTAGACATTTTTTTTCGAATACGTTTAAATAGAAGTTGGAATCACATTGAAAAACAATTTGGGGTGTGTGTTTTCTCTGCTTTTTTTAGATGATTGCGTGTTGATATTACATCGAGGTCAGCAAATTTAGTTGGGTTCTTCTCTGGGATTGTGTTTGTCAGTTTCATGAAAAGGGACAAAGATCTCCACTGAAATAGGAATTATCTTTGTAAGTGGGAACAAAGGAATACTTAACGAGTTGCTAGGTCGACTGGCTTTTGTCGATAAGCGAATACTGTATTCTGAAGTTCCACATCTCGCCTGGCCGGTTCTGGTACAGGACGAGAACAAGATAGGATGGACGTTTTGCCCTGACGAAATCTACTTGAGAACTGATTTGTATCTTCTCGCCAACGAGGTGGGCGGAAATCAGTAGGCTTCGAGTGTGCATGTCAGTGGTGCGCTAATCGCCTGTGTATCAATACGATGACCAAATTACAACTTGACATAACACAAGATATTGCACATACATATAAACAAAAATAGATCCCCTGTGCAACTGCTACAACTACCTCCTTGTAACAGAATAATATAGTCGCAGCACATTTATATGTGGCCTTCATTCTAAGTCAAATGGATTTGCTGAGTGGATTGCAGGAGTAAGGTAAATGTACTATAGGCAGGCACTTACTGTCACTTGACTGTGAAAGAGCTTTCATATCATTTCAAGTTACCTACTCAAATGCCCAACAGCCGGCTTATCCACACACGACTTAAAATTTTGTTGTTTACTTTTGTTCACCCCAAACAAAGCATATTGCCACTGAAGTGTAAGGGGCTACTGTTTAAGTGTCTTTGAGTTGTCCCCCTTGGGCTGAGTCATCTCCTTATATGATGTGGGACAGTGGGAGTGAGCTCCCCTTTTAGTTTGTTGTTGTTGCTTAGCAAGATGGCTGTTCATGGGTGTACGGTTGCAGGAAACAAGTGACCTGGATTAACATTGGTAGCAGAGCGTAGTTTTCTTTGTGTGATAAGAAGTTATCTGTCTTGTTCAACAAAAGTTGAAATCCATTTAAAAGAAAGATGGCTTCGTTTAGTAAAACCCCACCCATTCTATTGAACCAGGATTCTTATGCAGAATGGAAACAAGACATTGGCATATGGTCTCTATTCACGGATTTGCCTAAAGAAAAACATGGCCCAGCAGTATTTTTGTCACTACCACCAAATATAACAGAATGTGTTCAACATTTGGCAACCACGGATATTGGTACTCCAAATGGGTTAAATATAATTCTCAACAAATTAGACGAAATTTACTTAGTGGACGAGAACACGATGGCATATATGTCATTTAAGGAATTTTACACCTACAAAAGAGAGACCGGGGTTAACATAAATGAATTTTTGGTACGATACAAATTTTTATACCAAAAATTAAGGAAATTTGGAATCACTTTACCAGAAGGAGTGCAGGCTTTTTTTGTTCTGAATGCAGCAAATGTGTCAGAAGAAAATGAAAAATTGGCAAGAACCACATGTTCGAGCTTAACATATGTCACAATGAAGGAAACATTGAAGAAAGTGTTTTCAGACATTTCGTCAACGGAAGGTAAAACCGTCCCTGCTGTCAAGGAAGAAGTTGAAACAGTCAATTATAGTAACACAAGTATAAAAAAAAAAAAATTATTACCGGGATTACAATACAAATCCAACAGACAGATAAGGTAAGATACTTCGTTGTTTTAGATGTAATTCAATTAAGCATTTTGCCCGAGACTGTACGAGTTTCAATTCTAGAAACAATATACACACTGTCGTGGATTCAGACCATGTCGATTCATGTTATCGAACAGTGATAAATGACTCTTATTCTAATGTAAAAATGTCCAATCTTGTGAAAGAGACATTGGGTATGGCAGTATTGGACTTTGCTTGTTCACGAACTGTTGCTGGAGAGCTTTGGTTTAATATATTCTTTGATACATTGAATGACCGAGATAAGCAGTTGGTGGAAACTGTTAGGTCTAACAGAACATTTTGTTTTGGAGATGGAGTGGAAGTGAAAGCCATTAAAACAGTTAAATTTCCTGTAACAATAGGGGGTATAAAAGGTGTCAGAGGTTATATTGAGCCTGACATCGTCAAAAATGATTTACCCCTGTTATTAAATCATAAATCTATTAAAACTGCAGGAATACTACTAAATTTTAAAACTGACAGCTGTCGAATTTTTGGCAGATATATAAAATTGCAAATCACAACTTCTGGACATTATAGTCTTCCACTAACTAATATGCTTTTGGCAGTTAAAAATGCACCAAACATAGAGTGAAAAAAGAAAAAAGGTGAGAAATTGCACAGACAATTTGCTCATGCATCTAAAGAGAAATTAATAGCTTTGGTTAAAGGTAGTAAGGCATTTAATGATAAGGAATTTCTGAATGATACATTTGCGATGTTTGTTTGTGATTCTTGTTCAGTTTGTCAGAGGTTTAGAAGACTCCCTCCTCGACCAGTTGTAGGATTGGTTCTTGGTAACAGGTTTAATGACACTGTATGTTTGGATTTGAAGGAACATCGACATAACCAATGCTGGATTCTGCACCTAATTGATACATCCACTAAGTACTCTGCTGCCAGATTAATTAAAACCAAAAAGAGCAAAGAAATTATTCGCAACATATTTTTAATGTGGATATCTTATTTTGGCGCTCCCAAGCGACTTTTAAGTGACAATGAAGGAGAGTTTAATAATGAGGGCTACCGACAGATGAATGAAAAGCTGAATATTGCACGACAGCTGCTGAAAGTCCATTCAGCAATGGTACCGTGGAACGTTATAATCTAATAATTGTGGAAGCAATGAAAAAAACATTAGATGATGAAAAATGTGAGCCAGAAATAGCTTTGGCATGGACTGTCAGCGCAAAAAAAATGCACTTCAGAGTCATTCTGGCTATAGTCCAAATGAGCTTGTATTTGGGTCTAACATTAACACCCCCTCAGTTTTGAATGATAGATTACCTGCACTGGAAACGGCAACAACAAGTGACATGGTTAGAATAAATTTAAATGCCCTACATGCAGCAAGGAAAAGCTTCATGGAAACTGAATAAAGTGAAAGAATTCGGAGAGCTTTGAGATCCAATATAAGGACTTATGCGGATGAAGGTTTTGTGACAGGTGACCGTGTCTACTATAGAAGACAAAACTATAAAGGATGGTGTGGTCCGGCTAAAGTTTTGGGTAAAGAAGGACAATGTGTATTGATCAGACATGGAGGAGCATTTTTCAGGATGCATCCATGTCACTTGATGAAGGTAGACAGAGAATTGCGAAGTCCCAGAAATGAAGAAAATACAAATTCTTCAAATGAGATGAATGAAGTCTTGGAGGAGGAAGATGAAGGACAACATAATACCAATTCAAATTGCGACAGAAGGGAAGTGAAAAATAACAGTATAAAACCGAGTAGAAACGAAGTTGTAAGGTATAAATTGAGAGGGAGTAATGAATGGAAAAAAGGGATGGTTATGAACACACAACCAAAGTCAACGGGAAAGTATAGCCATTGGCTAAATATAAAACCTGAAGCCGAAAACGAAAATCCCTTATGTATCAATTGGGATCATGTGGATCAATGGAGACAATTTCCTCAAACAGAGGAAGTAAGTTATCAAGAACATGCAATTTTGCTTTCTTCTGAACAAGAACAAGGAAAAGATGTGATTGATGCAAAGAAAAGAGAATTGGAAAATATGGAAATTCATGAAGTATATGAATGTGTGCCTGATAAAGGGCAAAAATGTATATCAACAAGGTGGGTGATAACAGAAAAATTTGTGAAGGACAAAAAGATAATGAAGGCTCGTCTTGTTGCACGTGGTTATGAAGAAGATTCTCATAACCTAAAAACAGATTCTCCAACGTGCAGCCGTGAGGCTATGCGTCTCGTATTGTTAATGGCCTCGGTTATGACGTGGCTGGTGGAGACTCTTGATTTTACCTCAGCATTTCTGCAAGGTAATATACTGGAGAGAGAAGTATTTCTTAGACAACCATCTGATGTGTGTCCAGAATCACAAGTGTTGAAGCTGAAAAAATGTATTTATGGATTAAACGATGCACCTCGTTCATGGTACAAGCGAGTTAATCATGAGTTAATGCACTTAAAAGGAATGGTGAGTGCATATGACAATGCACTGTTTCTTTGGCATGATGATGTCACTGGTGAATTGATGGGCATTCTGGCAATACATGTTGATGATTTCATATTCTGTAGAAATGATTTATTTAAGAAAAATGTGATCGCAGAATTGGAAAAGATTTTCAAAATTGGGAAGCATAAAAGTGGAACATTCAAATTTTTGGGATTGAATGTTAAGCAAACAAAAAATGGGATTATTTTGGATCAAAATCTATATGCTTCGGCCTTATCCCCAATAGACATAAAGAAAGGAAGATCATTAAGAAAAAATGATGAATTGAGTCAAGAGGAGAAGACAGAGTTAAAAAGATTGACACGTCAAATGATGTGGGTATCCACCCAAACGCGACCAGATGTATCATTTGATGTGTGTAGAATGAGTAATATTGGAAAATATCCAAAGGTGAAGTTACTCTTCGAGGCAAACAAATCGCTAATAAGGTTACAATCAAGGACAGGATCCGTATCTTTTCCCCAACTTGGAAAACCTTCGGATCTGAATATTGTTTGCTATTCAGATGCCACCTATGCTAGTTTGAAGGATGGATCTTCACAGGGTGGTTTTATTATCTTTGTTTGTGGCAAGATGAACAGAATGGCTCCTATATGTTGGTCATCAAAAAAACTTGACCGGGTAACAAAAAGCCTGTTAGTTTCAGAGACTCTTGCACTTAGTGAAGCAGCTGATGCCGGAATGCTGATAGCCGCAATGCTTCAAGAGATATTCAGACTACCTAGGTTGCCTGAAGTTCTTTGTCAAACGGACAATGCGTCTCTGGTAGAGACTTTAAAGTCATCAAATCTTGTGAGTGACTGGCGTCTCAGAGTTGATGTAGCCAGGGTGAAGGAAATGATGGTGAAGGAGGAGATCCAAATTGATTCAATCAGGGGTCAAGAACAGGTCGCGGATTGCCTGACGAAGATGGGAGCCTCTTCCGAAATTCTGAGAGACTTGTTGCAATGATTTGTTTTGCTTTTGTTCGTTTTGTTTTTGTTTGTTTTGTTTTTCTTTTTTTTTTATAGAACTGTAGTCTTCACAAGAAGACACCAGCAATGTTTAAGTGTCTTTGAGTTGACTCAGCCCAAGGGGGACATCTCCTTATATGATGTGGGACAGTGGGAGTGAGCTCCCCTTTTAGTTTGTTGTTGCTTAGCAAGATGGCGGTTCATGGGTGTACGGTTGCAGGAAACAAGTGACCTGGATTCACACACGACTTAAAATTTTGTTGTTTACTTTTGTTCACCCCAAACAAAGCATATTGCCACTGAAGTGTAAGGGGCTACTGTGATAGGGAGCAACCTGGGTGGGAAGTTGGGCAGCAAGATGTTTGTTGACATTACATTTAAATTTCTGTGTGTTGGTATGGTCGGGGAAACAGAGAAGGAATTTCAAAGGCAAGTGGTCTGAGAAAAGAAGTTATTAGAGTAGAAAATCTTACGGCATCTAGGGACCTCTACAAAGAAGGGGTGTGATTTTGCTGCTAGTCAGGAGGGTCAGGGTATTTATGTTAGGGGGGTACAAGTGCAGTAAGTTCATTGGAGCACATTCCATTGAAATACTTGAAAAACAAGCACAAGGATGCAACACTGCGGTAATACGACAGGGGCTAGATTATGACAGCTAGTGCAGGACCTATTAGGTTAGAAATTATTTGTTGCACCCTGTCCAAGAGGGAGGGGCTAGTGATTGGTGGTGCATCAGCCCAGATATAGAGATATAGGATACTAGCATGTATGAGAAGTTTTCTAGCCTGGTAGAGGGAGCCTACCTTCTTTGTGACACACTGGGCAATATCTTCTATGTATTAATTCCACTTCACGTTGCATGAAAATATAAGGCCAAGGAGTTTAAACTTTGTAATCTCAGGAAGGGTGCTATCGACCACCCGCATTGATGTAGTGTTGTTTGGATATACTTGTCAGCAAAAAACAGATTTTGGTAAAAGAGGCTGAAATTACACAGACAAAAATAAAAATGACATATCGCATAAGCACTAATACACACTTTTGCATGCAGGCCTACAAGTTTACATCTAAGACGAAAGTGCACAGCTTTAGGAACAGAGAACAGTTAAACAGACTGCAGCAGAACCAAGATCCTACCTACTCCAAGATTCGGATGGCAGCATCTAGTGAAGGAACTAGAGTGGAGGTGCTGTTGGTTGAAAATGTCGAGACAGGAGATAGCCATTTTACTGAGTCATCCGTGTCTGTATGATCTGACTTGAATAAGGAAAAGGTCATATGAATTCGAAGGAAAACACCAACATCTTCTCTACAATAATATAAATCAATCTTTATTTAACTGGAACATGGGAATACAGGAACATAAACATTTAAGTTGAACTGCTTGGTCGGCAGACATTATTATGATGAGGATGAGAGGCGAGAGAAAATGCCGGTCTGTCTACGTTGACGTCTTGACTCAAACTGTCTTGTATTGCACGCGAATCAAGCTTTGGGTGAAAATTAATAGTGCGCATCTGCAGTGCTGTGCTAATCGCCTCTACATCAATACGCAAGTTTAGAGTGCCTGTTTTCACCAACCAAATCACAACGTATTATTACGCAAAGGATTGCATGTATATAAGGGAAAATAGATCTTTTGTCGTGTAACTCCTACATTACCCCCTGCTTAGTCTTTTAGCTGATAAAAAACAAGAGATTCTTTATTGGTTGTTGCTACAACGAATAAAGAATCTCATGAGAATAATTTAAATGACATGCAAAGTGAAAAAAGAGAAAAACGTTCTTTTTCTGAAAAATAAATAATGTTCTTTTATTGAAAAGTGAAAAATGTTTTAGTAGGCTTGGCTGGCCAGGGTCCATGTGGATGTAGTTAAATCGTCAGAATTATTGAAGGTTCCGAGTGGGGCTCGTATGTGTCTGTGCACTGGCAAGATAAAACAGGGAAGAGTCCAGGCAGAAGATTTGAACTAAAATAAGTTTCACTGTGGGTGAAATTCCGGAGTGAGCTAGTTTGTGCATGGAAGAATAGACAGTTTTGCAATGAGTTTCAGAAACGAAGGGGCAAGGTTAATTTAAAGTAGTCTCGCAGAAGCTGTGCATCTGCTGTAGGGATAGAAATGTAGTTACTTACAGGTAGCAAATTCTGGAAATTCTGACAGCGCTGAGATACATCCAACAGGGTTCTATATTCCGACACAGAATCACTGCAAACGCTAAGAGATATGGCGGAAATGTACCAAGGTATTGCAAACTTAGAATATAAATTTACTAGTTTGTGTCTATGCCTAAGAAAAGGTAGGGTAGGGATATTAGTAACAATGAATATTGGGTATGGGAGCGTGGTTCAAAAACTGAGGTTGAAGTCAGTAGTGCATCTGATTATGCACTGTTGCAAGTGTGGAGTAGTAGAGGTCAGTCTGTACTGTTGCGCATGAAGATAAATGCATGTATGAATGCACGATTGCACATCGGGAGAAGTGCATGTGGATATGCACTGTTGCGAATAAGAAGTGCATGTGTTAAAGCACTGTCATGCATGAGAAGTGCATGTTTGTATGCACCATTACACATGAAGGTGTGCCGGTAAGGCTGCATTGCTGTGAGTGACTCCATAATTTTGACCTCCGGTAATTTGCTTAATAGTATTCTAATGAGGAGTGTACACAACTCAGCAGTGACAGAAAGGGTAATACCACAGTATGGGAAATCACCACTGTAAAAGGGTTCCCAGTAAGGTGCATAGGAATAAATATGAAAATTATTACCAGAGACAAAATATTCTGAAATAAAAAAATGTTTTAACTTTCATAAAAGCACATAAAATGAAAATTAATAACGAAGAAAAGAAATTTTATCATAAAAAATATGTCTAAATTTTCAAAAAATATTTTCGATTTAAAAAAATTTAAATGATGGAGAGAAAGGTTAAAATGAGCTGCAAAGTCATTTTATTTGTCATATTGTGTGTGTGGGAGGCCTAGTAGAAAAATAATTATCTCCATATAGTCGCTTAATGTTACAAGAAATTATTTTTGCATGTTTTATATTTTGGGCGCAAAAAATTCAAAAATCACTATCTTGGTTTGAACGCCAACGGTATCATGGGCAAGAGCTGGGATCGACCAACTGCCCATATTTGCTCGGAAAAAATGTAATTCCAATAAGCAGTCAACAAGAAAGAGCTTTGAAAAAGATAAAGAGTTTATTGAATGAAGAAATTCAAAGTGTTTACGAAAAATATGAATTTCATAATGAGCAGATTCTCTTTACGGGAAGTGGGGAAGAAATAAGGAAATATTGTTGGCAAAGTCATTCAATTATATGGGGCAAAATTGAAAAAGATCTGTTTTGTTGAGATTAAAAGTTTGTGAGCAGCAAGCTTATTGTAGTGCCTTTAAACTGATGAAAGGGAAACCTTGCTCTGTCAATAGAGACGGGTTTAAAAATGCAAGTTTTTGTCAAAATCTAAAGTTTGCATGATTGTTTTATTTTTTATTATTATGTATGTCAATTGGCGTCAAAATTATGTTTAAAAATGTTAGGGAAGAAGTTGGGATCACAAAGTTGTGTATGTTTTCTGTTTTTTTTTTGTAAGTTGCGTGTTTAGATCACGTCACGGTTACCAATTTGTAGAGTAGGGGAAGAGTTTTCTCTGTGACTTTCACAAGAAATATACCATGCAGCTTCTCTTCCATTAATCTAAATCAATGTTTTTGGGGACATATGATACAGGAACATAAACATGTAAAGCAAGTGGCCTGGTTGGTCGGCATTATAGAAAAGTCTAAGTTGGTCATGAATTTATTCCCACCTCTCATCACCATGATGATGATGAGAGGCGAAAAGAAGAACTTTCATCAGACAATGGCCCAGAATTCACAGCCTCGTAAACTGAGTATTTCCTTAAAGCGTGGCGGGTAAATCATAGGCACTCATTAGTGGCTTTTCCCCACAATAACTGCAGAGCAGAAAACGATGTGAAAACTGTCAAGTGCATGCTGGTAAATAACACGGATACATCAGGATCTCTAAATACGGACTCATTTCAGAGAGCCATGTTGCAGTACAGAAACACACCAGATTGGGACACTGGCCTATCTCCAGCAATGTGTCTGTTCGAACGACCCATCCAAGACTCCATACCAATACATCCAATACATACCCCCCCCCCCCTACTTGGCAGCAAACCCTCCAAGCTAGAGAGGAGGCCCTCCATAACCGCCACATGCACAACGCTGAAAGACTCTCTGGACACATTGTCAATCTACCCCCTCTCAAAGTTGGAGACTATATAAGAATCCAAAACCAAGTGGGACCTCACCCAAATAAATGAGATAAGACTGGGATCATAATAGATGTTTGGCAGTTTCATCAATATGTAATACGTGTTGATGGCTCAGGACATGTCACTCTCAGAAACAGGCATTTCCTATGACACTATACACCAATTGTAGAGATAGGCTCTATCACCTCACTACCAGGCCTTCTCCCTCAACCACCTTCCTCTTCCGTTTCAACCAAATCCAACCCAGGACTCAGACCTGCTTCAGCTGACCCAGTTCTTCAGCCTAAACCCCAATCATTGCTCAGCCCTGAACCTTACCTAACTGATTCTCCTGCGGTTTCCCCACCCAGACCACCGGATATAGGATTGTAGGATCCTATATAAAGCATGGCAGGTATTTCTACTAAACTACAATCCTATACAGTATACCCTCACCTATTCGCGGGTTAGGCTCTGTCACGAGCGTATAAAGTCGCGAGACAATTTATCCCCTTTATCTCCCTGGAGTTGCTTACCTTGCCTAGTAGTGAAACGTAAACAGAGAGCAGTTTGGAACAGCTTCCCTTACAACGCAAACGGCAAAGCACAGCCAGTAACGCACGACACACAGCAGAGGTTAGGAAATAGGTTTGAATTTAGCCAATGGCTGACAGCTTTAGTTTCTCCTTCTTGCTGATTGGCTGTATATGCATGCTGCTGATCAGCTGTTTCTCTCTCTCGTTCGCGCGAGAGTTTTCAACGTGTTTTTTTTACTGTAAATTCAAGTGTTTATTTTTACAATATTATTTACACCCTACAATGCCATTCGAACACCCTACACCTCCAGCTTCTGGCAAGAAACCTAAGCATAAGAAAAAGGTTATGACTCTGCATGAGAAGGTACAACTGCTTGATATGATAAAGGAAGGAAAAGGTTATGCTGCTGTAGGACGCCATTACGAAGTGAATGAGAGCACTGTGCGTTACATAAAGAAAAATGAACAAGCAATCAGAGCTAGTGTAGATACACATTTTTGTGGAAGTGCTAAGATGGTGAATGTTGTAAGAAACAAGAGAATCGTGAGGATGGAATCTGCCTTAGCATTGTGAATACAAGAATTGCGAAAGAATAATATCCCTTTGGGCACCAAGATCATCCAAAAGAAGGCATTGAAATTATATTCTCAATTCACTGACGGACAACCAGGACCATTAAGAGCAGCTGATGGCGAAAAATTTCATGCCAGCAAGGGTTGGTTCGATCGTTTCCTGAAACGTTACCAACTGAGGCCTTTAAGAAACTTATTGAGGAGAAGGGATACAAGCCAGAGCAAGTCTTCAACATGGACGAAACTGGGTTGTTCTGGGGAAAAAATACCTTCTAGAACTTTCATTACGAAGGACGAACTGAAAGCTCCAGGATTCAAAGCACAAAAGGACAGAGTGACAGTTATTATGTGTGGCAATGCTGCTGGCTGGATGATGAAACCTGGTCTCATTTATACATGAAGAGGAGTAATTATGCATATTTGCAGGTTAGGCTCTGTCAAGCGTATCAAGTCGCGAGACGATTTATCCCCCTTGGATTAGTTCAACCGGAGTTGCTTCCCTTGTCTAGTAGTGAAACGTAAACAGAGAGCAGTTTGGAACAGCCACTCGAGTAATTACCTAGAGTGCTGTAAAGCAGCAGCTAAGCTGTGCCATACTGTACATTAGTGTTATCATCATCATCATCATCATCGTCGTATGGCACAGCAAATTTCATCATCATTTTATTATCATTCATTATTAGTGAGTGCACAAACAATATTAAATTTGTTTTCAATTATTATTGCAATACAGTACATATTTTTTTATAAATGCATACACTGTATGTACTGTGCATATTTTTTGTGACCGTGTATTAATAATGTTTTTAATTGCATATTATTACTGAATTGTACTGTATTATCATTATCTGAACTGTGAGTACTGTGTTTATCTGTCTAAGTTTGTCTTTAAATTTGTTCCACTTTCTGTCAATTCTAATACATATGTTGTACGCATAGAAAATTACTTTACGGTACAGTAATACAGTATGGATAACTATGCTTTGCAGTGTTACTGCCATCCTGTACTTATGTTTCTTTTTGACTAAAATATTGTTGCAGTACAAAATTCAAATGTGTTTACATTATCATTACTACATTAGTGAAATACATAACTGCATGCAATATTATTACCATATTACTGTATTAATGAGTAAGAGTGTCTTTAGAAAGTGTTTGGGAAGCATTTAGTAACGTATATAATCTCATACATAGACGTTTTAAAACTTTAAAGCTTTATCATCCACCTCAGATTCTACGTCCAGTGATTCTTGCTCTAATCGGTTGGGAATTTGGGACAACAAATCTGCAATTATATTTTCCTTTCTGGAGAGGTATTCAATGCGGCAATTGTATCCACTCAACCGTAGCGCCCATTGTTGTATTTTTTGTTCGCCCAATCAGCCTCGAACAGATACTGTAATGGTTTATGATCTGTTTTAATCACAAATTCTGCCCTATCCAGATAATAATACAGTTTCTGAAGTGGCATATACTATCACATAGGCTTCTTTCTCAATAATTGGCCATCTTTGTTGGGTTGGTGACAACCTATGGGACAGAAAGTAATCCATCCTGCTCTGGACAGTGTTGGGTTAAGCACGCCCCAACACAGGCGTCACTTGCGTCAGTGTAGTGTCATGGGCTGGCTCAAATTACACCAACAGTGGAATTGCCATCAATTGCTCCTTGAGTGCATCAAAGGAACACTGGCAATCATCCGTCCAGTTAAATCAGGCATATTTCTTGGTTAGGCCTATCAAGAGGGTGGCTATCCTAGAGTATCTAGGGACGAACCTTCGATAATAGTGTATGGCCTCGATGAAGCCTCTGACTTCCCTCACTGTGCAAGGTTCGGGCATGGACCTTATTACTTCCACTTTCTCTAGGTCGGGTTTCACACCGCTGCTATTTATGATAAACCCTAGATATTTTGTCTCATCCCTAAGGAACTGACACTTTGGCAGTTTTAACTTCAATCAATCACACACGATTTGCAAGTGCCTAAAATGCTCTTCTGCATCGCTAGAGAACACCAGTATGTCCTCTATATAGGCCATGGCGAAATCTTCCAGGCCACAATGGACATAAGTTGCTAAAAACCCCCAAGAGCCTCTGCCAAGCCAAATGTCATGACTGATAAAGCTCCAAGTGGCAGGCAAATGCTGTTTTCTCCCGATCGGCCTCACCCATAGCTACCTGCCAATATCTTGCCCTCAAATCAAGGGTGGAGAAACAGGTAGCCTTCCCTAATAGAGCTAATATATTGTCAATTAAGGGCAATGGATAAGCCGTGGACTTAGTAATTTTATTTAAAGCCCTAAAATCGACACAGAATCTGTGTCCTCCATCTTTCTTTCCCATTGCCACTATGGGGAAACTCCACAGGGATTGGGATCTCTCCACAATTTCAGCCTCCAACATTTCTTTGACAGCTTGTTCAAATAACTCCCTCTTATGAAATGGGTCTCATTTTTATACAGGCGTGCCCCTGGGTGTCTATTTTCATCTTTACTGTTTGGGTTCTACCTAACTCTCCATCTGAATTTGCTATGATACCACTATTGCCCTTCAATAATCGTAGCAACCTGGATCAATATTTGTCTGGGGCCTGTATTTCTTTCTCGTTAATCTCCCGTCTTTTCTTTCATATTTTATTTGAGTATTTATTTTTATAACTTCCGCCCTTCCTAGCTCCATCCCAGGTTTTATCAGCACTGTCTTATTTAACCTATTCACTATCATTAGAGGTATTGACCCGGTTTCCCCTTCTGCTACCACCATTTCTAGCGCACTAATCCCCTCACCTTCTGGATAGAATTGTAGTAATGGGATCACTTAGTATAACTTGCCCCTTTTTCCACTTGGTGTCTCCAACCTACCCAAATTGGTTATTGCCGTATGTGGAGGTATTTTAATATCACTCGGCGACAACACCCTCAATCAAGATACTAGATTCACTCCTAACAAGATATCTTCTTTGCCTAAGGTTAATGTGGGTGGGGTCAAACGTGATCTCCGCTCCTCCCAATATCAATCCCCTATCTAAACTAGGTGAGATGTACAGTCGTTGAATAATCTCTTGCCCACCGATATACACCGATAAGGCTACCATTCTCTCTATTTTCATTTCACCCCTATCAGCCTGGGTGACCGTTAGGTCGGAGGGCTTTAGGTTTCTCACACCGATATCTAGTCTTCCAAACTCCTCACTATTTAGCATGGAGATGGATGATCCAGTGAAAATCAGGGCTTCTACCATCCTTTTATTTACTCTGACCTCAAATGTCATTTCCCTCTCAGATATTACCTCATAAATACTGGCCTTACACTGTCTGACCTAGGTTGGCGCCTTTTCTTCTCTCATGGGTTGGTGTCCCTTTCGTCCTTCCCTTTGTGACGGCTTGCCTTCTTCCTCCTATTTCTCTTGGTGGTTATACGTCTCTTTCCTATTTCTACTTGACATGTGGCCTGCCTTTTCCTGTCTTTCTCTCCCTGCTATGGAACCATGTCTTGTTGCACTCTCATTATGTGACCCCCCCCCCCTTTCACAGATCCAACATCTAATCTGGAAAGTGCAATCAGCCTTAAGGTGGCCCTTCTGAGAGCATCTATAGCATACAGTTTCTTCACAGTTATGCATCCTATGACCTTCACGCCTGCAGATTCAACACACCACCTTCCATTTAATATTCATTACTCGGGCCACCTGTCTCCTCCTTTAATCTACAGAGGTGGCCCTCTGGAGTTTAAAGTCTTACAATTCGACCATCGCCAGGGTGCTGGACTCATTCAAGTTATGTTTCTATCGGGGGTACATGCACTGTCTCTTCCAATGTCCCAACCTCCCACACCTAATGCATCTGGGTGTGCCCCAATCTATCGCTTTGGGTCGCAGGGTTACATTGGTTGGGCACACCTTGGCTATATGTCCATTCCTATTACACACGTAACATATCAGTTCCCCTCTCCCTTGGATTGTGATATACCTTCTATCCTCCTGTAACCAATATCTTCTATTAGGTGGTCCCTTGCCCCCAGTCTACTTGATGCGAACGTTCTATCCAGGTGTGTTCCCACCTATTGTGGCCTCTTTGCTCTTCAGCCCTCAGTCCCCACCGACCTTCACTGTCTATTTTACCTATCCTTTCTAAGAGACCCTTGCTCTGTCTCGCTTCCTCGAACGCCACATCAAAACTGGTTGGGGCCTTCCTGGCTACGTCCTCTCTTATTTTAGGGATTGAAGAGGGTGTCCGTAAAGTACCTGGCCAACTGCATTTGGAAAACCGGGTCATTTCTCTTCTCTGGCTCTTTATGGACTGTCTTTGCCAGTGTCCGAATCTTCCCACACAAGGAAGATAGACTCTCACCCTCTCTCTGCTTCATTTGAACCAGATCTCTGATAGAGTGGCTCTGCTGCTATATTGGCGGCTGACCTTGGCTTCTAGCTGAGCCCACGTAGGGTTTGGATTGTTATCCATATATTCCCCGATGCAATCCAAAGCTTCTTCTTCAGAATGATCCTAGGCCAGTGCCACCATATCTATGTCCGATAATTCATATATACGAGCCTTTTTTGTATGGTTCTCAGCCATGGCTGTAACTCAGTGGTCTGCCCTGAAAATATCGGGATCTTTGAGCCAGAGACGTTCAATTTTGTCATTAGCCTGCTGTTCTCCCCTCACCCGTTGCTTTACTGTCCATGACCCCTATATTTAATTTTCTTTGCATATCTCTCTCTATATATATGCACACATATACATGTGTGTGTATTTGTCTACTGAATGATATTATCGTTATTTCTTTCCCTTTTTTCTTTAATTTCCTTTTTCCTTCTCTTTTTTTAAAATTTATTTATTTTTAAACAATTATTGCCATTTTTTTTTTTATTTATAAAATAAAATTGTCACACACACACATGTAAATATTATATTTTAGCTAAACAATGTATTCTTTTTTTTTTTCTCTTTTGGGGTGTGGGGGTGTGGACTGACAAATAATTTAAATACTAACCAAAATAATCATTTACTAAGAACATGAAACCAAAACCAAACAAGAACCATCAGCAAAACAAAGTGAAACAGAACAAAATAAGGAACAGAAAGAGAAGTCATTTTTTTTTCAGACCTACCTTTTGTTGTCACACTCAGTCCCGTTTCAGCTGCTCTGTCTCTGTTGAGGTTCTCCTCTTTTTGTGGTTTTCCGGATTTATTGTAAGTTGTTGCGTCTTTCAGAGTTGATCCCGGTCATTTAAGCACTAGATGTGAATTCTTATGTGTTCTCTGGCATCTGCTGTGCCCCACATGGTCAAAATCCAGTGGTTAGGTCACCAGATGTGAACATGTGCGTATGCGTGTTTGTTCATGCATTCACTGCACTGGCTGTAATCATCCCACATGTTGTGCCGGTCCAAAGATGTTTTTTGATCTCACTCAGTGCTGTAACAAATACTCTCATGACAAGTAAAAGCCATGAGTTCAATTTATGAACAAGTAACAAATTTGTTTGTTGAATGTTACAAAAGATACTCGTATCTCTAAGGGGAATGGCATAGTTGCAAAATGAGATCTCTCTATCCCGGTGAAATAAAACATAAGTCCAACCTGACACAACAGAACCTCTGCTTCCAAGGATCACTGAAAGCTAACTGCCACCTCGAAAGTTCAACTCCAACTGCCTGCCAGCTCTCTCAACAAACCCCAACTTCCTGTCATGCCCAGTGAGCCAGCTTTAGCCCCTCCCGTCTTCTTCCTGTTGACCGGGTCTTTTCATTGGTTACCCAAGCACTTAGCCACTTAAGATCTCAACCTGAGATAAGTGTCAGACAGAATTATCATGGCGACAATCCATTAACATAACGGCATGGGTCCAGCCTTTTATGAGACAATTCACCTCAAAGGGAAATATTCTTCTGGGATGGCCCAAATCAAACCAAAGATATTTTCACTTTATCTTGTGTCTCCCTCTTTCCTCCGGGTCGAGCATCTAACATTTGCAACATCCGCCATTTATACACATTACTAAAGAAAATGCAGCCTACTTCATTTTTATATCAGCTTTTTAGTTGATTTTCAAAACTCATTTAAAAAATTGGTCAAAACAAAGAAAAAGAAAACACATTTAAAAGATATTTTATGAATAGTTTAATGAAAATCAAAATAATATGTAGGTGCAAAAAAAAAAAAAAAAAAAAGCCAAAAGCATGTCTTGAAGAATGACAAAAAGTTTTTTTCAATTCTTCACTTCAAACCATATTGTTTGGCCAATGTATTAATTTGATTAGAGTCTAAATCCGGTAGTTTTTGTAGCTCGCTAAATAAATCTTTAATAACTGAAAAAGAAAAAAAAGGAAACATATTAAATATATTCTATACAAAAATATTTGATTCAACAATCAATTTTGTATGTAAGAAAAAAAATTTGACAAATTATTGTATTCTTGAGTTAAAAAACTTTTGCTAAATTTTATAAGGAATATACAAAATCAGGTCATTTTTTGACAAGCAAATACTTTAGTTTGTCCTTTTTATAGCATATAAAACTTTGTTTAACCCTAACACTAATTTAATGCTGCTGGTACACACTGCATCTATTATATAATGGAAAGTCATATTTCTACCTGTGTGTGTCCGGTTAAAAGTCAGAAACTACATTATATACACTTACAAATCTTACATCATCAGACTTTGTATGAGTTTGACCTGATTATAGTAAAAAAATATGGTAAATTATAACGTTCAAGTTTATATATACAAATTAAAACTCATGTAATAGTAACATTATAATATAAAGAAACCATGTTTCAAACATTACAGCAGATCAAAACGGCCATACTTTAATTTGTATTAATTTTTGCCACTTTTAATATAACATTGATTTTAAATATATTTATTTAAATAGCAATCTCTTTTTTGCTAATGAATCACCACTTATTTCAACAATTTCCACTTCTAGAATAACTGATGCATTTTTTTGACTAACTGTTTGAACTAATTTCAGTGTTATTTCTGAAACAACTATCAATAAGAATGAAAAAAAAAGTAAATTTTTTTACCCCCACCCCATTGATTTGGTCACCAAAAGCAAATGAATATTACAATATCTGAAAAATGATTTTAACCATAACCAGATTGTATTGGCATGGGGGGGGGGGGGGGTCACACTGAATATAATGATGTAAGGTTTGTAGATGTATCTTGTTTAGCGTCTGACTTTTAGCCACACACACACACACACTTAATAATTTCCTTCATAGAAGACATAACGTGATGTTTCCTCTTATTCATCCTAAAATTGTTTGCTGTTTCTCAACTCACTGCTGTTCAAATCAACTTGATTTCTAAAACTTCTAATATTTGGATTAGCCAAGTTTGGCACAAGAACATTCAAGTTTTTACAAATTTCTATTTTAGTGTTCAATAAGTTTGTACGCCCCCCCCCCCCCAAAAAAAAAACGATTCTTTACTACCGCATTCCAAAGGGTTAATATACTGTACAACTGGCAGACCAAATCAGCTTTTTTATGTTTTTCCAACATTTCTATAATTTTGCATAAAAGGTTGTATTTGTGCATTAACTTTCTTGCTTATCATCCGTAACGACTTGATGTTTGGAATATTGATGACTATTTATAATTTCATATCAGTGACCTGACATGTTCATGAGGATTTAATATTCAATGTATCATTTTAACCATGTTGGGAATATATTATTCTTTGCGCACGTGGCGACCCTGTTTGTGTATTATTTTTGCATCAATAAATACGATACACGTATTAAACAAAATAAAAAAGAAAACAGTTGGTCAACATTCATTTTAAATTTGCCAATGACTAGACATTAAAGGCAGGTTAAAGACATGCCAATACATGAAAGTAAACAAAGAAAGCAACTAGAAAAAATGAATTTGAAACAAAAAATGCAGTATACCATGACAATAACAAAATGCATGAGTTGCTAAAGAGATGAAATAAAAGTGTGAACTTAAGGAAATGTAAAGTCACTTATGTAGTCTGCATGACTCAGAGATAAATATGAAAAAATTGACTATTTACCTAGAGCCAAGTGACTTAATCAGTAAAATAATCTCAACAGACAAATCCCATCCGGTTTTAAAAAACATGCTAATAAGCAGAGTGAGTTTGAAGGTCACATCAATAAGAGACAGAGTTTAATTTCTGAATTAATGACCACGTGGGGGGCACAAGAGTACCAAATCTCTAGATGTAGCGCAAATTACTTACAAGGTATAACCCTTGTCCCCAACAACATACAATTGTCTATTATTTCCTCTTCTTAGCATATATTGAACATAATTGTTATTTTTAAAACGTATATATTTATTTAATGTCATGATTAAATGAATCTTTTTCTCAACCTAAGATTAACAAACTTTAAAGTCAACATGTATGAACCTCCATGAAGAGGTGAACACCAGATTAAGAAGCAGCACTTTAGAACCAGAGTCAACAACCTATTTTTTTAAATGACCAGATTAGAGCTATGTATGTTTTGCAGTCAAAATGCAAATTTGAAGTTATTAAAACTCCAAATCCTTTATTGATAAACTTCAAAATATAATGAGTACATTTGTTGTAATAGGGGTTTTCTACTGAAATGAGTGAATTCTTTTCTTCAGATATTTAATTAAAAGATCCACAAATCCTTTATTAATGAGATCCAAAATATTAGTCTACAAAAGGATGAAATGATTTTTTAAGGAAAATATTAATAAAAACAAAACAATCTACACATACCTTATTGATGATATTCAATAATATAGTGGTAATAATTACTTTTTTATGCAACTAATATGAAATACTGTTACCTGACAGCTTTCTCCTACATCCAAGAATTAAGACGAGAAACGTCTGCATTTTACTGAAAATTGTTTGTGTATCATTGATACTGATGATGATTTGGTGTCAGAGAAAGCTGTTAACGAAAGGTGCTGTAGATGTTGTGATGATGATGATGGATATTGTTGCTGAAACAAAACCTGCTATAATGACAACTGCTGTTGGTGCTATGCATATATGTGTGTTTTTCTGAGACGGTCTAATTATCAATTGTAAAAGAAGAGGCAAATCTATTTTAGTAAAAAATTATATCAATTTTTAACAAAACAATTTCTTCATATTTCATTTGCTTATTATAATGCCCAACGTTGTCTGAGTAGAGATAAAATTAATAATATATTTGTACTTAATTTAACTTATTATTTCACCTGTTTAACATTTCGATGTCGGGTAGTTATCACTAGTCATTTATAATAAAATGTACTGGTTTTGAATTGAATGCAAACTTTGCAGGATCTTCTAAATCAGGGGACACCAAACTGCCCATACACACAGAAAGTTATTAGGATTATTACAAAGCCTGGAAAACAGTATTTCATATTAGTTGCATAAAAAAGTCTTTATTACCATTATATTGTGATGATGGATATGTTGCAGGCATGAAAACTGTCATAACTACAGCTGCTGCTATGCATATATGTGTGTCTGTCTGATATATTCTAATTATTAATTGTAAAAGAAAAGCCAACTTTTTTTAGTATTAAATTATGTTTTCAATGTGAATTAAACATGGTCTAAAGAATAAAAAATAAAAATTGGCTAGTCAAAATCAAATATTGATCATCAGATTAATTGCTATCGATGACAAACTCCAAAAATTTGACAATTTTATTATAAAAGATTAGAAGTAAACATAAGGAATTCAGACAAACAAGTTATAGGTTGTTTCCTCTATATTTAGATAGGTTTCTTTCCTATAATAGGCAGAAGGGAAGAAAATTGGTGGAGTACACAGGCACATGAGTATCCTTCTCAGTGTGATGGACCCATAAATCTTGCCAGGTCATCCATCTAGGAGAAGGATGTAGGGAACATGAACATGAAGAGGGCTTACTTGCGAAACGTCCTCGGGTTTGCTTGTCCTGTGCGCTGCGAGTGAAAGAAAGAAAGAAGGAAAGAAATCCAACATGGCGTCCCTGAATGTTTATTACATACAGTTCACGCAAAATCTCGCAAAGTCTCGTTGCACGTATGGAAATTAGGTGTGACTGAATATTATAAAAAGCGAGTCTCGTACCGTCTCAGAGAAACGGAGTGTGCGAAGCGAGTGCACGTGTCGAGCAGTGAGAGCTGCTTTGGAGGTTAACAGTGATTTGCGACCTTCGTTATTACTACAAGCTATCTTGGCGATGGACAAATTCGACTTGAGATTAATACCCGAGTTCGACGGCTCTCCCTCCGGACCCTCTGTAGTCGAGTGGTGGGAGAAAGCCGAGCGCGTCTGCAGACTTTGCAATATAAAGGATCCTGCACTGGTCATCCCGCTGAGGCTGACCAAATGAGCATATTCGGTGTATCAGCAGCTATACGCAGCCTTTGCTGTGGACCCTTTCGTCGCCTGGAGGCAGTTCACCGAACGGCGGCTTGGGCTAGATGAGACTGGACGTCTACCTGGCCGATTTGAGGAGGCTAGCCGCGCCGTTTGGTGGAACAAGTGAGCGAATACTGGGATGCGCTTTTCTGACTGGACTCCCAGACGGCGCCAGCAGACTGCTGCGAGCATCGTCCAGACTCAGTGAGATTGGGCTTGACGAGTTGTTGGCCAGAGCCCGAAACGTTTTGAAAGAGGACACAGAGCCGGTTTCGGCAGTTGCGGAAGCGTCTTCACCATCAACAGAAGACGTGAGATGCTACAAATGTGGCGGGCCGAATCATTTTTCAAAAGACTGCCGAAGCCGAAGCGGTGCAAAGGACGTGCCCGATCGAAGAACATTAAAACGCATGCGTTGTTACCGGTGCAACAAGCTGGGTCACGTGGCAAGAGGTTGTCCGGGAAACGGGCAAGGGGAGTAAGCTATAGCGCCAGTCTTCTCCCCAGATAGTCGCCAAATAAGGCGCTACCCACAGTGAGCATGCGCGCAAATGGGCGTGAGCGCTTCGCGCTCATAGACACCGGGTGCACGCAGACCCTCGTGCGCAAAGCATGCTGTGACGCATGGGATAAGGAAAGGATCCTGGTATTGATGGTTGGCGGTGGCTCGATTGCCTCTTGTGGCGTTAGCATCATTCGTGCAGGCGTCGGCGATGGGCCCACAGTAACCGCACGAGCCTTGGTTATAAACGGTGACCTGCTCGGTTACGACCTGCTCCTGGGAATGGACGTCATCAAGGAATTGGTAGGTGTACGCATTGATGGTGAGGGTAGGGCACATTTTGCAAAAGCGGGCCTTGCTCTGAGTGCAGCTATGAAGCTGGAACAGCCTGATTTTTGTGCGGAATTCGACCAGCGCACAAAGTCCTGGACAGCCTCCTGGAAGTGGTCGGAGGAGCAGCCACCCGAGAAATTATGCAATAAGGTGCCAGAATACAAAATTCCCCTCGGAGCTCGTGCAGAATACGACAAGGAACTACAAACTTGGATTAGTAATGGATGGCTAGTTCCGTATTCAGAGATGGAATTGGGTCCTCCAAAGTGCCTGATCTTGTTAATGGCGGTTATCCAACAGAATAAGCAGAAGGTGAGGCCGGTGCTCGACTATCGAGAATTGAATGAGCACGTGGACCCTTTTACAGCTCGCGCGGACGTATGCACTGAAAAGTTGAGGGAATGGCGGCAAGCGGGATCTAATGTATCTGTACTGGATCTTCACAAAGCATACCTTCAAGTGCGTGTACACAAATCACTATGGCCCTATCAAACGGTGCTCATCAAGGGGAAAAGGTATTACCTAACCCGCATGGGATTTGGACTTAATGTGGTACCATCAATTATGCAAATGATTGTTGACACCATTCTGACTAAAGATGAGCGCATTCAGCGGGCAACGTCTGCATATATTGATGACGTGTACGTGGACAAGGAAATTGTATCTGCGGCGCGCGTGAGGGAGCATCTCTACAACTTTGGCCTTCTCAGCAAGGAACCGGAAAGGCTACGGGATGGCGCACGGGTACTTGGTTTGCAGGTCTGGGAGGAAGATGACGTTCTGTATTGCAAACGAGGAAATGAAACCCCGGACATGCCTTGTATTGTTACACGACGAAACGTATTTTCCTTGTGCGGAAAGTTAGTTGGACACCTTCCTGTGGGTGGCTGGCTTCGTGTTGCGGTGGCATTTATTAAGCGAAGAGCCTCCGACGTCACCACTGGATGGGATGACGAAACTCATGACGTTCCTCTCAATACAATGCTCAAAGAAGTCCTGACCAGGGTGCACAAGGAAGACCCAACGCGAGGCAGATGGTGCGTCGACAGCCAGAACCTTAGTGTGTGGGTTGATGCAAGCTCTCTCGCCATTGGCGTATCGGTGGTCCATGATGGAATGGTGGTGGAAGACGCTTGCTGGTTACGCCCAGAAAAGGACTCCCAGCACATAAACCTGTCAGAACTTGATGCAGTTATCAAGGGGATAAACTTGGCAATCCTTTGGAAGACGACCACCCTGCGACTATTCACGGATTCTGCTTGCGTCCATAAGTGGATTTCAGATACTCTCACCGGGAGGGCCAGAATACGAACCAAAGCCACGAGCGAGATGCTCATCCGACGGCGGCGACACGATCATGAAGCTGGTGAACGAATATGCGCTGTCAATAGAGGTGTCCCTGGTCAAATCCAGCCTGAACAAAGCAGATTGTTTGACGAGAGTACCTCAAAGATGGCTTGATGCCATAAGAAAGACTATTGAACCCATGCAGCCCGCCTGCGCCGCTTCCATGAGCCCCGTTCGATCTAATCACATCAAAGAAGTCCACCAACAAACCGGGCACCCTGGGGTCAAGCGGACCCTATATTTCGCTAAGTTGGTTGAACCAGGAGTACAAAAGGCAGACGTCAGGAAAGTGGTCAAAGATTGTGTAGCATGCCAATCCATTGATCCAGCACCCGTTCGCTGGGAGAAAGGAAAGCTGGGAGTGGAAAGCCATTGGAACTGGCTGGCGATGGATATTACTCACCACAACGGTGAGGATTTCCTGACTCTCATTGATTGCGGTCCATCCAGGTTTGCGATATGGCGCATGCTGTGCCGGCAGGATGCAGCCAGCATCATCCGTCAGTTAAACAATATTTTTCTTGAACGTGGCCCCCCAACGGAGATATTAACCGACAATGGCGCTGCATTCACTAATGAGCAGTTCAGAAAGTTTGCTGATGGCTGGGGAGTACACCTGAGGTTTCGATGCGCCCACGTACCGAGTGGAAATGGGGTCATCGAGCGGAATCACAGAACCGTCAAAACCATTGCGGCCAGGACGGGCTGCACAGTATTTGAGGCAGTCTACCTGTATAACGTAACCCCAAAGGATAATGTTTCACCCTCTACAGCGCCGGCTGACACCTTGCACAGGTATCACGTCAGGGTGAAAGGCATAGAGACTAACCCGCTGCCCGAACTGGAAGTAACCAAAGAGAAACTGAAAAAAGGGGATGTCGTCTGGATTAAGAACCCGCGCGGCAAGTGTACGACGAAATACGGAGTTGGACACGTCACCGAGGTAATCAGCCCACATGCAGTGCGAGTCGACGGTATGCCCCGTCACATTAGAGACCTATGGTTAGCAACGCAACCATCACTGGACGACAAGAGGAGTCGGAGTCGGAGAGCAGTGAGGCATCGCTCTGGCTTGCAGCAGCCCCATCAGACAGTGACTCGGATATCAGCAATATCCCAGTGGACGCGATGTTTCTCGACCCTCAGACCGCGGACGAGAGCACAAGCGAAGATGAGGCTTGCGTTGTCCCCCTCCGAAGAAGCAACCGGCGAAGGCGATCGAGGCCTCCCTGCCATCTCTGTGATCATGAGATCAGGGGGGAGTGTAGGGAACATGAACATGAAGAGGGCTTACTTGCGAAACGTCCTCGGGTTTGCTTGTCCTGTGCGCTGCGAGTGAAAGAAAGAAAGGAAAGAAATCCAACATGGCGTCCCTGAATGTTTATTACATACAGTTCACGCAAAATCTCGCAAAGTCTCGTTGCACGTATGGAAATTAGGTGTGACTGGATATTATAAAAAGCGAGTCTCGTACCGTCTCAGAGAAACGGAGTGTGCGAAGCGAGTGCACGTGTCGAGCAGTGAGAGCTGCTTTGGAGGTTAACAGTGATTTGCGACCTTCGTTATTACTACAAAGGAAAACTCTGATATAAAACTTGTGCTACCGACTTACGTCTTGGCACCAGACCACTAGCAATCTGTCGTTGTCTTCACCAGTTATAAACATACAAAAGCTATATATGCTCTTTATATTTTCTATTTATCACCGCTCGAATCAATCTTGATTAACAGATCAGTGATCGATCCAATATCTACCAAACTGTGGCACAAACTGCTGCTTTGTATGACTCAAAGTGCTGGCCACCGACAAAGATAACAGAAATAAAACTGTCATGGAGACAAAGCTGTTGTGCTGGATTTCCAGTCTGACTGGACATGACCATGTTCAAAATGTTTATATTCGCCACTGATATGATGTTACACTGATCTCCGACAAAATAAGGGAGAATCATCTGGCAGGTACGGACATGTACTGTGTGCAACCATTGTAATAACGTGATTAGATGGAGGACTTTAGAAAAAGGCCACGAGAATGAGCCAAAAAAGGTGGTTGCATCCAACCACAGATAATAACTGGAAACATGTTGCATGTAGGGGAAAGTCAGGTTGACTACAAAAATTTGTTATACTGAAATAATAAAAAAAAAATCTTGGAAGACTTACCATTTGTTTCTGAAGCAGATAAAAACAGGATTGTTATTTGGAATCGATTTACTTTGGAAAGGTGAGTAAGATGATCTAAAACTAGTTTGCCATCCCTGAAGAAAAACAATATTAATACAAGATTCAAAACATCACTTGAATTATTCAGAGTAAATGCTGTCAATTACAATTAGATAAGTATTTGTACACAGTAAAGAGTAAAAGTTGTGATAGAATGCTGATTATTATTCTGCTATCAAGTACAATTGGAAGTATCCATTATCAGTAAAGAGTAACAACTGTTATAGAATCTTTGGTACTTATACAGTTTATGACCCAATCTCTGGTAACTTTGCGTCGGCATCTTCTGGCAGGTTACATAAGCAACCAGAAGATTAACCCATCAGCTGTCAGCAGACGTCAAGTTTCAATAAAATCGTTAAATTCATTAAATCAAGAAAATTTTTTGAAACCCAAAATGAATTTCAACACACTATGTCAACGTATCCAATCTCCCAAAGGAGTCATCGCTTTCTGTCAAAAAAGATGTCTTATAGCAAAAAAAAAAAAAAAATCCAAAAACGCGACTATATGTGTAAGATGACATAAAGGAAGACGCTTATGGACAAGTTTGCATGGCGATGCACAAACACAAAATGCAGAGGATGGACATCCATAAGAACTGACACTTTTTTTTCACAATGACGATTGGCTGTGGGTCAAATACTGAAGGTGATATACTTGTGGTCCCACGATATGACAACCGTAAAGAATTTATGCTAGGAATGCAGCATTTATTGAGTGAGTTTGTTTTGTTTAACTTCAACCTCTGTGGCTCATTTAATGCCAAGAAATGGTTCAATTGTTTTTGTTTTCACGGTATGGGTATTTATAGTTTTTTATTTTATTTGTTATATTTTGTTGAGGAGATTAACATGTTTTAGAAAATTTATTATTTCTTCTGACCTGGTGTCCCTGAAAAGGTCTTTTAGGTTACCTGCCTGATAGTATTTGGGGTATATTTGTTTGAATTTGTCACATTTTGTAAGAATGCGTTTGACTGTAACGGGAACTTAACATGTTGGATATTTCAGGGGGGATTCTTTTAGGTGGTGCGAATGTCTATGTCCAATCTCGATTCTACTATCCCATCTTCGATTAGTCAGTGGTTCTGTAGCTTCTGATTTGATTTTAGGTTGGTGCTTGTATAGTTTGTGTGTGTAGGAACATGTCCCATGTTATTTGCCATTTTTTTCTTATATATGGATTAATTTTCGTTTTATAATCTGTGTGGGAGTTTAAGTGTCAGCCTTTTGGTTGCCCTTTATACCCACGTGACATGTTAAAGCCCCTTTTTTTTGCCACAGACTGCCAGGCTATGGTATGTTTTTAGTACTTCCTGTTGATTCCCCTCTTGGATTGCCACTAGGCTAAATAAAGAATTTGCAAATATTATTGATTTGGTTGTCTCTGAATTTTTGATCATATCTAAATGGAAGCATCATTTGGCAGTCTGATTTGTTTGTGTTTGTTCATGTTAGTGGTTGCTGCTCCTGTTCCGTCAGTGGTTTTAGACCCATCAGTGTAAAAAGCAGTGTAGTATTTGATCTCAGTTCTTTGAAGTTCTTTTGGAGTTAAGGTGGTATACGTTTTTCCTTGTTGTTTTATTGCTAAGTTGTTCACTTGTTGGTATGTTGGATTGTTTAGGTTAGATCGATGTTTTAATGCATATTGAAGGGATAAATTTTCCCATAGGAAGATCAGTGGTGGTTCATTGGCTTCGACGTATAGACTTTGTATTGGTGATGTGCGGAAGGCTCCTTGGCTTAGTCTTTAAAAAAAATTTTTTTTTAACATAGTTCACCTCAAATAAGGCAGGCTGCCACTGTAGACGTAAGGGGCTACTGAGAAATAGGGTGTAGGTTTTGGGGGGGGTCATCCTAAGTCGGGAGCTGTGCAGCGAGAAGTCTGTTTACATTAGTTTTAAATTTCTGCATATCAGTACAGTCGGGGAAACAGAGAGCAGGTAGGGAGTTCCAGAGGCCGGTAGTACGAGGAAAAAAGCTATTGGAGTAGAAGGCTCTTCGGCATCTGGGGACCTCCACAGTGAGTGGATGGGATTTGACTGATTGTCGGGTTGGTTTAGTGAATTTACGTCATCAGAGCACAATACATTGAAGTACTTGTAAAACAGGCACAAGGATGCAACATTGCGGCGATGGGACAGGGGCTGGAGCTTTTTGGATAGTGAGGGACCTATTAAGTTGGCGACTCTTTTTTGGACCTTGTCTAAGAGGGAGAGACTAGTGGATGATGCACCAGCCCAGATGTGGCAACAATACTCCATGCATGGGCGGATGGTGGCTTTGTAGGATAATGTCAGGTGTGAGAAGTTTACTAGCACGGTAGAGGAAGCCCACCTTCTTTGCAACAGCGTCGGCAATGTCTTCAATGTATTTATTCTAATTCATGTTACCCGTGAATGATATGCCGAAGAGTTTGAATGTTTAACTCTCAGGTAAGATGTTATTTGCCATGGCAATTGGTGGTTGAAGAGGTTTCTTGTAGTTATTGAAGGAAAGGAGCTGTGTCTAAGGCTTTGGTGGTGTATTGTTTGTAACTTTTTAAGATATAGTTTATGTACAGCACTGTAGATTGAGGATCCATAATCTAGTTTGGTGCTAATGTGGGACCTATAGATTCTAAGTATGACGTTGCGGTCCGCACCCCAGTTCATTTTGGATATTGTTTTAAACAGATTTAAGTTCTTTACACATTTCTTCTGCTTTTCTTCTCTATATGTGCTTTGAAGTTATGTTTGTTATCCAGTATTATTCCGAAATATTTTTTGTTGGGTATTTTATGCCCATCAATATTTATTTCTGGGTTGAGATGATATTTTTGTTTCTTACAGAAGTGAATACAAACGGTTTGCATAATTGAAAATCATTCTCGTTGGTCGATTTGTGAATCTTGTCAATGCTTTATTGTATCTGTCTTTCGATTATGTACATATATGGTGATGAGTATATTATAGCTAGGTATGTGCAAAAATGGCTGTCTCTTGTATGGACTATGCTTATTAAAAAGCGCTTATAATTAATTATTTAATTAGTTTCCGTGTAAACTTTGATTGTGTTTGAAAGATAAGAGCCTAAACTTAATCTCTAAATGAAAAAAACTGCATATTTACGTGTGAAATTATAAAAACCATAGTCAAAATTTTGTAGATCCGATAACAATGGCTACTACAAATCACGTAGAGAGAATGTGGAAGGAAGCAAAACAAAGAACTAAAAAAAAGTGCGGTACAAGCAGGAACCTCATCGACAGCTAGCTGTGTGAATTTATGTGGAGACAGAAGTTTCGAAGCAACCCCTTCGTCTCTATATTAGTGCAGAGATAGCAGAATCGTACCTTGTAGACCATTTTACTTCCACTTCCTCTACCCCTCCCGCTTCATTGTCGTCTGTACTCATCGCAACAACAGAAGTAAACCCCCCCCCATAAGATTTAACAAAAAAATTTTTTTTTATCAACCTTAACTTTTGTTAAAAATAAAACAAAAAACAATTTATTTATAAAAGTTGTTTCCGTATGTTTTTGTCGTAAAAAAGCAAACAGACCAGTTGTTTAGTTTTATTTTCTTCGACAAAAAAGATTATTTATTTAAACTTTTCTTGAAAATTTTTTTTATTTTATTTAAAACAGTTTTTTTCATATAATTAAACATATAGTGACTGTTTTCTTCTTGCTTTACATTTGTGTTTCAGTGATTTTGTCCTGTTTGATTACAACGCTGCGCTTTGAATTTATCGTCTGGCAGTCTTCGCGTCGACTTTTTCCAGCTGCTTACGTAACCTGCCGGAAGATGCTAACGTGAAGTTGCTGGAAATTGGGTCATAAACTGTACAAGTACTGAATGTTGCTTAGCCTATTGTCAAGTACAATTTGAAGTATACATACAGAGTAAAGAGTAAAATTTGTTGGTGAATTTATTTGTTATACTTCTATGTCATTCGAAAAAACAAACAAAAAAATTACCAATTTTGGAAGAGTGCAGTAAGTATTATACAGACTTTTCATTCTTCACAAATTGGAAATTTTATTTTTCCGCTAAATTTATTGTGAAAAAAAACAAACAATTTCTTCATAATAATAATCCAGCGTAGAATGGCTATCTTGAAAATATTGGGAAAACCTTGTAAAAAACAGTATAAACAAGAAGCAGCCATATTGAATCACCTACAACTAGTGTACACAATAGTTATGGTAATTTTGTTTAATTAAAAATTTTTTGTCAATAAAATATTGAAAATTATGATTTTATTTGATAATAAACTGTTTTGAATCGTTTTTTTGGATTCCACTAAAGTTAATATTATTCTATTATTCATCTTTAAATTATTAGATTTAGATGGCTAAGTGATTTTAAAAATGTTCACCATAACATAAAAAATATGTAACATAAAAAGTAATTAGAAAATCAAAATGAAAATGAAAAGGTTTTACTCACGGTAAAAATGAATTTTTTAAACAGAAACAAATTTCGGCAACCATTTTGGAATCGAGAAACTCGCTAATTAATTGTGGATACTTTTCAGGCGAGATGTTCTGAAAAGAAAGAGATGAAATGCAACATATGAAGAAGGAAAATAACTTTTGATTAAATTATTTCGTTAACATTAATTTTAGGGAAATCAAAAAATATACAGCTTGACACTATTTCAAAACAACTTAGCAGTATGAAATCATTAAATTCAATGTTTTTTGACAAAAATATGTGTAATATAATTTTTTTAAATGTTTACCATCAGAGTTTGTCTATGCTAACTAGGTCATTTTGAAGGCTTTCAAAATAGTTGAAACTTGTTAACATGCTTTTTAAAGGTTTACAAGATACCACTTCTACACTGAGTGATGTATGAGTCATGAAAGAACTTTTTTGTTAGTCTTACCTTCTATTTTTAGTAGGGAAATAAACGTCCAATTTACTTACTATTACCACACTTTGATTTAAGCTCAAGACCGAATAACAAGAACGTCTTGAAAACACAACCATAATTCAATGTTTAAATTGTTGGCGGCCATATTTTTGTTATTTATTTTTTCTTACACCAAAATTTTTAGTAAAACAAAAATTCATTATTAATGCATCATTCAGTGTAGAACGGCCATCTTAAAAATCTTTAAAAAGCATGTAAACAAGTTTCAGCCATGTTGAAAATGTCCCAAATTGAATTAGCATTGATAAACAGCGATGATAAACATTTTTATTAAATTATATTGCATATTTTTTGGAACAAAAACATTGAATTCATTAATAAGTTGTTTTGAAATAGTGCCGAGCAGCATTTTTTAGGATTCGCCTAAAGTTAATGCTAACCAATAATTCCAATTAAGCATTTATTTATGAAAATCAGACATTTACAAATGTTTCAAATAACCCATTATTTTCTTCATCTATTCTGAAGATTTATATAATGTAATAGTAAATCAGCAGGTAGCTAGGAAAAGGGCAAGAGGAGAGAGTAGAAAAGATGAGGATAATACATTTGAGAGATGATACAGATATGCGATTGCCACTGCTGGTTTAGTATTATAAGACTTAGCTAATATTCAAGAGAGCTGTGGAAACATAAGATTATCAGGTCTATAACTAAAACAGTCTGGTTTTCAAAAATAAATACTTTTACAAGGTAAAAAAAAATAACGAAATGAACGATACCTTCAGATAATTGTACATTTCCTGAGGTTTTTTCTTAACTTGAGACCAGTAATATTGGAACTGCATCGGTATTTCAGAAGCTGAATTTGGAACATGAGGCTTGAAGGAAGATGAGAGTGGTAATGAAAAGGGAGATCGTCCACAGGTTTTGGTCACAGAAACAGATTTTTCTTTTATCTCCTCCAACGCCTCTCCTGTGGCCATATCCTTGGATTGTTTGAATAACTGGCTATCATGGGTGGTAAGATGTTGGTTTCCAATACCTGTCTCTTGAATTTTTATTCGTCTTAAAGGTTTCTTTAAAATCAAAACAAAAAATACCATTTTACATGCATATTTTGAGCAAAATGCTGTTTGTTATCAATATTTTGACATTAAATAAAGAAACCAAAACCAATTCCCATAGATGATCCCAAAAATGCAATAAAAAGTTGTTGTTGTTGGGGGGGGGGGGGTCACTTATTTCATAATGTGTGGAGTTGCATATCATGTGATTGATTGACTTAGCTTCAATGATCACTCATATAAAAGTCGTGTCTCACAAGTCCACTTCCGTTTTTCCACCCTTTTCGGTTTAGCACCAAAGTTACAACATTCATTTGTCCACTGCTCCTATTTCGGGCAGTTTCGTGACATGTCATCAGTCTCCTCATCAAAGTAGATCAGTTCTATCAACGTGCCCCTTTTCATATATACACATATTAGAAAATTTTGAAAGATGTGAGCATATTTCGGTGTATTACTTGTAAGCACAAATAAATCCTGTTATATTTTAGTTCTATTTTGTCTCTATCTTTTATTTTTTAGAAACTAGCAGCGCTATTCGGTGTTGCCGGGGGAATGGATAACAAAAGGGAAGAGTTAAAAAGTAAAAATCTTTCTTTTAAAACTTATGTCTCATTATCTCTCTCTTCGATTGACTCTCTTTCCCCATCTCTCCTTCTGATTGACTTCCCCTCTTTCCCTTTCTGGAAACTGGTCCAATATAATAAAAAGAAAGTAGACTAACTGTTTAACCTAGTTTTAGTGTTGTTTTTGAAATAACAACCTGTGAAAATGAAAATTTTTTTTATCCCTTCAACACACTAATCGGGTCCCTGATGACCCAAAGGGAATGACTATTCCAGGATTTTTTTTACCATAGTTTAGGGTCATACTGAATTTGATGATTAAGATTTGTAAGTGTATCTTGTGTCTGTTTTTGATTTTTAGTTGGACACACAGACAGAATTACAACTTTCCTTTATATAATAGAAGATAATTTAATAGAAAATCAAATTAACAGAAGAGGTTTGAAATAATTCGCTAAACTGTCATGAATACACATGAAACTGGTGAAGAAAAATCATGGTTACTGATTTGCATTCGGTTTGGACCGAATTCGAATCTATTTTTTAGATATTTTATTTTCATTAATGCACTCATACTTAAGGGAAAGTGTATGACCTCACTTTTGAGAAAGGATATGACCCCATTCTCCAATGCTTAAACTGCACTGCTTGTTCAATGAACCGTTTACAATATTGTGTTAAATAACCAAATTAATAGACAAAAAAAGAGACAGAAAACCATGTCAATTTTTACCTCGGTACATGCGACAGTCAATGCCAAAGCCTCGGTACATGCGACAGTCAATGCCAAAGCCTCGGTACATGCGACAGTCAATGCCAAAGCCTCGGTACATGCGACAGTCAATGCCAAAGCCTCGGTACATGCGACAGTCAATGCCAAAGCCTCGGTACACGCGACAGTCAATGCCAAAGCCTCGGTACATGCGACAGTCAATGCCAAATCCTCGGTACATGCGACAGTCAATGCCAAAGCCTCGGTACATGCGACAGTCAATGCCAAAGCCTCGGTACATGCAGCAGTCAATGCCAAAGCCTCGGTACATGCGACAGTCAATGCCAAAGCCTCGGTACATGCGACAGTCAATGCCAAAGCCTCGGTACATGCGACAGTCAATGCCAAAGCCTCGGTACATGCGACAGTCAATGCCAAAGCCTCGGTACATGCGACAGTCAATGCCAAAGCCTCGGTACATGCGACAGTCAATGCCAAAGCCTCGGTACATGCGACAGTCAATGCCAAAGCCTCGGTACATGCGACAGTCAATGCCAAAGCCTCGGTACATGCGACAGTCAATGCCAAAGCCTCGGTACATGCGACAGTCAATGCCAAAGCCTCGGTACATGCGACAGTCAATGCCAAAGCCTCGGTACATGCGACAGTCAATGCCAAAGCCTCGGTACATGCGACAGTCAATGCCAAAGCCTCGGTACATGCGACAGTCAATGCCAAAGCCTCGGTACATGCGACAGTCAATGCCAAAGCCTCGGTACATGCGACAGTCAATGCCAAAGCCTCGGTACATGCGACAGTCAATGCCAAAGCCTCGGTACATGCGATAGTCAATGCCAAAGCCTCGGTACATGCGATAGTCAATCCCAAAGCCTCGGTACATGCGATAGTCAATCCCAAAGCCTCGGTACATGCGATAGTCATGCCAAAGCCTCGGTACATGCGATAGTCAATGCCAAAGCCTCGGTACATGCGATAGTCATGCCAAAGCCTCGGTACATGCGATAGTCATGCCAAAGCCTCGGTACATGCGATAGTCATGCCAAAGCCTCGGTACATGCGATAGTCATGCCAAAGCCTCGGTACATGCGATAGTCATGCCAAAGCCTCGGTACATGCGATAGTCATGCCAAAGCCTCGGTACATGCGATAGTCATGCCAAAGCTTCGGTACATGCGATAGTCATGCCAAAGCCTCGGTACATGCGATAGTCAATGCTAAAGCCTCGGTACATGCGATAGTCAATGCCAAAGCCTCGGTACATGCGATAGTCAATGCCAAAGCCTCGGTACATGCGATAGTCAATGCCAAAGCCTTGGTACATGTGATAGTCAATGCCAAAGCCTTGGTACATGTGATAGTCAATGCCAAAGCCTTGGTACATATGATAGTCAATGCCAAAGCCTTGGTACATATGATAGTCAATGCCAAAGCCTTGGTACATATGATAGTCATGTCAAAACATATAAAAAACATGTTTTCAACAAAAATAAACGTATTGCTAAGATTTTCTAGCCAACATTTTTCTCAAAAACATTATTATTTCTTTTTTGGGATGGGTGGGGGGTAAAACCCTTTGGTCTAAATTGTTTTTTATGACTTTAAAAGGAAAAATAAGGAGAAATATTTGTAGAAACAACTTTTAGGGATGTCTATTCGAATTTTGCATGAACACAAACAAAAACACCTAATTTTTAAAATATCAAAAAATAAAGATATTACCTGATTATAATAAATAATTTGAATTGTATGCCTACAACTTCCTTGATTTTTTTACAGATCATTTTCAACTTGTGTATTTTAATTAACCATTATAGAGTTTTTTATGATATAATAAAAAGAGAATTCTACGAAGGTATGTCTGAAACAAAAATAAACTTATCGATTGCATACTATATCTGGCCCTGCATTTTCTTTTAGTAAGAGAAAACACCAAATAAACACCAATATTCTTAATTTAACAAGAAAATTACCATGACTGTTGTCGATGCTAGCTGGAGACAATTCAATATGGTCGCTTCTTGTTAACAGTTGTTTTTACATGCTTTTCCATATATTTCAAGATGACCCTTCCATGAAGGAATTTTCAAACAAATTGTTGTGGGGTACAAATCACCCCTATTGAAGAACTAATGGAAGCAACCATCTATAATAAATACCATGGTTGCAAAGACTCAAACAGAGGACATTCCTATTCATGTTTTACCGCATGGTAGGAATCCGGTCATCTCCTACCACATTTAGTGGCGTTACTGTATTGCTATGAATAAATACATTGTATATTTTAACCTGTCACAATTTGTGGTTGTTATCTTTGTGACCCCTAGCACGGGTCTACAACACAAATAAATTCTCAGAAAAATAAAATTACCAATTTTGGAAGAATGAGCTCCCGATTCTACAAACTTTTCATTCTTCCAAAATTGGTAATTTTATTTTTCTTAAAATTTATTATTTTGTGAAAAAAAAATCCTTCCTGACCATAATGCATCACTCAGTATCTTCAAATATTTGGAAAAATGTGTAAAAACAAGTACCAACAATAAGCTGTGTCTCTAGCTTGCATGGACAACAGCCATGGTAATTTTTTTATTACATTAAACATTTTTGATCAAAAAACGTTGAACTTGATGGTTTTATGCAATAATAAGTTCTATTTTTAAATAGCATCGAGCAACATTTTTTAGGATTCCCCTAAAATTAGTCTTCTAAGTGAGAACTTTCAGGAGAAGGAATTGTTATTTATATTATCTATAGTAAAACTAACATTCACAACTATTACAGCATTGTCGATGCTGTTGACTATAAAACTAAAGCCAAAGTGAGGACATAAGGATTCCTTCTAGTTTATCATTTCAAACCACTTTTTGCTATTACAAACCTTTGACCTTTCACTAGGCGTTTTATGAATGGCTGTTATGATTCCTTCCTCAGTCTCTGCTGATGGGTTTTCCGTATCTGATAAGAATTTCTGAAACCGACAAAGATCAAAATAAGTGTTATGGGTAACAAATAGCCCATGGGATACCTTACCATGCTGTAGAAAAAAATGGCACACATTTCTTGGTCTTTTTAATCTTTAATAATAATTATGATCATTTGAAAAATATAATTCTGAAAACAATTATAATTCTGAAAACAATTATAGCTAAAATAACAATCTCTCTTCTATGAATCATTTATAATATGTATTGCGTTTTTAAAAATTTTTGACTGAGGTCACCCCCAAACAAGGCAAGTTGCCACTGTAGACGTAAGGGGCTACTGAGAATTAGGGTAAACTTTTAGGGGATCATCCTAAATTGGGAGCTGTACAACGAGATGCTTGTTCACATTAGTTTCAAATTTCTGAATGTCAGTACAGTCAGAGAAACAGGGAGCAGGGAGAGAGTTCCAAGACCGGCAGCTTGAGGAAAGAAGCTATTGGAGTAGAAGGCTCTTCAGCATCTGGGGACCTCAACAGTGAATGCATGGGATTTAGCTGATTGTCGGGTTGGTCGAGTGTATTTACATCGAGTAGTGACTAGAGCAGCAAGTTCATCGGAGCACATTCCATTGAAGTACTTGTAAAACAAGCACAAGGATGCAACATTGCAGCGATGGGACAGGGGTTGGAGCTTGGTGGATATTGAGGAACCTATCAGATTAGAGACTCTTTTTGGACCCTGTCTAAGAGGGAGAGACTAGCCCAGATGTGACAACAATACTCCATGCATGGGCGGATGGTGGCTTTGTAGAGATATAAGATACTGTCAGGTGTGAGAAGTTTTCTAGCCGGTAGAGGAAGCCCATCTTCTTTGCAGCAATCTTGGCAATGTCTTCTATGTATTTGTTCCAATTCATGTTATCTGTGAATGTTAGGCCGAGGAGTTTGAACGCTGGACTCTCAGGTAGGGTGTTATTTGCCATGGCAATCGGTGGTCAGAGAAGTTTCTTGTAGTTGTTGAAGGAAAGGAGCTTTGTTTTAGAAGCATTAAATGTTACCATCTATTTATGACCCCATTCCACTACAGAGGGGAGGTCACTTTCTAAGGATTCAGCCATTGTCTCGGATATGTGCGCGTCCGTTTTACTCACATGACGAGAGTAGAGTGTAGTGTCGTCAGCAAATATACCCATCTCAGACACAATGTTATCGGGGAGGTCGTTTATGAGAATCAGAAACAATAAAGGTACAAGGACTGATCCTTGGGGTGCACCTTCATTTATGTCATGTTGTTTGGATGAACAGTCATCGAGGACAACCTGGATCTTTGTTGGATAAGAGGAATCTAATTATATTAAATATTTGTCCAGTAATACCATATGAATTAATTTTTAGTAGAAGACCTTTATGCCAGACCTTGTCAAAGGCTTTGGATATATCAAGCGTTACCGCCCTAGCTTCACCTGCCTTGTCCAGTGTATGGTATATGCGTTCGGAGATGGCCGTTAGTATATCCACAATAGAGCTTGCTTGCCTAAATCCATACTGATGGTCAGAAAGAAGTTTAGTATTAACAACGTGCTGGACTATTGCTAGATTGATTCCAAGATTTTAGCAAAGACTGGGAGTAGGCTGATGGGGCGATAATTCTGAGGGTCAGTTCTATCTCCAGAATTCTTGAAGACTGGTACCACAGAGGCAATTTTCCAGCTATCAGAGAAGCAAGATTCAGCAAGGCATTTGTTGTAGAGTTTGGAGAGGACAGGGGCCAGTTCAGCAGAGCATTTCTTTATTACTATTACTGGTATAAGATCAAGCCCACATGCTTCGGAGGTGTCAAGGTTTTTTATTTTATGTCCATGACATGAGATGGGGTGATTACTAGGTCATTGAGCGTGGCTTCAGTCAGCAGTGGGAATTTAGCATTAACTACAAAACATTGAACACGTATGGAAATTTGGTGCTTAAGTTATGCTATTCCAAAGAATTAAAAAAAAATATGTCAAATCCTTTTCAGAATTACAATTTTTGAAGGGTACATAAAATTGACTCCCTCTTCAACATACAGAATGTTGAATTGAAGAAAATAATTAAGGAAAGGTTAATACAGATTTTGGTACAAAGTAGTAGGATTTTTTTTTAGTTTTAAATCTTGTTAAGAGCGTTTGTGGCATATTTTGATTTTCAAGTAGATTTTAATGTTAAAAATGTACTTGAAAAACATTAAATAAAATAACATTAAAAGATAATAAAAAGGCAAAACAAAAGGAACAAACACACTGTACTACCGTGAAGAATCTATTTTTTTTTGCTGTGAATTCTGAAAATTCTGTTTGCAATATTTTTACAGAAAATAAGTCTGGTTTTGATATTCATTCCAATTAGTAGACTTAATTAGGTAGACTAACTTTCCCTTATATTCATTCCAATTAGTAGACTTAATTAGGTAGACTAACTTTCCCTTGTATTCATTCCAATTAGTAGACTTAATTAGGTAGACTAACTTTCCCTTGTATTCATTCCAATTAGTAAACTTAATTAGGTAGACTAACTTTCCCTTGTATTCATTCCAATTAGTAGACTAACTTTCCTTTATATTCATTCCAGTTAGTAGACTTAATTAGGTAGACTAACTTTCCCTTATATTCATTCCAATTAGTAGACTTAATTAGGTAGACAAACTTTCCCTTATATTCATTCCAATTAGTAGACTTAATTAGGTAGACTAACTTTCCCTTGTATTCATTCCAATTAGTAAACTTAATTAGGTAGACTAACTTTGTAGACTAACTTTCCCTTATATTCATTCCAATTAGTAGACTTAATTAGGTAGACTAACTTTCCCTTGTATTCATTCCAATTAGTAGAATTAATTAGGTAGACTAACTTTCCCTTGTATTCATTCCAATTAGTAGACTTAATTAGGTAGACTAACTTTCCCTTGTATTCATTCCAATTAGTAGACTTAATTAGGTAGACTAACTTTCCCTTGTATTCATTCCAATTAGTAGACTTAATTAGGAAGACTAACTTTCCCTTGTATTCATTCCAATTAGTAGACTTAATTAGGTAGACTAACTTTCCCTTGTATTCATTCCAATTAGTAGACTTAATTAGGTAGACTAACTTTCCCTTGTATTCATTCCAATTAGTAGACTTAATTAGGTAGACTAACTTTCCCTTGTATTCATTCCAATTAGTAGACTTAATTAGGTAGACTAACTTTCCCTTGTATTCATTCCAATTAGTAGACTTAATTAGGTAGACTAACTTTCCCTTGTATTCATTCCAATTAGTAGACTTAATTAGGTAGACTAACTTTCCCTTATATTCATTCCAGTTAGTAGACTTAATTAGGTAGACTAACTTTCCCTTATATTCATTCCAATTAGTAGACTTATATAGGTAGACAAACTTTCCCTTATATTCATTCCAATTAGTAGACTTTATTAGGTAGACTAACTTTCCCTTGTATTCATTCCAATTAGTAAACTTAATTAGGTAGACTAACTTTGTAGACTAACTTTCCCTTATATTCATTCCAATTAGCAGACTTTATAAGGTAGACTAACTTTCCCGTGTATTCATTCCAATTAGTAAACTTAATTAGGTAGACTAACTTTGTAGACCAACTTTCCCTTGTATTCATTCCAATTAGTAGACTTAATTAGGTAGACTAACTTTCCCTTATATTCATTCCAATTAGTAGACTTAATTAGGTAGACTAACTTTCCCTTGTATTCATTCCAATTAGTAAACTTAATTAGGTAGACTAACTTTCCCTTGTATTCATTCCAATTAGTAGACTAACTTTCCTTTATATTCATTCCAGTTAGTAGACTTAATTAGGTAGACTAACTTTCCCTTATATTCATTCCAATTAGTAGACTTAATTAGGTAGACAAACTTTCCCTTATATTCATTCCAATTAGTAGACTTAATTAGGTAGACTAACATTCCCTTGTATTCATTCTAGTTAGTAGACTTAATTAGGTAGACTAACTTTCCCTTATATTCATTCCAATTAGTAGACTTTATTAGGTAGACTAACTTTCCCTTGTATTCATTCCAATTAGTAAACTTAATTAGGTAGACTAACTTTGTAGACTAACTTTCCCTTATATTCATTCCAATTAGTAGACTTAATTAGGTAGACTAACTTTCCCTTGTATTCATTCCAATTAGTAGAATTAATTAGGTAGACTAACTTTCCCTTGTATTCATTCCAATTAGTAGACTTAATTAGGTAGACTAACTTTCCCTTGTATTCATTCCAATTAGTAGACTTAATTAGGTAGACTAACTTTCCCTTGTATTCATTCCAATTAGTAGACTTAATTAGGAAGACTAACTTTCCCTTGTATTCATTCCAATTAGTAGACTTAATTAGGTAGACTAACTTTCCCTTGTATTCATTCCAATTAGTAGACTTAATTAGGTAGACTAACTTTCCCTTGTATTCATTCCAATTAGTAGACTTAATTAGGTAGACTAACTTTCCCTTGTATTCATTCCAATTAGTAGACTTAATTAGGTAGACTAACTTTCCCTTGTATTCATTCCAATTAGTAGACTTAATTAGGTAGACTAACTTTCCCTTGTATTCATTCCAATTAGTAGACTTAATTAGGTAGACTAACTTTCCCTTATATTCATTCCAGTTAGTAGACTTAATTAGGTAGACTAACTTTCCCTTATATTCATTCCAATTAGTAGACTTATATAGGTAGACAAACTTTCCCTTATATTCATTCCAATTAGTAGACTTTATTAGGTAGACTAACTTTCCCTTGTATTCATTCCAATTAGTAAACTTAATTAGGTAGACTAACTTTGTAGACTAACTTTCCCTTATATTCATTCCAATTAGCAGACTTTATAAGGTAGACTAACTTTCCCTTGTATTCATTCCAATTAGTAAACTTAATTAGGTAGACTAACTTTGTAGACCAACTTTCCCTTGTATTCATTCCAATTAGTAGACTTAATTAGGTAGACTAACTTTCCCTTATATTCATTCCAATTAGTAGACTTAATTAGGTAGACTAACTTTCTCTTATATTAATTCCAATTAGTAGACTTAATTAGGTAGACTAACTTTCCCTTGTATTCATTCCAATTAGTAGACTTAATTAGGTAGACTAACTTTCCTTTGTATTCATTCCAATTAGTAGACTTAATTAGGTAGACTAACTTTCCTTTATATTCATTCTAATTAGTAGACTTAATTAGGTAGACTAACTTTCCTTTATATTCATTCCAATTAGTAGACTTAATTAGGTAGACTAACTTTCCCTTGTATTTATTAATCACACTGCTCTTCTAATGTTCTTTTTCATGGAAAAATAGGCCAAAATTTTCATTTGCATTTTGAGCCCGTGTTTGTAAAGTATTATATTCTTTGGTTCTAATTAATCTACAACACATTTTAACATTCCTCATTTTTGTACTCATTTCGAAACTGATAGGAAAAATATCGATAGCAATCATTGAATCTGTAGCAGTTACATGATCGAGATCTATTCCCTTTCATATTTACATGTAATCACTCGTGTAGTGATTAGTATGTGGTTTGGTTGGCTCACACAGGCATGTGCAAACTCATGTAGTGATACACAGGCGATCAGAGCAGCATTGTGCATGCCCAGACTTGCGTAGTGATGCTGTGGGCATTTTGGAACATAGTGCACATTCTCACCGTTCCTTGTTTCCGCTTAGTTTGATTTTGGTGCCTTTTACAAACAGTTCTTGAGAGATGCCGTTTGCTTGACGAGATAGAACTTGGGAACTCAATTCTCTTTTTATAATCAATGCCTGCCGGCCAAATCGACCTATCTTATATTCTTGCGTTATCAACTTTTGGTTTCTATTCTGTTGGCAAAATTTTAAAATAAAGTAGAGAAGATGTTGGTATTATGGAAACCTTTTCTATTTCTTTATCTAAAGCAAGGTCAGTCAGATGCTAATCCAAAATGTCCATCTCCAATCTCGGACAAGCATCCATTACACCAACAACTCTACAAATCTTTTTATCATCGAAACTTACACAAAACATCATTTGTCTTGTAACAAGAATAATCACATGGAAAATTCCAAGTGTGAGTCAATACTTTGTCATCTTTAAATCCGATGTCAATCAACACTTGTCATAAGCCGTCCTCATAAGTCATCAAATTTTATTCATTCTATTCATTATTTTCAATCCTCTCATAATATTCATTGTCATTCAACTGTCAATCTATCCATCTCATTAACATTTAGTGGTTTTTAAAAATACTTTTTTTTAAAAACTTTTGTTCACCCCAAACAAGCCACTGACACGTAATGGCCAGATTTATAGGGGTGGGAGGCAACCTGGATGAGAGTTGAACAGCAAGATGTTTGTTAACATTACATTTAAATTTCTGCATGTTGGTACGGTTGAGGAAACAGAGAGCAAGGCAAGAATTACAAAGGTAAGCAGTCCAAGGAAAGAAGCTATTACAGTAGAAAATCTTTCAGTATGTAGAGACCTCTACAGAGAAGGTATGTGATTTTGCTGATAATCAGGTGGGTCTGAGGTATTTACATGAGGGGGTACAAGTGCAGTAAGTTCAGCAGAGCACCTTCTGCAGAAGTACTTGTAAAACAAGCACAGGGATGCCACACTGAGGCAATGCTACAAGAGTTGGAGCTTGGCAGCCAGTGTAGGATCTATTAGGTTAGACATTTTTTTTTGCACTCTTTCCAAATGTCACCACAATGCTCCATGCATGGGCAAATGGTGGCTTTATAGAAGTATAGGATACTAGCAGGTGTGAGAAGTTTTTGTCAATTAAATTGAGACTTGTTGATATAGTTTGCACGTTTATGACTGTTATCCTAATCTTGGTTGTTGTTGTATTCACAACATTTTGGTTGTTGTCATCTTTGGCTTTGTTGTAGTCGGTCACCTATGGGAATTTTGAACTGAACCTTTAATTTAATCCACTGCTTTCGTTTCATGGTCATAAAGGTTACCAACTGTGAGAAAAGGCACTTGAAGAAGGCTGCAGAGTACAACGGTCAAAATGCTGTGAGTCTATCCAGTCTTTTATTAGGATGCACAAAAAATTTCTTCAGATATTACGTAAATATTCTTTAAATCAAAGGTTTTTGAAGAGCGTATACATATCTGTCCCAATCAAAATAAGGAAGGTTCAGGAACAAATTGTGAAGCCTCCATTTTGGGCTTATCTTAACAATTTGGAAAGAACCAAAGAAAAAAAAATTTACCTGCAGCTTTTCTATTTCAACAGTGGCCATTTTGTTAGTTGGTTCAAGTTTCAAAACCTTTTCATAATCAGCAATTGCTTCCTTGTATTTTTTCAGACCTGTCTTAGCTGTGGCTTGACGCAAGTAACCTTTCACATAGGTGGGGTCTAAAGCCAGGCACCAGTGACAATCCTGCTCAGCAGCAGCAAATCTTTAAAAGAACAAAAATGGAAACAATCAGTGTTTGTTAGTTTTAGACAGTCGTAATAGTAGTAGTAGCTATTGATCGACCTCCATACTGTCAAATCAAATATGCTGCATCCCAAAGTTGGAACAATTCTGTCAATGAGCTTTGAACCTTATAAGTGTTGTTTTTAGTCAAAACAGTAGTAATGGCATTTTTAGTAGTAATAATAGTAGTAGTTGATATCTCTCCATGACACACCTGGCAAATCAAGGATGCACCATGTCAAATCTGATGCAATGTTAACGATTAGTTTTGAATTGTACAAATGTTTGATGGTTTTTACTCTTAGCAGGCAACAACGAATACTCCATGCTTTGTACCAAATATGATGCAATTCTATCAATTAGTTTTGAACTCTTTAAGTTTTTATTTTTTAGACTCATCAGTAATAGTAGTAGTAGTATTAGTAGTAGTATTAATGTCACATTTGGTGCAATTCAAACAATCAGCTTTGAACATAAGTCGTAGTAGTGATAATAGAAATCGTAGTAATAGTTTTCCCCTCCATGACACGCTCAGCAACTCAAGAATTAGGTTCAATTCTGTCAAGTAGATTTGAACACTGTAAGCATTTATTGGTTTTTAGTCTTAGCAGTTGACTCCCTCCATGTGACTGCTGACAATTTATGCATGCTCCGCAATGCCAAATTTGGTTCAATTCTACAAAGTAGTTTTTAATGCAATAAGTGTTTTTTTTTTAGCAGTAGTAGTAGTAATAGTAGTAGTAATAGTTATTGTTGGACTATCTCCATGACACTACTGTCAATTCAAATATATTAGTGGTTTTAGTAATAGTAGTAGATACTCTCCATGTGACTGCTGAAAATTCAAGGATACTTCATACTAATTCTGTTAAGTAGTTTTGAACCTTATAAGTGTTTGTTTGTAGTCTTAGCAGTAAGTGGTAGTAGTACGGGTTGTTACCCCTCCATGACACACCTGGAAACCGTGGGACAAAATTACTACAGTTCTGTTGAGCACATTTATTTTCAAAATACCGTTCTACTTGTTATTGAGCATTATTATATAAACACAGTAAAGATTCACAGGATTGTGTATGAAAAAGCTTCATCTGGAACACGATAAACACATACAGACATCATCATTATTATCATTCATCATATTTGGTTTGACATCTGTTATACATGCTGGCATGTGTTGGATGGCTTTTAGAAATTGACTTCCAAATTAACCTATCTCTGACCAGGTCTTTATTTATCCCTCTGGACACCCTCAATAGCCTCGCCATCCAAATATACTTTCTACACATCTCCATTGTCTTACACGTCTTGCACACAAACTGGTTATCATCTCTCAATCTACCTGTAATTCAACTGCACTTCTTGTGTACGCAATGCTTATAAGTACCACAAAAAATTGAGTTGCTACCAACTCTCATCTCTTCTGAACAACCTGTACAAAATTCTTTGGACAATGCTTCTTATTGGGATAGTCCACACTTAACAAGGGATGATCCACACATTTGTATGTATTTGAAGCTAATTGGAGAATATGATTGTAATCCCTGGATTGGTTTATGAAGGCAAATACTTAACAAATTACAGGCAGTGGTGACTTTCAATTGCTTTACAATCTTATATTTATCTTATATTTTAAACATTTATAATGAAGACATCATCTGATCTAGTCAGAAAATAGTTTGACAGATTTTCCATTTTTATGCATTCAATTCATCTTGAGATGATAAAATATTATCCTAGTGTATAAATTAGATCCTTATACTTACTTTTCCTGTTTTAAAAATGCCATGGCTCTATTTGCAAGAATAAGAGCATTGGTAGGATCCAACTGTAAGCCAGTACTGTATTTGTCGATAGCCATTGCATAATTTCCTAATTTGAAGAATTCATTGCCCTGTAAATAAATATAATATGAATTAAATTTAAAATAGAAAATTATTTTGTGGTGCGGAGAATTAACTTACATTTTTTATAGTTAAAAAGGATGTTGGAAGATGTTAAAAAAACTGTTGTTTGAGAAGAAATGAAATGTAATAATTTTTTTTCTTGATATTTATTGGCTTATCTCATTTGGCACCTCCTAATAGGCTTGAATGCTGAAGAGAGAAGAATTTTTATAATTACCGTTGAAAGGTGCTGTCTCACACATTAAAATTACCCTTGTGGGGTTGTGGAGATGGGTACCAACAGGTGAAATCTAAATCAAGAGAGAAGTTAAGATGGTTGGTAGCTAAACGTGCTCTTCATCTTTGCCCTGAATAAATGTTTTATTGCATGAGCAAATCAGATGATGAATTGGGATAAGCATAATGCATTATAATGTGAACATAAAGTTCAGAAATAGGATAGAAAATTACAAAAGAATTTAACTCTAAAAAAAGATTTCTAAAACCTGACTTGTTTTTTGTTGCTACTCCTTTGGGTTCCGAGCCTGGGCGGCAACAATGATTGATGTGTGCCTAAGCAGGGCCCCACCCCAACGAGGAAGGCATTCGGAGTTCGTAAGATGGAAGTTACTTACAGTTAATCAAAAGTCGGGTTGAGGAAAAGGCAGTGTCCCAAAATTCATATTTTGATGAAAGTGAGCCATAAAGAGGTAAAGAGAACTATTAGGAGACAGAATATTTTGGAATTCCCTCTCAAAACAAGAATTAAGATTTTGGTTGAGCAAAAGAAATTGATAAAATAATTTTGTGGAAGATGTTTTTCAAATAGAAAAAAGGGCAGATTTATTTATGTAAGTCAATTGTTTTGATAACAGAACAATCAGTTAAAGTTTGTTCCGGTTGGCAGAATGACGTTTCCTATCTTTGAGATATTTGTGGATAGAAAAATCCACCACTAAGCAATGTCTAATCGCTTTTCTTTTGGAAAATACCAAATTAATAGGACAACTGATCTAAGAAGATAGAAAGAGATGGACGTCTAAGCCGATATTAACTAAAAACTATCTTGACTAACCATACAATAATATAAGACATTTCTTTTTAGAACTCTGCAGTAGTTTTTTTCTTTACCCTAATAAAACTGTTATATTACCAACCGTGTTTGTTACCTCATTGAGTTTCTGCTTCTAATTCACCCCAAATAGTGGTCTACATCAAATAAAACAATGGTTACCTAGCTCTGTGAACAACTATGATTATTCGCAGAGAACACTGGTCCTATCATCAAACGACCGTAGTCACCAACCCAACACCATCTATCAGATCAGCTGAAGGTGGTAAGATCTATTCATTCCACAAATAGGTTGACCTATGCACACGTTGTGGGTAGAAGGGGTCACACATCTTTTTTTCTTTCTTTTATTATGTACAAAAAAGAATTTTATCATAATTAAAGTAACGATACACATGAAAAAAAATCAAATTGCTTAAAATATCTCAATAATGGCATATATTTCTATATATGCCATTATTGAACTTGATGATCTAAGAAAGAATCTTTTAAAATCTTTTAAATCTGACTAAAAATAAGGAAGTTATGACTATTTTTGTGCCTCGCACGATTGGATATTTTTCCCTCTTTAAGACCATATGTGTTTCATCACATTTTTTACACTAATTTTTCAGTAAAAATGTTATATTTTGTTAAAACACAAGATTAAGAAATGAAATTTGCCATATAAGTGTATTTTTGTACAAGGAATCAGAATATGCCACTAAAAATCTCCAGAAATTAATTGTTTCCAAGTAACCTGCACTAAGTGCACATAAATATGCTGCAATACCTTAAAAATACCATGTATCCATTAAAAGAAAGAAGTTAGAAAACTCAAAGTTGAATTGTAATACATTTTATGTACAAGAAACTGAAATCTAATACTAGGACTGTTTAAAAATGAATATATTGCAAGATTTCTTTGGTATTATTGTAGATTAACACCTTCCACTAAATCGCCCCTCCTTGCCTCCCCAAAATATGAGATTCTACCTTTTTTTTTTAGGCAATTATATGTGAACACCCTGCAAACTAAGCAGAAATTTTTTTTAAAAAATATTTTAGAGTGGGGGATTAGTTTCATATAAATTTAATTTAAAAATTCCACCATTCCGGGCCATTCTAGCGTTTTAGGGCAGTTAATCAATTTTTTTCTATGGGAAATAAATCCTCTGCGTTTTTCTTTATTGTCTGCTTTTTTATTTTTTATAGACTATTATGTGTGGTTTTAATAGGGGCTTGCCACTCGGACTTAGGGTTAGTGATAAGGTTAAGGAAGGGGTTTTGTTTTGGATGGAGGTTGCCATTCGGACTGAGTGTTAGGGTTAAGGGAGTTCTTTCAGGGGGTGGCTTGTCACTCAGATTTAAGGTTAATGGTACGACACGTTCAAGATAAGGCATTTTAGGAGGTGGGCTTATATCTTAGACCTAGAGTTAGTGGTAGAGTAAAATTTATTTTATATCAAGTTTTCAGCTTGAAAAAATATTTTTTAAATTGCACTAAAAGACAAGAATGGCCGGGAAATGGGAGATCGTTTTACGTTAAATTTTAATGCGAAACCCATCCCCCCACTCTAAATTCTAAATTATCTTTGTTGTCTTTTTTCTGAAGACTTTTAGGGTTAATCGCCTAAAAAAAGTAGAATCTTATTTTTTTTAATTGGCTACTAGAAAGTATATTTTAAAACTAGTATTTCTTGAAGAATTTTTTTATAAAAGAACCCACAAACAGCATATAATAATTAATATTAATATATTAATTTGCTAAAATTAATGCTGAATCACATGAAAATTACTTGATAAAAATCTATGAAATATTTTGTAGGTCTTCTCACACAAACTGAACAGTTCTGTTCACATACTCCTGCACATCTTGGCAAGTATGCCTTTTTATATATCCACATATTAGAAAGCTTTGACATATGTGCATTTTTCAGGTATAACTTGTGAGTGTAAATAAATCCTGTTATATTTTTATAAGGTTTTTAGTTCTTTTTTCTTTATCGCTTTATTGTTACTAGTATAAGAATTAACAGTTTCTTAATTGTTCTTACAAATAAAAATTTGTAAGAACAATTAAGAAACTGTTAATTCTTATACTAGTAACAATAACATTAAGAATTTTCTGAGTCAGAAAAAAATTCAACTCACCTTGTCCTTAAGCTTTAATGCTTGCTGCTTCTGCATTTCCTTATCCAATTCCTCATCAGATTCAGTAAATTCAGAATCAGAGGATGTTTTTTCATTAAAAACCTCTTCACAAGCTTTATCCTGAAACCAAAAGGATGAAAAAATCCAATTATTTTATAAATGCATTTAATTTAAGAAAAGTTCATATTAATTTATGTGCATAATAATAAAAAAAGCAAAAAAAAAAAACAAAAAAACAAACAATTAAAAAATTACTTTAAAAACATTTTGCATCTGCTTCTTGTGGAGACTATAAGAGTAGCGGAAAAGTTATCACCGTGGAGGAAAACAAGAATTGCTCAAGTTTTAATAAATAGAAAATATGTACAGTAACTGTATGTGCCAAGGAGAAAAATGGAGAAATAGAACATATGTAAAATACTGAATGGCCTTGAGCCAGGCTAGGGTGGTTAAAATGTTGAATTTCTTTAAGTAAAATATTTAACCCATTGTGATTTGATAAACAAATGGTTGATTTTTAAATGAGTAATTATCATGCCAGATATGAGAGATGCATATATGGGTTAGAACATGCTATAGTTAATGATGCAACAGGAGTATGAAAGACAGACAGCTTCAGTTGTCAATAGGAATGTGGGATGCACTCGTTTTGTCTCTCTTTTCATAGAGAACATATCTGCAAATACAATTCAAATAAAAACTATATTTATATATTATTTAAAAGAAAGTTCTGTTTGTCAAGCTAAAACTAAAAAAACTCTCAAAGATAGCTTACATATTCTAATTGAACAATATGATCTTAATTGTCGCTTGAACAGCAATTCAGCTGGAGGAACCCCAATTACTGTGTGTGGAGCTGTCCTGTAGTTAAAAAGGAATCTGTTGACATTTGTTTCAAGAGATGTTTTTGTGTCTTTGTCCATCCTCTTCATTGTTTCCTTGAATGTACGCACACTGCGTTCAGCCTGGCCGTTGGAAGAGGGATGATAAGGAGCCGTGAATATGTGTTTAACCCCATTTGCCTCTAAAAACCTCCTGAATTCATCACTGGAGAAACAAGGACCGTTGTCACTCACAACCAGCAGAGGCAAACCATGAGTCGCAAAGATTCCCCATAACTTCTCAATGGTAGCTGCAGCAGTGGATGTCTTCATTATGCAAACCTCCATCCATTTGGAGTAGGCATCAACCACTATTAAGAACATGTGTCCAAAAACTGGACCAGCATAGTCTATGTGAATTCTTTCTTAGGGCTGACTTGGATATTCCCAACAATGAATCGGAGTTCTGTTGGGCTGTTTCTGATTTAGCACACAACTTTCACACCCCTTGGCGGTCCACTCAATATCTTCATCCAGTTTTGGCCACCATACATAGCTTCTAGCTAATGCTTTCATCCTCACAATGCCTACATGAGTCTGGTGTAATTGCTGCAGAACTTTTCCTCTCAACTTAGGAGGAATAATAATCCTGCTTCCCCACAGTAACACGCCATCTTCACAGGTCAGTTCCTCCCGTTTATCAAAATAGGGCTTTAACTGTTCACTCCAACTGACCCCATTCCAGCCATTCATGGTGAATTTGTATACCCGACTCAAGATCGGATCTTTCCTAGTCTCTGCTCTCACAGCTTCAACCTTCACTAGACCTTCCACAAGGTCCATCATAAATATTTCATTAGTGGATTTAGATATATCTTTTTCCTGAGCCTCCAGTGGAAGACGACTCAAACAGTCCGCATTACTATTGAGGGCTCCAGTTCGATATTCTAGTTTGTAATTATAGGCAGCCAAGAATAGAGCCCAACGCTGAACCCGGGCAGCTGCCATAGCAGGAATTGGCTTGTTCTCTGCAAATTGACCCAACAACGGTTTGTGATCGGTGAACATCATGAAGAGGTTTACAAACAGATATTGATGTAACCTCTTCACTGCAAAAACCAGGGAAAGCCCTTCCTTTTCAATGTGTGCATAATTCTGTTCAGCATCTGAGAGCGTTCGGGAGATGTAACATACTGGCTTTTCACTGCCATCTTCCATCCTATGAGCCAACACAGCTCCCAAGCCATGAGGAGAAGCATCCACTTGTACAAGTGTGGGCTTAGATGGGTCAAAATGAGTTAGAAGGGGTGCTGTACACAGCATTTTCTTTGTCTCTTCAAAAGCTTTTTGTTGGCAGGCTTCCCACTTCCAAACTGTGCCTTTCATCATTAGACTGTGCAGTGGCTCAAGTCGTGTGGACAAATTTGGTAAATGGCTGCGATAATAATTTACTGCCCCAAGATAGGCTTTCAACTCTAACATTCCTGGGTGTGGGGGCTCTTGCCATCGCAGCCACTTTCTCTGGTAGAGGAGCTGTACCATCCTTGCTAACCTTGAACCCTAGATAGGTTATTTCCTCAAGAAGGAAT